>JAJOZX010000505.1:642500-1042500 GCA_023014485.1 Bathynomus jamesi
AAAGATAATTTTTTTAGTTAAAAATCCTTAAAGTATAATATAATGTTATCTTCTAAAGTTACAAATAACAAAGAGCTTTCTCTCAAATTTAGTTTTAAAAAGCCATGAACTTTCATCATACACGACTTAATATGGGAATAGCTTGCAACAACAAGTAAAGAGAATTCATAAAATCACTATGCACCAACAATATGCAGATTGAAATTAAGCATTCAACGCGTCGTTGAAAATTTTGTCGCAAACGATCGAAAACACCTACATGGTTACGTGTTGTTTCTGAATCGTTCTTGAACACGTTGCCACAATTCATCTACAGTATGTTATTACTTCTCTTGCGTAAACAAGATTTTTTAAATAATCCCACAAGAAAAAGTTAATTGCATTTAGGTCCGGAGAACTGGGTGGCCAAGCGACGGGACCATGTCGCCCATGTATGTACACTGATGCAGGGAAACCATTTGAGTACTTGCTGTAAATAAACTTTGATAAATTTAATGACTTTCATTTTAATTGGATTGTCTTCGGTAAAAACGCAATGTATCTCGGAAACGAAGCGATTGTGGATTTATGTTCATAGGAACTTTTTTGTTCACTTTCACGTTCTGAATACGTATACTAATTTATGAAACATAATTTGATAACTCTTTCTCTCTCTCTCTCTCTCTCTCTCTCTCTCTCTCTCTCTCTCTCTCTCTCTATATATATATATATATATATATATATATATATATATATATATATATATGTTATCCATATAAACAAATGAGTGGTTTGAGGGTGGTAGAAAAAGACACAGATAAGAGATGGAGTTATATTCTGTTACGGAATATAACTTCATCTCTCATCTGTCTTTTTCTACCACCCTCAAACCACTCATATATATATATTATATATATATATATATATATATATATATATATATATATATATATATATATGCTGCAAACCCACAAGGAAAAAGAAAAACGATTCCAAGGCCTTTCGTGTATTCAAAGCTACACCTCGTCAGGGAATGAAGATAAAAGGCGAGATGCCCATAAATATATACAACGTACAGGAAAAACAAAACAATTAGCACATACTTAACAAGGGTTAATGAGAGGCAAAAGAAATTAACATGATATCGTCAATTTTATACGTCCCCGCACTGTTATTGAAATTGTTTTTAAAATGAATAAATGCACATTCTAGAATATTTCTTTCTATTATATCTCTGTTTTAACAAGCGCTTTAGAACTATCCCACTTGATGCTATGGTTACATCTATACATATGGTTAAATAAAGCATTGGAATTATTAGCTGTTCTACAAGCATATTTATGCTGTTTTACCCTAATATCTAACGTTTTACCGGTTTGGCCCTATATATACTGAGTTACATTGTGTACATCCGATCGAATACACACAACCGACAACATTATCAGGGCTATTCTTTATTAGGCGTGATTTAACAGTATTATTATACTTAAAGATTACATTAATGCCAATTGCTTTAAGTACAGTTGGAAGGTATTGAAAATTAACATGGTAACGTAGGCTAAGGATATTTTTACGCTGAAATTCCTTTACAATTACATTATTATAATACCTATTCTTGGCTTTCTTAAGACAGTTATCTAAAAATGAAATAGGATAACATAAATTAGGACCAACATTCATGATATTGTATAACTCGGAATCTAAAAATTCAGGACTGACAACTCTCAATGCTCGAAGAAACATAGCAGAAAAAATAGAGGATTTAATCGAAGGATGATGGTCAGAATAAAAATGCACATAAGTTATTGGTGCTACTATAGCGTGATTCCTACCTCGATTCGGCGGTCTACCTTTTAATTATAGCTTCTTACCTTGTTTACTAATTGCTTGTTTACATTCCAATGTCCATCGCCCTTGACGATTGGTTAGGTTTAGTCATGATATTTTCGTTAGTTTTAACGAAAATATCGTGACTAAACCTAACCAATCGTAGGTAGACCACATACTATAGTAGCACCGAAACTATTTTTTAAATAAATAAAATTGAATAATAAATAGCATTTTATATTCATTATATTTTCATTTATACCTTGGATAGGAATCACACTCTACAGTACTGTAGTTTCGAACCAAAACGGGTAGGAATCACCCTATAGTATCGAAGTCACCGGTAGGAATCACGTTATAGTAGCACCGAGTTATTGTTAGTAGGCTTACGGTAGACTTCATATTTGAACTGATTAGAGCATCTCCAATTTTTTAGATCAAGAAAAGATAGGCTTCCATCATTTTCTTTTTCAACTGTAAACTTACTGATGGGACTAAATTGTTGAGCCTACCAAGAAATAAGTCCACATCCAAATTATTAGGCCAAAGGCATAAAATATCATCTATATACCTGTACCAAACCAGGTTAAAATTCTCTTAAGAACCAATTCGATTTCCTTAGGAAGTGTTATAGTGAAAAAGTCATCCCAAAATCCCTACTTGGAAGACGATACCGTATGTTGGACGATACGCCGTTTGGTGACACCGAAAGGATTATTTTAAAGAAACATATTAATATAGCCCGCATTGAAGTGAAGAACGCTTTCAGAGAGTCCGAAGTAAGAAAAAATATTTTTTTTCCACCGTTCCTCATGCGTGGAGAAGTACACTTTTGGACGATATTTACAACAACTTACGTAGAAGATGCAGAACTCAAAATAGGAAATTAAACAATAGACTGGAGGATTTAATTCGTAATAGTTACTGGACTAAAAAAAGTGATTTTAGTAATATTGTTAACTTGTCGTCCCAAGAGCTAGACTTCCATACGAAATGTGCGTTAGGCTTTGGGTTAGGTTTCTCAGTCCCAAAAAAGCCCAGCAGTTTACTGATTGCTAAGTCTTTTATTAATTTTGAAAAACATAGTAATATTTCCGAAAGTGAGGTGACTTTAGCTAAAGGTTGTGTGTATAGTGCTTTTAATACGAGGTTTGAATCGAATTATCCTTTGAGGTTTGAAAAAGCCCTAAAAACACTGAAAAATAATGATTCATTACATATTACTAAAGCGGACAAATCCAATTCGATCGTCATCATGGACAAAACCAGTTATGTTGAAAAGATGAATACATTATTGAGTGATCGTGACACGTACAAACCTCTAAATAGAGACCCATTGGAGGATGTTAATAAAATGTTTAACAGAAAATTAAGAGAAATTTAAAAAAATAACTATAATGGGCTTCCACAGCAGTTTCTTAGTATCAATCCGTCACTACCATATCTGTACGGCTTAGTAAAAACACACAAAGTTAATAATCCCATGAGGCCTATTGTTAGCTCAGTGGGCTCCGTAACCTATAAGCTATCAAAATGGTTAGTTAGTTTATTAACGCCGTTAGTTGGCTCTATTTCTGAGTCACATATTGTAAATAGCATGGATCTTATTGACAAACTGAAGTCCCCCTAATGACCCTAATTTCAAATTGGTAAACTTCGATGTATGCTCGCTATTCACAAAAGTCCCTGTTGATGACCTACTTGATTTTTTAAAAGATAAGATCTCTGATTATTCTTTCCCTGTTCAACACAACACTCTTATTGAGTTAATTAAGCTTTGTGTCAAAGATTGTAAATTTCAGTTTGAAAATAAGTTTTATGCTATGTCGTTTGGATTGGCTATGGGAAATCCCCTTTCACCTGTACTAGCTAATTATATATGGAATTTTTTGAAAGTAGAATTTTGCCTACGATTGTTAATTTTAACCTGGTTTGGTACAGGTATATAGATGATATTTTATGCCTTTGGCCTAATAATTTGGATGTGGACTTATTTCTTGGTAGGCTCAACAATTTAGTCCCATCTATTAAGTTTACAGTTGAAAAAGAAAATGATGGAAGCCTATCTTTTCTTGATCTAAAAATTTGGAGATGCTCTAATCAGTTCAAATATGAAGTCTACCGTAAGCCTACTAACAATAACTCTTATGTGCATTTTTATTCTGACCATCATCCTTCGATTAAATCCTCTATTTTCTCTGCTATGTTTCTTCGAGCATTGAGAGTTGTCAGTCCTGAATTTTTAGATTCCGAGTTATGCAACATCATGAATATTGATACTAAATTATGTTATCCTATTTCATTTTTAGATAACTGTCTTAAGAAAGCCAAGAATAGGTATTATAATAATGTAATTGTAAAGGAATTTCAGCGTAAAAATATCCTTAGCCTACGTTACCATGTTAATTTTCAATACCTTCCAACTGTACTTAAAGCAATTGGCATTAATGTAATCTTTAAGTATAATAATACTGTTAAATCACGCCTAATAAAGAATAGCCCTGATAATGTTGTTGGTTGTGTGTATTCGATCGGATGTACACAATGTAACTCAGTATATATAGGCCAAGCCGGTAAAACGTTAGATATTAGGGTAAAACAGCATAAATATGCTTGTAGAACAGCTAATAATTCCAATGCTTTATTTAACCATATGTATAGATGTAACCATAGCATCAAGTGGGATAGTTCTAAAGCGCTTGTTAAAAACAGAGATATAATAGAAAGAAATATTCTAGAATGTGCATTTATTAATTTTAAAAACAATTTCAATAACAGTGCGGGGACGTATAAAATTGACGATATCATGTTAACATTTCTTTTGCCTCTCATTAACCCTTGTTAAGTATGTGCTAATTGTTTTGTTTTTCCTGTACGTTGTATATATTTATGGGCATCTCGCCTTTTATCTTCATTCCCTGACGAGGTGTAGCTTTGAATACACGAAAGGCCTTGGAATCGTTTTTCTTTTTCCTTGTGGGTTTGCAGCATTCATTCATTTCACGTGTTTTATTGTGAAATTCATCCCATATGTGCACACACACACACACACAACATATGTTAACCCCTCCGTCTATGGCCCTGAGTCGGTTCGGATCGACGGGGGTTCTAGTTACGGAGGCAAGCAACGGATATTTCTTCTATATACTTTTCTTCTATAACTTTCTAATTCTTTTCTCTCGCTTTATGGGGTCGACACTCTGTTAATTCTTTTCTTTCAATAATACTCTGATACTTCTACTTTCTTGACTAAATTCCTCTGAAGATAGCCGAACTCGAGGGGGAAAATTAAAAAAAGTTTCTCTTACTGTAATTTTCTTCTTAAAAATTTACAGGTAGTGGTCTGAATTTTACAGGGGTAGAGGTTCGACCTCTTTCGACCATAGCTCAGGCCGGAATCTAAAAATATTAAGGAGGCAAGGGGCCTCTGCCCCCTCCCCGCAGCGAGGCTGCTAACAAGGGGAGTCTCTTAGCAGTGACCAAAGCAGAGTCTCGTAATGAAGTGTCCTTCATTTTACAAATACATGTATAATATACGCCTAAGTTTTGGGGGACGGCAGTGGGAGGTTAAGTTTCCCCCCTTTTAAACACGATCAGATGTTTGACAGATTCCAAAATAAAAATTAAAAAGAAATAAATAAAAATAAAAACTAATCTTATTTTTTTTTGCCGCCTTTTCATTTCTGAAGGCGATATCATTTTTGTTTGGGTTTATTACAATTATGATTTCGATTATGGATTACTTCCCATTCGCTTATGATTGTCCCTTACAGTTCTATTAAAGTACATTCTTACATTATAAATTAAATCATTACATTTAATTACAGTTTCCTTGAAGTACATTACAAGTTATTATTAATTAAAGTATTACAGTTAATTACAATTAAACAGTTACTATAGCTTTGTTTTGTTTTTACAGTGTTTCATATTAATAGACAATTAAGATGTTAGAAATATAATACAAAGTACATGGCACACATGATATAGATTTATATACATAATATGTTATAATATGTTTAACATGTTATAAATTTGGATCAGAGCGAAAGGGGATGTTTATCTTAGAAACGTTCGGTTCTGCTGATTCGCGAATTTGAGCATTTAACTACTGTAAGCCTAATGAATGCCTTGTGAGGGTTGAACGCACTTAAAAAAAATAATAATAAAAAAAAAATATATGTGGACGTATTTTACATGTACATAATCCAATAGGTTGTGTGCGTAATATAGAGACGCGTAAAATATGGACTGATAGATTGATAGGTATCAGTAGACAATAGGTAGGAAACAACATAACTAATGATGTACAGAGAATGAAGTTTCTTTTTTTTTATTATTATTATTATTATTATATTATTATTATTATTAAGGAATTTACCATACATTCAATACGGAAGATGTCCAAATACTAAACATGTGATTCAGTGTTCAAGGTATGGAAAACGTGAAGAGAATTAATTTACTTTATGACGTCATAGTTATTGAATTTGTACGTATAATACAAATCATTATTAGGAAGATTTACAAGAACGAATTAGAGACAAGAGTGGGTATTAATGACTAAGAAGTACAACTACGGGTTCCAATCCTGTTATATGCAATGTGTATGCATAATCTAGGGACGAGGGTGAGATGCAAGACAATCATAATTAATTAATAACTTCTATAACAAATGAAAATGGATACGACTAAACCATAGGTATGGTAGATCGTAGGGTTTTGACACGAACAAAAATAGGAAGCCACAAGTAAAATTATTATCCAAACTCGCGTTAAGCGATTTTGGTTCTTATGTAAAAATGAATATTGAAATTATTCATTGTCAATTTTTACACATACACACACTTCTTTTGCGTCTTACGCAACAATATAGAGACAAATAAATATGTGAGAGTAATATTATACACGGTGAACCAAAAGTAGGTGGACAGTAGGTTGAATACGGTTTGTGTATATTATATATAACTATGGTGCATTATAACTATGGTGTTTGTGTTTTATTATATAAATATTATAACTAAATTATGTAAATTTTATTTGTATTATAGTATACAAAAAAATTAAATATGTATTCTCAAAATAAAACGTTATCATTTACTGTCCACCTACATTTGGTTCACCTATATATATCATAGCAACTAATATCGTGAAAAACATCTGACGTCATAATGGTCAGATCGTTCCAAGAATTAGTGAGGTATATATATTATATATATATATATTATATATATATATAATATATATATATATATATATCTATATATATATATATATATATATATATATATCTATATATATGAGACGTTGCGCGGCACAATGACGAATGTGCAAAGACAAAGTTTTGAGGAAAACGGCTTTAAAGTTTGTGAAAGACTCATAACTTTATTAAAATAGATGTAATTCGATGTTTTTTTTTAAATTTTGTAATTAATTTTATGAACATTGAAGAGTGAATGATTAAATGATAAAACAGAAGCTTTTAAAGTTATAGAAAACGGAATTTTCGCCCGTTCCTTGAGTCATTATTGTGGACGCCTCATACAGTATATGTACATTGTACAGGGTATGCTAAAAACATCTAAAGTAAATTAAATTCATATCTCTTAAACGAAGTGACGTAATCATGAGGGCTCTGCAACAGCTCGACTCACAATCTTTGAGAAGCATTCTCAACGCCGTGTACGATGTGTTCGTGACGAAGTCATTGCGCGTGTTCAGGCGCGAAACCGGTGCCATTAACTATGTACTTGAAACGACTTGTAGGCAAGCAAGCAAACGTAATGTTATTTATTTAAGTGTTGAGGAGATGAATAGAGTCTTGGTGATAGTTGAGAAATGGGGAGAGGACCGTTATAAAATACCTGCAGGTGTAGGTACAAGAAGAGAACAGATAAGTGATGCCCCATCATATGCCGTTGTTTGCATGTTGTGTATAAATAATGATCAGCCTTGCATTGATATACGACTGATGTGGAAGAATGCATCTGATAATAACGTTCTTGTTCCTACGCGAAACCGTTTCATCCTCGACAGAATGTTCGAAATCGTCGGATTCCGCAAGCTGAAGCCTATATTAGATGCGCGTGTCACGGATATGATTTAGTTTGACACAGTTCTTGAATACGCATACACCGCTCTGCTCGACGGATTTATCGAATGTAGGAATGAACAATGCGAGAATGGTCTAGAGCTGGATGCTTATTTAAAAGGTTTAGATTCTTTGAAATATCCCGAACTTTGGTACAAAGCACTTGAGCGGTACACTGTTCACCCTGAAGAGCTGTATTTTTATATAATGAGTAGCTGTAGTTACGACTTGGAAGATTATTTCAATTGCCGCTATGCAGAGTGAAGAAGAGTTCACGTTTGAAAAGCTCGGGATGGAAAGGAGTGTTTATAAACTTATATTTAATAATGATGTTGTGGCTAACAATGACCTCTTTGTGCGTGCTTTTGAGTGTATTCTAGCCGTGTTTAAAGATAACTTGCCAGCCGAATGTAAAGTGGGCACAAAAATAGTATTGAAAGATATGAAAGCCATTTATATCGAGTATAAGTATCCGTATAACTTGAGCGGTGAAATATTGTTAAGGCGTATTCACCGCGTAGTGCAAAGCAATAATGATGTGACTGTAGACTCGATTACGTGTGAGTTTAGTATTTTGCGTCGCAGAACATAAAGTATTTTGATGTATATTTAATTATTTAATGTAATTGTGTATATATATATTTTTTCCTGTACTATGTTGCTGATTATACTCCTTCGTTTTGTATATTATTATTTTTTATTTTCAATATTATTATTTTCAGTATATTTAATTATTTAATATAACTGTATATATATTTTTTTCCTGTACTAATATATTGATGGTCATACTACATCGTTTTGTATATTTTTGAATATATATATATTCCTCATCTGTATTTCTTATGCTATTATTTTTATTTAATTTTTTGATCATATATATTCCATCATTTGATTGTATATTTATTTTCTATATATTTCGTGAAACTGATTCCAATAATTGTCTAAATAACAGAATGATGTAATGGTGTTTTATTTAATTCTTTTGGGTGCAAACGATATTATTATTTAATTATATCCAATGTCTGCCTTCTGAAATGGCTGACGGAATTCTAAGCCAACTGTAAAAAATATCTAAATATTGCAATCTGGCAGTTGAAAAGGTAATATATATATGTATATATACACATCTGCCTTCTAGATAATCTACGTCAACTGGCTGGTTAAGCCAACTGGCGGAATATGCCATAATATATATTTTAATTAAATAAATAGTGCAATCTAGCAACTCAACCCTAATAATGTACACCTGAACAAGCCATTTACGCCTTCTAAGTCAATTGGCTGGTTAAGCCAACTGGCGGATTAAGCCTGAATATATGCTTTAATTAAATAAATAGCGCAATCTGGCAACTCAGTCAGTTAAGCCAACTGGTTGATTATGAACTTATAAGACAGCGGCCGCTCGGGTGAAGTCTTAATATGCGCTTGGCTCTTGCCAAGCGAACACTCCTCTCTTCCTCTCTCTCCTTTCTCTCTCTCTCTTAAGTTAGGTATATCCTTCTGGGGGGTGAGGCCGTCCCAACTTCTCCCCCAAAGAGGTCTTTCCCAGCGGGAGTTCATTGCAACTTGGGGGATAACTCCGCCTCAAGTTGCATAACCTCTTGCAACATTCCCCCTTGTCGCAAAACAGTATGCAACATTGCTCAACATTTTCAATTGCATTGCACTCTCTCCTTATGCGCCCATACTACTTCCGTGTATTAATATTAGACACGTTTTCCTTGGAAGGAATGTGTGGAAAAAATTTCCACAGGAGAATGTGCAAGATAATTTTACCCAACTTATATTTATGTATTGTATTTTATTTTTCTTACGAAAAAATTTCTTTAGCATAGTAGAAGTTTTACACATCTTTGGAAGAAGCCAAAGGTACGACGATTCGTTCGTCGTTTGATTCGTTTGGGACTTCAGCGAGTCAGTCGTTGTCTAAATTCCATACTGATAGCTTAACATTTGTCGCATTCTTTCGCTTCTTGGTTTGGCTATTGATTAGAATTATCATATTTCATCGTTATTTACTTGTTACTTTAAACTTGATTTCAATTAAATATAGTTTCTAGATTTATTTGAGATTTATTAATCTTTAATGTCCATTTCAGCTGACATTTCATAGTTTCAATTTGTGTAGAGAAGCTTTTAAAAGCAAGTCTCCTAGTTTAATTGTTACACTTAAATATTCTTCCCTTTTGATTTATGCTGGCCCTATAACGCTGTTGCAGGGCGGGATTAATTTACATAGATATATTATTTATATACCTTTTGAAAGTCGTATTGGTGGTTGTAAGTTTAATATTATAGTTGAAAGGTTAAAGCTGATAACCTTCGAATTAGTTTATGCTTACGGTTCATATAATTTCTCTCTGCCTATGGTAGTCAATTTATAGATAATTAGATAATTTATAGATAGCTTTTCGGGTTAATTACTGGATATGAACCACCAGTATCAATATTAGTTGTTTTATGAATAATAAGGGGGGAAAAGAACTGAAAAGTTATGCATATCATTGTGTTAAACATATCTATTTACAACGTAGAGAACGTCCACACATTAATTTTATTCTGTCGGTAATATCGTTCATTCCAGGGGCGTTATTATATATTATATTTAGTCACTCCAGACTCAGGTCTTGATTCTCTTTTTACTTTGCTACTCATCACAATTACTCTACAAACACCAGATAACATGTTTCATGAATTATTCCAAAATATATCTATCAACACATACAGCACAAACAACAAGCAAGTTCAAATAATTTCACTAGTGTACTTTGCATATGTACTTTAATTACCACTAACACACTACTCTTTAGTATGTCCATACCAATCACCTCTAATAGACCTCTTAATAATTCCTATTTTATACTTCAGTGCACACGCTTCATTTCTGCCCATTAACATTCCTGTTTCACTAAAGCTGTTTCCTACAGGACAAGTAACTCAAAATGTATATTTGGAGGAACAGTATGTCGCTAGTAGGAGTGCACGCTTTTCAGAAAAAAAAAAAATTATGTAACTAAGATTATTTGTTTTTGTTTTTATTTTAAGCTTTGTTTCAAGCTAATAAAAGTTTGTTCATTGCTTTAAGTGCAAAAGGTTCCTAAGATTACTTTCTTTTGTTTAAACCTTTATTTTCTTATGTTATCGGTAAAGATCTTTTTTGTGTTATTTTTGAGAAATTAATAAAACAAACGATGGGGCTTCGTTAACATTGTCAAAAGCTTAAAGTATTTTAATTTATATAAATTTAACCTAATGATAACCAAGTTGTTCACATTTCGATTCGATAAGATGAATAAAGTTCTTACTCGTCTTATCCTTTCGAGGCCCATCGCCGCAGAGCTGCATTGGGATGATGCTCTAATGGGGGCGGTAACACCCTACTACTGTTTCTTGTACCTTACTGAATAAAGCTTCGAATTACCTTTCTTTTGATATCAAATATGTTGATATTTGACAAAAATCTTGTTCATTTAGGTTGATTACAATACAAAAAATGGGCATTTCTAGCATTTTCAGGGGGGCCCATTTTCGGGGGTGGGTCGGGGACCCCAAAATTTTTAAATTTAATCTTTTTTTGATATATTTAGTAAAAGTGAACCATTTCTAACAAGAAAAAATGTATATTCGATGGATCTGAAAAAAAAGGTCATAAGTGGGACACCCTAGTGGTTGTGTTGCGCTAGCTCTCCGTCGCTACCTTTTTAACGTTACGTGCTTCAACCCATTAGTAAAGTGATAGACTGTGGTCCAACCATCATGGAACGATCTACGAGTGCAGTGTGGAAGTACTTCTCGAGAGTGTCAAACGATGTAGGGAAATGTGTCATGTGTAATAAGAACTATTCACAAAAGGGAAGGAGTACCACTAACTTAAAAAATCATCTACGTTCAATGCACAAGAAAGAATATAATGAAGTGATATCTAGTGAAAATGAAGCTAATGAACAGTCAAAGATGAAAAAGGAATCAAAAGTGTCTCTTACACCCCTACAGGAAATGAAGTGTGCAGTGAAAGAAAAGAATCAGACGATTGAAAGTTGCTTCGAAAAGTCAAAATTTGGGAAGCGAATCATTTCAAATCAAAATCAGTGGACTATCGCATAGCCGAAATGATAATAATGATGACTTACCATTCAGCAACGTTGAGGATTAAGGTTTCATGAGACTCATGGCTGAAACAGCTCCACAGTATAAAGTGAAACAGCATCAGTTCTACACTGATCTTTTGTGCAACAATATTTATGACTTTGTTTCAAAGAAAGTGTTCAAAATTCTTGAGCCTCTAAAAGATTCGAAAGTATCATTGACAACGGATGCATGGTCAGACACGTCTGCTGGAGTGTCTTTACTCTCTTTGACATGTCATACAGTGAATCAAGACTTCAAAAGAACCATTTTGGTGCTCAGCGTAATGCCACTTGAAGATCGCCACATTGGGGAATACTTATCAAAAAAATTTGAGCAGATGCTTGAAAAGTGGGATAGTGTCCATTCATCCATCCAGTGTGTAATGCGCGACTCAGGAGCAAACATGATAAAAGCTTTGTTTCTCACTGGCGTCCATAATATCGAGTGCACTGTTCATAAACTGCAACTTGTAATCAAAAGTGGATTATCCTCACAAAAATCTCTTAGTGACTTGT
The DNA here is from genome assembly GCA_023014485.1 of Bathynomus jamesi. Taxonomy (NCBI): domain Eukaryota; kingdom Metazoa; phylum Arthropoda; class Malacostraca; order Isopoda; family Cirolanidae; genus Bathynomus; species Bathynomus jamesi. Next base: position 655,038 of record JAJOZX010000505.1, read on the forward strand.
TAGCTAAATTTCGACCCATCGCTACTTATTTCAACCATTCTACGATGGCGCAGGATGAGTTAAAAAAAAATTCAGAAACGCTTAGATCAATCTGAATTTAGTCATTCATGATGTCGCCGCAGGGTGGAACAGCACTTATCACATGATGCAGAGAACACTGAAGTTGAAGGAACCACCTGAGTCTATATAGCGCTGCTAACTCCAAAATGCAACAACTCACTAACGTCGACTTCACTCTCTTGTCAAACTGTGTGGCTGTGCTGGAACCATTCGATGATATCGCAAAAAGATTGAGTAGTTCCAGCTCTTCCATATCTGAGGTTATTCCCTCGTCGTTTCCTTGAAAAATGTACTAAAACCTCGAAGTGGTGATTCTGAGGCTGATCGTGGAATGAAAACAATGGAGATAATGCGCACAGAGCTAACAAGGAGATTTGATGGCCTAGAAGCAAATGACATGTATTCTTTGGCTACCTATTTGGATCCAAAGTACAAAGCAAAAATTTTTCCGCTTCACATGTCACAAAAGGTGTTCAGGAAAAATTGGGATATCTTTGTGATGAAATGGACAAGACTCAAACATCATCAGACTCGGAGACAGCCAGTGAACCACCGGCAAAGAAACCACTGATTGATTTAGGCCAGGCATCAGCTTTTACGAGTAAATCAATAACAATAATGGACTCAATGAGTGCTCTATTGGCTTCCAGTAGTGATGACGAGACCGAAACTGAGTAAAGCAGAGACTCGCAAAAAGTTATCGAGAAATATCACAAAGAGAAAAGAATTGGACAAGAAGATGACACTTTGGCTTGGTGGAGATCAAATCAAAAGAAATATAAAAATTTGAGCAAACTGGCTCGGACATACCTTGGATGTCCTCCCTCAAGTGTTCCGAGTGAACAATTTACAGGCCTGCGATGAGAAAACGTTTTTCATAATTTTAGCTGTTTACAATGTATTTTTGTGTGCTGAATTCGAAAAACAATAAAAATGTCATACCACACGAAGTTATTTCACAAATTCGATTTTTTTGTGAAGCGACTTCGAGAAAATGCCAGATTTCCGGAAATTACTAGAAACTTCTAAGAGACTATAAATACTGGGTTGCCAAGCCGTATGAGTCCGTTGTTACTCAGATTTCATGACGTGCGCACAATGATTCATCCGAAGCGAATTTTTTCAGTGATTTTGAGCTGTTTTTTGTGTTTTATATCAGCGAAATAGCGTGTTTTGATAGTGTTAAGAAAGCCTATTAGAAGACTGTAACCCCTTTCTTATTCTTTCTAGGATAAATTAAATTCAAGACTCTTATTGTGTTCTGGGTACTGTAGTAAGTTGTGAATCATGGCTAGCCGTGGATGTGTCAACAGTCCCGACAGCTTCTGCTACATATGCGGGGAATTTGTGGTCAAGAAACGTCAAAGAAACGTAACACATTTTATTAGGCAAGTGTACCATGCCTACTTTGGAATGAAACTAGGAGACCAAGACAAACCATGGGCACCACACAAAGTTTGTTTTATTTGCGTAGAGGATCTAAGGAAATGGTGTAAAGGCAAAAAGAAAGCATTCAGATTTGGTGTGCCAATGGTATGGAGGGAGCCAAAAAATCACTGTGACGACTGCTATTTTTGCTCTTGTGATGTTAAAGGCTATAACTCAAAAAATAAGAAAGCCATATTCTATCCAAATCTTCCATCAGTTTTTCGACCTGTTCCTCATGGGCCAGAAATTCCAGTTCCGCTTCCACCAGAAACATTGGAAGATTTGCCTAGTAATTCTGGTTCAGATACTGATCATGAAGAATTTCAGTGTGATATAGGAAGTCAAGACCCCCAGTTGTTCACTCAATCTGAACTAAACGATTTAGTGAGAGATTTGGGATTATCCAAGGAATCTGCTGAACTCTTAGGCTCCAGATTAAAAGAAAGAAATTTATTATCAGCTGGAACATCGATATATTTGTATAGAAGAAGAGAAAAGGAGTTTATTCACTACTTTTCACATGAGGGCAATTTAGTTTACTGTAGTGATATTGATGGTTTGGTACAGGCATTTGGCATTGAGTACAAAGCGGATGAATGGAGACTTTTCATCAACTCTTCTAAAAGAAGTCTAAAAGCTGTTCTTTTGCACAATGGGAACAAGTATGCCTCTGTACCTGTTGGTCACTCGGTACATCTCCAAGAAAGTTATGAGAATTTGGAATTGGTTCTTACAAAGATAAAATATTATGATCATCACTGGATGATTTGTGGAGACCTTAAGGTATTGTGCATGCTTCTGGGGCAGCAAGGAGGATATACTAAGTTCCCATGTTTCCTTTGTGAATGGGATAGCAGAGCAAAGAGTCAATCCTGGGAGCAAAAACACTGGCCACAAAGAAGATCTCTAGAACCTGGAAGCAAGAATATTTTGCGTAAAAATCTTGTTGACCCAAAGAAAGTACTTCTACCACCTCTTCATATAAAACTAGGCCTTATGAAACAGTTTGTTAAGGCATTAGAAAAAAGTGGAGAATGCTTTAAGTACCTCTGCAAGAAGTTCCCTAACCTATCAGAAGCAAAATTAAAAGAAGGTATTTTTGTAGGCCCAGACATTAGAAGACTGCTGTCAGATGAAAACTTCTTGTCTACGATGACTGAAGTAGAAAAAGAGGCTTGGAATTCCTTCAAAAGTGTGGTTACTAAGTTCCTTGGAAATAATAAGGACCCTGAATATGCACTCATTGTTGAAAACATGCTGGAGAAATTCAAAGCTTTGGGATGCTCAATGAGTATCAAAATTCATTTCTTGAATGCACACTTGGACTTTTTCCCAGAAAATCTAGGTGCAGTAAGTGAGGAACAGGGAGAACGTTTCCATCAAGACATTAAGGAGATGGAAAAGAGATACCAAGGCCGGTGTAACGTTAATATGATGGGGGATTATTGCTGGATGCTGCATCGTGAAAATCCGGAAGCAGCGCACAAAAGGAAATGCAACAGACGCAGCTTCACTGGCAAAAGAAAACGGGACTACTAAGCCTTTCCACTAAGTAAAGATGTAAGTAACCAAGTTTTATAGTTTTTTTAAATAAATATATTCAGAATTGGCCAGGAAATAAGTTTCATGTGGTAATTCTTCACTACTTATTTTATTCAGTAACATATTACAACATAAAAACGTCATAGCAAATTGTGAAAAAACTATACGTGATGGAGCAAATCTGAGGCCGTTTTTGGATTTAGCACCCCAAATTCCTATAAAACCAGCATACAATTTCCAAAATGTTTTTAGGACCCTCAATTTTGCAGGCCTGTGAATTATTTAGTGGAGCAGGGATCATCTACAATGAAAAAAGGAATATGCTGAAGGGAGACAAAGCTGAAAAACTTCTATTTTTTAAATAGTCTCCCAGCAATTCAATTTAAATATAAAGATTAAATAGTGTGTATATATGTATATTATAATTATATACACAACTTTCGAATGGGCGGTGGTTGGGGAAAGTGGTTAGTGGGATGTAATACGCGTTGGGTCGTCGTCCCGCATCCTGGAAACACTTTTTACAGTTTTGATTACAGTCATTATATTGTAGACTGTGAAAAGTGTGGCTAAAACGCGATATTTTATTGTGTTTATTCTTAGGTAATATTATGATGTTATAGGGTACATAACAGCAACCGCGCGGAGCTCTATTTGTAAGCTTCGCAACCGCAGAGCTATGAAAAATGACAACCGCTACATTACTAATATATATATATATATATATATATATATATATATATATATATATATATATAAAATTTGTGATTGAGAAATTAAAATTGGTTCAGAAAAATGAATGTAAAATGAATTCAGATATAATAACAGGCACAAAAAGTACTCCAGATGTCAAAGCTAAATACAGCTTTCTTTAGGCAATTTAGGAAGTTTATGAACCTTGCGATCTTGGGCGCAATTAAGTACTCATATTCTTTGTAGTCTCTGTTTGGGATTGTGTCTAGCGTACAATTTTTATTTTTCAATTGTTTTATGGCTGACATTAAATGTTATGGCGTAGAAGAAGACAGGCAGGAAGAGTGATTGGAAGTTTTTATATCTTGGGAATGTTGATGTTAAGAGTACGAAGGTTTTTCTGGATGAGGGGGACAGGATTCCTTAAATACAATTCAAAGTGGATTTAGGTCTGTATGTTGGTCATCAATAACTTCATCATTTTTTCTGAAAGGGAAAGAGATGCCTATAGAGAGGGTTGACAAGAGTAAATAGACACCACGATGATTGTCCTCAAGAACGAATGGCAGACCTCATCAATGGAATGCCAGAACGTGTTACATTGCATTTACATAATGCAAAGCGGAAAGCAACACGATTCTAAATATAAAGATTTAATAAAACTGTTCTTATTTATTCATTTTATTATCGAATCAAAAAATATGGATAAAACGAAGGTGTCTATTTATTTTTGTCAATCCTCTGTATGAGTATTGTATAGACGTTTCTGTAAGAATAACTATGTGATTATTTTGTAATTAAGGTTAATGTATCTCTGAGGTCATCATGGCTGTTTAGCAACGTTTCTATTTTAATAATTGGAAAGAAACCGTCATATGGCCTTGCTATGAGGTCGTTCAGAGTAGAGCATGTTTAATTAATTACACTGGCCAACAAAATGAAACTTTTTTCTCATCACAAACATGATCACACTTTTCTTAATGCATTTTTCGCGCTGATTCCGAATCTGGGTTTTTTTTTTGTTTTCTAGCACGTATAGTTATATAGATACACTGGTTTTGATATTTTTAAGTTTTTGATATTGCTATAAGAAAATTTATGGATGTATAGATCACACTTAGGAATGCTAAACAACAAATACATCATATACCTTATTTAATGTACTTATAAATAAAGAATATATACATTATTTTATTAAAAGCGCTGTGAGTGTGATTTCCTTTTGTAAATTTGGCCTGGATTGTCACGATACAGCATCCAACAATGGTCCGCCATCATGCTTTCATTCCAATATCCTTGGTAGCGCTTCTCCATCATCTGAATATCTTGATGGAAGCGCTCTCCTTGCTCGTCACTCACTGCACCAAGGTTTTCAGGAAAGAAATCTAAGTGGAATGCAGGAAGTGAATTTTTAACGACATTCGACACTCCATTTCTTTGAAGGCATCAAGGAGGTTCTTGACTCCATCCTTATACGCAGGTGACTTGTTGCTTCCAAGAAAGTTTTCACATATCCATTTGAACGCCAGCCAAGCCTTCAATTCCAGCGGACTTAGGACTTTTTCAAATTCAGTGTCATTCAAAACCTCCCTTATTTGTGGCCCAACAAAAATTCATTCCTTCAATTTTGCTGCAGTAACCTTCGGAAATTTCCTTGAAAGGTATTGGAACCCTTCAGAATTGACTTTATCCATTGCTTTAACAAAATTCTTCATTAAACCAAGTTTAATGTGAAGAGGTGGCAGATAGATCTTTTGGGGATCCACTAAAGGGACAGACTGGACATTGCTTATCCCTGGGACATATGTATACCTAAGTGGCCAGTCACTTTTGGTGTAATGTTCTATAGTGGCGCGACTGTCCCACAGGCAAAGGAAACAACAAAATTTTGTGAATCCTGACTGCATACCCATAAGCATTCCTGTAACTTTTAGATCTCCACAAACATTCCATTGATGACTGTCGTATTTGATTGCCTTAAGTAGTATATCCATATTGTCATATGTCTCTTTTAGATGGACGGAATGGGCAATGGGGATGGATGGCATTATATTACCATTATGCAAAAGAACTGCTTTCAGGCTTCTCTGCGACGAATCAATAAAGAGGCGCTACTCAGATGCCACTTACGTCTGAGATATGGCTGTAAATAGTCCATTGATGTCATGGCAATAACAGAGAGGACCGTCTACTGAAAAGAATGCTGTTAATTCAAAATTCCGCTTTCGGTAGTAACTAATACGAACATTGTTCTCAAGTAAATTGTTCTCCTTTAGTCTTGAGGCGAGAAGCTCTGATTTCTCTTTAGACAGCGATAAGTCTCTAATAAGATCATTCAACTGTCCTTGGGTTAACTTTTTAGGCTCTAAATGTCTACCTTCAAAAGTGTACTCTGGTTCTGTAGATGGTCCGGAAACGCCAGTTGCACCTTCATCACTTTCCATGTCATCTATGATAGAATCTAGCCTATCACTTGGGGGAATTGGAATGGGCAATGTTTCATCATGTTTTACTGGTCTACGTGCTGAATCCAAGTTTGGATATACAATCTGGTGTTTGTTCTTGGCAGAAAACCCCATTAAGTTCACACTACAAAAATAACAGTCTTCATGATGATCTCTCGGCTCCCTCCATATCATGGGTATGGCAAATGGCATTGAAGCTTTCTTTTTGTTAAGCCAATCACGTAATCCATTTGAACAGCCAGAACAGATTTGATGTGGCGCCCATGGTTTATCTTGGTCACCTAGATGGCAACCAAAGTATAGCTTGTATATTTTCTTAATGTCGGTTGTAATACTTCGTCGCTGTGTTTTAGTTGTCAACTGGCCGCATACGAAACAGAACTTGTCGGGGTCATTCTTACATTGTCGAGGCATGTTGACTGACCTGAGAAAACTATAAATTAAAAAAAAATGTACACCAGTAGTATAGCCACAAACGGGGAGAGTGCAAGAATGTTGCAAGTGATTACGTAATGTTGCAAAGGGGGTGGGGTTGTTGCAAAGGGGTGGGTGATGCAAAGGGGATGGGGTTGTTGCAAAGGGGGGGGGTGGGGGGGGTTGCAGAAAATTACCCAAAAGGGGGGATGATGCAGGTGCAACAAGGAAAACTTGGAGGCGGCGTTATCCCCCAAGAGAAAGGAGAGAAAGGAGGAGAGAAAGGAGGAGAGGTGTTCACCTGTCAGGAGCCAAGTGCATATTAAGACTTCAGCCGAGTAGGCGTTGTCTTATAGGCTCAGCCAGTTGGCTTAGAAGGCGTAAATGGCTTGAGTTGCCAGATAGCGCCATGTATTCAGTTTGTACTATATATTTAATTCTAATCGAAGACTGAGTTGCCAGATACCACTTTTTAGCATTGCCAGATACCATTGTATACATTATTATAGACGCCTAATCAGCCAGTTGGCTTAGAAGGCGTAAATGGCTTGAGTTGCCAGATACCACTTTTTAGCATTGCCAGATACCATTGTATACATTATTATAGACTCCTAATCAGCCAGTTGGCTTAGAAGGCGTAAATGGCTTGAGTTGCCAGATAACACTTTTTAGCATTGCCAGATACCATTGTATACATTATAATATTTCTTAAAAGTTGGTTTAGAATACCGGTAGTAGGTTTAGAAGGCGTAACATGATATAATTAAGTAAAACAACATTGCCTCATTCTGTTTATTATAAATATATAGACAAAAAATATACATTTCAATAATAATTGAGGAATATGCATATAATCATAACAGTACAGGAAATATATATACACAATTATTGAGATATATATAAAATAAATATACATCTCAAATAGAAATATATATATATTATACACATTTCAATAATAATAGAAATATGCATATAATCATAACAGTACAGGAGAAATATCACGCAAAATATATAAATACATTTCAATAATAATAGAAATATGCATATAATCATAACAGTATAGGTGAAATATCACGCAAAATATATAAATACATTTCACTTTTTTTTCAAAATGCTAAACTCGCACTTAATCGAGTTTACAATTACATCATTATTGCTCTGCATTACGCAGTATATGCGGCTTAATAATATTTCACCGCTTAAAGTATAGGGAAACCTGTATTCGATATGAAGGGCTTTCATATCGTTCAGTACTATTTTTGTTCCCACTTTACAACCGGTTGGTAAGTCATCTTTAAATACGTCTAGAATAGAATACAATCAAAAGCACGCACAAAGAGTTCATCGTTAGCTACATTATTAAACACAAGTTTATAAACATAGCGGCAATTGAAATAATCTTCTAAATCGTTATGACAACTGCGCGTTATATAAAGAAATAGTTCTTCAGGGTGAACGGTGTAGGTGAGCTCAGCCTTGTACCGATCAATTGCTTTGTACCAAAGTTCATGGTATTTCAAAGAGTCTAAACTTTTTAAATAAACGTCCAGCACTAGACCATTCTCACCAGCCCTACACTCGGTAAACCCATCGGGCAGAGCGGTGTATGCGTATTCAAGTACTGTATCAAAATAAAGCATATCCGTAACACGCGCGTCTAATATAGGTTTAAGCTTGCGGAATCCGACGATTTCAAACATTCTGTCGAGGATGAAACGGTTTCGCGTAGGAACAAGAGCGTTATTATCAGAAGCATTCTTCCACATCAGCCGTATATCAATGCACGGCCGATCGTTATTTATACACAACGTACATACAACGGCGTATGAGGGTGCGTCACTAATCTGCTCTCTTCTTGTACCTACGTTAGCAGGTATTTTATAACGATCTTCACTCCACTTCTCAACTATCACGAAGATTCTATTCATCTCCTCGACACTTAAATAAACCCGTTTGTTTGTTTGTCTACATTCCATTTTCAGTACATAGCTAACGGTACCGGAATTACGCCTGAACACGCGCAACGATTTCGTCACGGACACATCGTACGAGGCGTTGAGAATGCTGCTCAAAGGAAGTTCCATCGTATTCGAGGAGCGCACGTCCACTCAGTTCAAGCTCTGAGATAACTATGAGCCGTGTGAGGCACGCAGGTAGGCAGGAACGGTTCGACGGGCGGCTGACTCGATGATACGTGAATGGGTTTGTTCGAACTCCTATGATCCGCGAGTTGTACCGAATTGTTGTACATATTTGTTTTTCCGGTACAAGAATTAATTTCATCACTACCAGCCTACGCACCAGACATTTTCCCTCAGGATAAGAACTAGGCACATTTTATGTTTTACTAAACATCTTCACACTCCGGCGCACTATTTGAGAGGAACCTATGCTCATATTTTTCCTTTCTGCCCATCAAACGATACTCGTCTCTAAAGTCTGTTAAAAACTCACGCAGGGCACTAGCCACAACCTCACTACGAACCTCATCATGATATACGTTAATGTAGTGATAAAAATACTTAAGATTGTCCATGATCACGAGATTCACATTTTCAGTCGTAGGGTATGAGTAATCGACATGGTGTAGCATGACGTAATACCGCTTGTCACACCACCCATCCGCAAGACTCATTATCCATACCTGCTGCTTCTCTTCTGCACGCGTTGTTTCTTTTACTTCACGGTGTATGTGAGACTTTATAAAGTTTAGCTCTGCAGTATACTTCAGCACATCGTCTGTGCAACTAAAGCCTTCAACGGTCCCACCAGAACATCCGTAGAGTATTTGTACATCTTGGAACTTCGCACAATCCAATGTGTTTTTAAAAGAGGCATAGGAGGGAGGAATAGGAAGTTTTCCGGTATCCACCACATCCTGACACTTTGCTGAATACCATTTCATAAACGTTGTACAAGCAATATTAAAGGTAGCCATTTGAATACACGTCTGATCTTTTCTTCTGAATACACGTCTGGTCTCTCGGGCTTACTGCAGTCGACTGACCACGCAGGGACTCCCAGATAGTAGCATGACTCACGGTCTTACAGTCGGCGGAGCTTAGAACTTTCACCTCTGCACACACACACACACATACCCACAAAGGAGAAAGTGAAACGCTAATTGAAACATGATTTATTTAATAAACGAGATATTCAAGTTATATATATTTACAAATACGATTTAATAAACGAGATATTCAAGTTATATATATATTTACAAATACGTGTAATAAATCAATAGATACTTTACAAATACGATTTAATAAACGAGATATTCAAGTTATATATATATTTACAAATACGTGTAATAAATCAATAGATACGATTATATACAAGACAAATACGTGTGAGTTAACAATAGAAGCATCATACGTTATGGTATCCAAAGGGTACGGTATCATAGGTACCAGGTAACTGGTAACGTTTCCTATAGGTGTTACGGCACACCTTCGTAACCCTAAGTTCCTTCACGCCCCCAGCTTCTGCGCCCGAAAATTGTGGGTGCCTACAATTAGTTGGGGAGGTTGTTCGCCCTCATCATCGTCCAAACATACTAGATCCTTCAACGATTCAAAGTTAACAACCCGCCGATTCGCATGGTTGAGCGTAATACCCTTTGCCTTCACGATATATTTCATTTCCTCCCCCACCCTGACCCGTACCTTCACGATATATTTCATTTCCTCCCCCACCCTGACCCGTACCCCATAAGTCTTAAGTCCTGTTGAGACAAAAGAGTCGGCGTATGCGTTGTCCCCATACTCATCCTTGATCTCATCAGTGAGCTCGCCGAGGAATTCCCCAATAGCGGGCATGTATTCACCCTCCCTCTCTGTGAATATCACGCTATCTGTATCGGCATACAATACTCTCCGCCCAAGAGAATGCAATATACCCCAAAGTTTTATACGGGCGTAGGCTGTTGTGAAGCTGGCCACAGGTATGTTTGTAACCCTTGAGGTATCTGTGGCAAATTCAGTGTTGTTGTACTTTATTATGAAAGTATTACCTACATTCACGATCTCCATGACCTCTTTATCGGAAGCATTGGCATAATCCCAGACATCGCTATAACTTTGTGCCAAATGAATGCTCCCTTTGCCGGTATTCTGCGCAAATTCTCCCCATAGACTGTTTAGACACAACTTTGCACTAAAGCGCTTGCCAGGATTCTTTACAATTTGGACACGATCAAGTTGTATACCTTCGCGGTCGCGGTAACGTTGAATATAGGCAGACTTTTCATCTTCGGTATCAACTCCTCGTGGATACCCTGATGCCTCAACCTTATCCTTCAAAAAGGTGTTTATATATGGTGTGAAAAGGTTGGGTAGCTTCTGAAACCTCCACACCTCATGTATCTTCAGTATTCTATAACCATGGCGTACGGCTAGGGCCAGCTCAGGACTTGTATATACGCCTCTGATCTTACGCTGGTGGGGTATATGGTTACAATCGCCGTTATCCTCTTCCGCGCACTTCACGCACAGGGGAAACATGAGCTTGTCGTCGATAACGACAGGTAAGATTGGCATCCATAAATTGCGTGGCGTGGGGGGAGTACGTCTACGAAAGAGAGCCCAAAGTAACGATCATTCAAATTTCTTGAAAATTCATTGATAGAGGGCAGGTTAGGTCCCACCAGTTTCTCAGGAGCGCCCACGGGGTACGGATTGTTCTTCATCACGTATGGGTATAAAGAACAGAAATCGTAGTAATGGAGCTTCACGCCCTCCGTAGGTGGAAAGTATAGTCTGAATGGATTTGTACGTCCTCCAAACAAGCTATCACCACATTTGAGAGGATCCAGCACCATTGAACGCTTGATCGTGTTTATTTCCTCAAGGTACACCTCGTCTGTCTCCATCCGTGCATCATATTCATGCTCCCACAAGACTTTGTGAGTGAACTGTGATCCTATAAGTTGATCGCGGGTGCGGGTCCATGCAAGACAGTCGGCAGGAGATTTACCGTGGATATCTCCGGCGATTCCGCACTCAGGACGGGGGCATCCATGCCACCAGCAACCGTTAAAGGAGTACACAGTCTTCACACCAGTGACACGGTTTTCACTTAACCCATCAACCCAAAAAACACGTCCATTAATCTTAATGGGTACTTCACCCGTTTTGCGGGCGTGCTTTATGCATACACCTGTCTGTTGCTGTAGGTGTATGAGCCAGTAAATAGCCTTGTGTCCGTAACTGCGGGGGTTGTTTCGGTGAATAATGGCTAAGGTGTCTTTAGGCATGAAGTTATTCTTGAACACCGTAAAACATAATGATGCGATGGTGGTTGCGACTTGCAATGGATCGCATTTGAAACGGGCTAAGTACATCCTTCTAAAGGCCTGGAAACATACTCTAAGCACGCGCACATCATTCACGCAATAACGCTCACATTCATCAGCTATATTATAAGGGTTACTTTCATTAAAACTGTTGTAGTATCGATCAAAGTCTTCACATTCATCCATACAGTCAAAATAATGTTTGGGCGGTGGTGGGCCTACGTAGTTTAAAGTCTCGCTGGTGAGGAAAGTGTAAGGGAAGTATCCTTTGGAAACTTCAGCTGCTACTCCCATCACCTTGGGTAGCTTTGCTAATTTACAAGGTGTGAATAATAAAGTATCTTTAAATTGTACATTGCCTCTTATCTGCATCTGTATTAATTTGTTGCCTCTTTTCAATGGATCACCTGTAAATATCTCAGAGGATTTGTGTTCAAGCAACTCCTTATAAAGGAACTGCGTGTCAAACTTTGCCCCGTTATGGGCGAGAATATACACAGTCATTTTTTTGAACTTGTCGGCTAACTTGACAATATAGGACACAAATAGTTTCACAGGACTATCGCGGACATTCGTTTTAAAAACGTTTGTCCGTTTACCGCATTTAGGGCACTCGTCACATTCGATACCCATACACTCATCACAGATGGTCTGGCTCACAAGTAAATGTGGAATTACCTCTTTGGTTTCAGCGTTCGTATATGTTTCTATATCGTAGTATACAGTTATACAAGGGTTATTTTTAGGCTTAGCATCTTTCATATAACATACATTCTTTACTCCATCCGCCTTATATTCCTCCTGGCATGTAGGACAGTGAATTACGTCACACTTCTGCTTAAATTTCCCCCAATTATCCATTGTGTGAAACATACCACATTCACAGATTCTCATTTTCCTGCACGTGGCAATTGATTTATGGAAATCAAAACAGCTATTATTGAAAAATGTGCGTCTACCCACATCACAGTCTCTCTTCTCAGCTTCAACTACACGGCTTTCACATTTGGTGCTTTTACACTGCTCACATACCATGTGACATTCTTTACAATGTCTCACTATATCATTCGCAAACTCGAGGCACCCCTTACACAAATCATGATGTCTCCCATATTTTCGACTTTTGTCATAACTCGCGTAAAGCCACCTTATATTACGGATGGGGAGATACGTTATCCCTGACAATCCTAAAATAAGTAGGGGTCTTGTACGATCTCTCACACAGCTTTTAAAAACATACACAGTCCTACGACGATCATCCAACCCAAATACAACTATGCGGACATTCATTTCCTTTTCTACCCTTCTCAGCTCTTCAGGACCCATATTACAGTCAAATTCAAGTTCACAGTCTACAGCTACTTTACGGGCACGCTCCACGACCGTAGGCAGCCAAATTTTTTGAGTCCGTGTATTTTGTACAGTAAACATACGTGCTAAGAGTACTGCTATAAATCCGCAACCACGATCGACGTTTATATGCTTTCGGTAAATAGTCGGAGAATTGAAGTTAAGAGTATACGGTAGGGCACTATGACCAGCAACACGGAATACACGGTCAATATTTACCGTGAAGTTGTCCATATTGAAGGCTATACTACTTTGGGCGGCTTGCATTATACGTCCTAATATATATTCTACATCTTCAGCCGCCAAACGTCTAAATGGCACTATCACCCAATAATCGTCTACATCACCGTCATCTGACCCGAATCCAAAGGACAGACTCGTCCTGACTTCACGTTCGTCGCGATTCTGAAGAGCAAACTCTACAATACGCTGTACAACCCGGCGTAGCCCGCGCTCAATTCCATTGCTATACATGGCTCTAGGGTCGACCCTGACTCTATACCGATTTCTAGTCAAGGCTGGGGTGGGGGCTGCGGATCGCACCAATTCGATCGTTATATTATCCTCAGCAGAACGGGGGGTAACTGTGACGGATGAATTAGGGGGTATATCAGCGGAAGGTGCTGATGGGGGGCCTGTTGCGTAGGAGGTTGATGGTTGGGGATCTATTATTGTAGACTTAACAGAACGGGGGGCAACTGTGGCGGATGAATAAGGGGATATATTAGCGGGAGGTGCTGCTGGGGGGGTTGTTGCGTAAGAGGTTGAGGGTTGGGGATCTATTACTGGTGCAACAGGCGCGTATTTTGGTCGCTTTATACCTGACGTGGGGTTCTCACACCTCCGCTTTGGACGTGCTACCGGTATCGCTGGTGAGGATTCGTTGGCAGGGGAGGAGATTACAACTACACTGTCGTCGAGGTCATCCGTAATGTCAATGATGGGATGCTCTACCTCATCATCATTCACGGTTCTGTGGGAGAAGAAAACAAAATATATGGAACAGCACTCAAAATTTGTAATATTTTGTAAATGACCCACTTAGGAGTGTGACGTGTTAGAAATGGACTCTGTAGAAAAATTCAGAGTCACGAGTCCATCCACATGTATTATATCTGGACCTACAGGATGTGGTAAAACTGTGTTTATGCTTAAAATCATTAAAGAAAAGGGAGAGATGTTCTCGAAATTTGTGCATAAAGTTATATGGTGCTATTCGACGTATCAATCAGTGTTCAACGAGTACCAAGATGATATTTTGTTCTACAAAGGCGTATATGACGTTAATTCGTTAAAGGGAAATGAACATACTGTTATTGTAATTGACGATCTCATATTGGAGATGGATAAAACGTTTGCCGAGACATTTACAGTATTCTCCCACCATCTCAACATAAGCGTGTTCTTCATCAATCAGAATCTATTTTTCAAAAATAGATACATGCGCGATGTGTCGTTAAATACGCAATATCTAGTCTTATTCGCGCAACGTAGAGATGTATCACAAATTGGGGTATTAGCCAATCAAATGTTCCCGAATCAGCGTAAGGAGTTTTTGGAAGTTTATAAAGAAGCTACAAGCACGCGTTACGGATATTTGCTTTGAGACCTTCATCCGCGAAACACGTTTAGAGTGCTTCTACGAATGAATATATTTCCAAACGAGCCTGAAACGGTGTATATTCCAGAATGACAAAGAGACTAAAGAAATACCGTGAATTAATAAAAATCTATCATCGACTGCCCCGGGCAATGCAGCAGATGTTTATTAAAAATATCGACGCCGACTTTTTAAAATGCATCTGTGAAATCTGTCTTAACGTTATAAATTGCAATGTATCAATGAAAACCCCTCAGAAGGCTCCCCTACGCCGCTACAAGAACATAATACGTGCACTCGCTCGTAAAAGTCAAACTGTAGCGAAGAAAAAACGAATTATGTAAAACAGGAGGGTCATTTCTCCCCATCTTATTTTCAGTTTTGGGTCCTTTACTGACTAGATTAATATAATGAAGAAAGTGGTAGTGATTCCCCACGAGGTGTACGCTTCACTGCAAAGGAATCCAGACACGGGTCTAGATCCCCGTAAAAGCAGACTTAAAAGAATGGAAAGCGAATTGCTAGCCCTATTAAACAGTGAAAAAACACCTGATGAGAAAAGAATCTTATACCAAGAAGCTCTGCAGAAATTTCTTCACGAGTACGAAAATTATAAGAGCCCTACAGAGATTCCTGTGGTTATTAGGCACAGCACGGGGGACGATGGACATGGCGACATAGGATCTGAGCCCGACGATACAGCTGACCAACCAAAAAGATTAGCCACACAGCATATCGAACATGTATTAAAAAGCACCCTCCCACATACATTGATGAGTAAAGGCTTAAGTCTTTATAATCTATTGAATGAGGATCCAGCCATACAATGGACCGATACAGGCGAGATCATTGTGGAAGGATCAAAGGTACAGGGATCGAATATCGTACACATTGTCCATGATCTGGTGAGAAAGTGGGATAGGCCATCGCCATCAGGATGGAAGCATATTAAAGCAAGACTACAACAAATAAATGTCCCTAAAACGTTGATAGGAAATCTGAACAGGTTAAAAGACTTGGAACATGCAACGCATGTGACACAATTGAAGGGGCCTTCACCCCCGGCGGTAACACCTTTGAAGAGGAGCAAGAAGAGATTAAACCAACCCTACCCACGTGCCACTAAAATACGCAAATGGCTAACGTATTAACTAAACGCTATTATGACATTTCTAACCCGTCCTTTTACGGCGGCGTAGATAGACTGTACAGAAGTGTTTACGGAGTAGGAAAAAAAGATGTTGAAAGATTTTTGAGGGAGCAGGACGCTTATACGCTTCATAAGCCTGTGAGAAAAAGGTTTAAAACAGCCAAGACAGTGGCTTCCTCGATTGATTCTATTTGGCAAGCAGATTTAACAGACATGCAAAGATATTCTGTGTATAACGATGGTTACCGCTACATTCTATTCATAATAGACGTATTCTCTACATATATGTGGCTAGTTCCTCTGAAAAATAAATCACCTGAAACAGTTGCTAAAGCCACCAAAACGCTAATGTTAAAAGAAAACAGGGTTCCTGGCTATTTTTGTACGGATATGGGGAAGGAATTTATAGGCCGTGCTTTTCAGAACATGTTGACAGAGTTTAATATCAGCTATTACACAACCAATTCTATACATAAGGCTTCTTTAGCTGAAAGAGTTCAGCGCACCATAAAGGAACGCATGCACCGCTATTTTACACATAAAAACACATACAGATTTCTAGATATTCTGGAATCATTGGCCTCATCCTACAACCGCTCACACCATCGCACGATTGGGACAACACCTAACGAAGTTTTAGAAAGAGGTACGCTCCCGAGAAGAGATGGATCACCACCACCACCACACTCTGCGCGCTTCAAAATCAATGCTTATGTAAGGCTGTCGCGTTCGGGGAATAAATTCGCAAAGGGTTTTGAGCAAGGATGGACACGCGAAATTTTTAAATTTAGGGCTATGAGACCTAAAGGTGAGATAATGATGTATTACATTGAAGATTTGAATGGGGAAGAAATCTCAGGAGGCTTTTACCGCGAGGAATTGCAGAAAGTTGCGTTTAATTTAGGAAAAAATGTGTTTAAAATTGAGAAAATTTTAGGAAGCAAAGGTTCAGGAAAGAGAAAAATGTACCTGGTGAAATGGCTAGGGTACCCAGAAAGCTTCAACACCTATATAAAAGCTGATGCAATAATGAAGCGTAAATAGTATGCAACATGGCTCCTAACCATTTCTACGTCACACTCCCGTCCTCCTCGTCCCTGTCTGTACACCCTAACAACACACTAGCCAACTTTGTAACAGAACTCCACAAGCACATTGAATTGGGTCGTGATTCGTATGAGGTGGGGATATGCGAAATTCAGCTGGACACCATCTTTTTAAATATTGAACATAAAGAAACCGTTTTTACGATTCTTAGAGACATTGACGAGTGTGAAAAAGCTGGGGTAGATAAAGATGAAACTATGCGTATCGCTCGGACTAAGGTTGCACGGTATTACAGTACAGAAGTAAGACTAGGACCGGGTCAATATGGTTCGGCCGAGGATGTTGTGAGAGGCTTAAACGTAAGTTTAAGAAACTCAAACCTTACGAATGATTTAGTATACGAAATCGTAGACAACCCTGCACATACACTAATCCTAAAATCAAAGACTAACAGACGTATTAAAGACCATAGAAAGTTCCAAATTCTAACCAATGGCCGATATAGCGCAGTCTTCCAAAGAGACACATTTCACGAGACACAGCATGACTTGTCCAGATTAAAGTATCAATTGAAGATAGAGAAATTGGCTGAAAGGTCCCCAGACATGTGCTATATTTACAGTAATATAGTGGAGCACCAGTTTGTTGGGGATACCCAGGCACGCCTGCTGCGCATTGCTCACATCCCCAAACATAGAGGAAGGAGTTTGAGTGTTACGTATGACAGACCCCATTATGTGAATGTCGCAACTAATTTAATAACCAATATCTCAATATATATAAGAACGATTGAGGGTGCAAACTTCCCATTCGGTAACGGGAGCTTAACAGTGAAGCTACACTTTCGACGCACTGAGTTATAATGGATAGAAAGCCTTTCACCGTCTATCGAAGGGTGAGATACCAGCGCGGTAGTGGACTTGGGTCCATTTTTTCATCCATACTACGTACGGCTGTTCCTTTGCTGAAGAGGGGGGGCCAGATACCTTGGAAGCAAAGCGCTACAATCAGGTATTAACACTGCAGAAGACATATTGGCCGGGGCAAACCTAAAGAAGCTCTAAAAAAATATATAAGCGTACACGGGACGAAATCATCAAAGATGCAAAGAGAAAAATGCGTGGTGGCGGGAAGAAGAAGAAGAGGGCTGCCCGGAAGAAGAAGGGGTCACGTGGTATTAAACGTAAAAGGCTATCAAAAAAGAAGTGCTGTAAGCGAATGAAACCTATGGTTGACCACTTTTTTGACTGATATAAGCTAAGGACATTGATCTCATGAATCAAAGTTTGTTTACCACTTGTCGAGAGAGGAGTCACTATTTCGCCATGGCACGCTTCATCCACCCATGTAGTTCACAATGCTGTAAATCGGAGCTGTCCCTTTTTGAGCTGCCTCCAACCCAAGTTTCTATTGAGCACAGTGACTTTATTACAATTAACCCTTTAAACACAATTAGTTCCCCGAGTGCACCTATAGAATTCGTGATACCCAGCTCAGGCCCTTACTTTTTTGATCCAAGCTGTGTGCACATGTACGCTAAGCTACGTATAGCCCATTCTGATGGAATGGTCTGCGATGACAAGTATGCTGTATACCCTGAAACAAACTTTCTGCACTCCATATTCAACCAGTGTGACGTATATTTAAATCAGACCAACATATCGGCAGGCACGGGGTACTATCATCTACGAGCCTATCTGGAAAATGTCCTCAACTTTTCCAAAGAAGCGAAGGCTACCTTTTTAAGTGCCGACGGATATTATCAAACTAAAGATGAAAATAGTATAAAGGACAAATTTAAAAATTCTAAAAAGAAAATATACGAGTGTTTTGGACGGTTGCACACAGATTTCACTTTCCAGGAGAAGTGCTTGTCAACGGGGTGGATATGAAAATAAAGCTCACCCGCACGAGTCTGAGATCTGCTTAAATCTGGATGCTGATCAGAAGAGGGTGCAAAGCCCGTTGTGGTTCACATTATGGACACATACCTCCGCGTACGGCGAGTGAAATTAAGTTCACCAAAACAACTAGAAATTGAGAAAAATTTACTAAACGCTACAGTGAAAATCCTATTAACAGAGTGCAAATCAAACTATATACGGTTCCTGCAGGGTTGGCATCGAAGCAGATAGAAAACATTGCCCTGGGAAATCTTCCTAAAAGGATATTAATCGGTATGCAGGACCATGCTTCGGTGAATGGAAAATATAAAAAGAGTGCCTTTAAATTCGAGAATTTCGGACTTAAAAATATAACTCTATACGTTAATGGCACTGCTTTGGGTGGAACAATGGGTACGGACTATTCATCAGACGCTGTGTTACCTCTTTGTGCCAGAGCCTATAGTAATCTGACCCATATTGCAGGTGATTGTGATGAGCTTGGTAATGGGGTAACGCAGGAAGAATTCATTGATCAATTTAACCTTTATCCGTTTGACATTACACCTGACTTATCTGCTAGCGTAAATACCCATTTAACCCCACAGCAGCGGGAAACATCTCAGTGCGGCTGGAATTCGCCAAGCCTATAGACGCTATTAGTGTACTAGTATATCTCGAATCGCAAGCCCTAATAGAAGTAGATAGATTTAGGAGCGTTATCACTGACTTTAAAATGGATGCTAATACACTTCAGAAAGTAATGGAACGAGTCACACGTCCCAAATTTATCGGCGTGTTTGCGAAGAATGAAACATTGAGTTTGCCAAGTACGCGAGAATGCGGTAGTCTTATTGTGAACACAGATGTCATCGGTAATGAAGGGATTCATTGGATCGCTGTCTATTTTAAAAATAGACAGCGCCTGACCTATTTTGATTCACTCGGTACTCAACCCTGGAGTGACCCTATTATTGTAAAATTTCTCGCTCAGTTACATATTTCCGAAGTTGTATGGAACCCATTTCGTATACAAGGATATTTTAGTAATGTTTGCGGAATGTACTGCGTCTCATTTCTCACGCATATGTCATGTTGATAAAGAAAATTATACATTTTTTAAATTTATTTGACCCTGTCACACTCGCCGAAACGATGAAATGGTATGCAGACAGATAAAAATCCGTTTTCCAATTGTACGTACTCGTTGTATAGTATAATGTTTTTTTGTTCGTATATTTGTAACGGTATATTCTGTAGTTGGTTATTGTACTGATTTTTTCATTTAATAAATTTATGAAAATATATTGTGTTTCTCTTACCCAAAAAGATCGAAAAACACTTACATTATTTCGGTGTGACATTGCTGACTGATCAGTATATCCTCCGTATTCATGACACGAGATTCTTCAAAAGATTGTATAACACGTGTCAAATCCTCATCGGACCTTAAAGGAATAATGTTCATTCTTTTAAAACATATACAGAGTATACAGACAGATCCCCATTATGTGAAGATATCTTTGGTTCATTTAAGAGGAATAACATTGATTGCCATAAAAATTTCGATTTTAGCATAATGGGCGATAAGAGGTAAATCCACCAATAACATTGATTGCCATAAAAAAATTTCGATTTTTGGTGAGTATCTAAATGAAGTATTTGACGAGATACTACAACCCTCCATATATAAAAAATCGAATTATAGACACTTACATTTCTATGGTAGTCCCTTGCGTCGGATTGTAAGGAGCGTCACTGCAAATATCTTCCGGTTTGCGTTGGAAATAATTCATCACGGTCAATCGCGTTAAAAAGATTAATTGCCGTTAATGCTGCAGTGTCACTTTCTTCATACAAATCCGGGGAGACGTACAGGTCCATGGTGGAGGATGTGTGACATTGCTGACTGTTCAGTATATCCTCCGTATTCATGACACGAAATTCTTCAAAAGATTGTATAACACGTACCAAATCCTCATCGGACCTTAAAGGAATAATGTTCATTCTTTTAAAACATATACAGAGTTATTCAGACAGATCCCCATTATGTGAAGATATCTTTTTGGTTCATTTAAGAGGAATAACATTGATTGCCATAAAAAATTTCGATTTTAGCATAATGGGATAAGAGGTAAAACCAAATAACATTGATTGCCATCAAAAAAATTTCGATTTTTGGCGAGTATCTAAATGAAGTATTTGACAAGATACTACAACCCTCCATATATATAAAATCGAATTATAGACACTTACATTTCTATGGTAGTCCCTTGCGTCGGATTGTAAGGAGCGTCACTGGCAAATATCTTCTACGGTTTGCGTGGAAATATAATTCATCACGGTCAATCGCGTTAAAAGAATTAATTGCCGTTAATGCTGCAGTCACTTTCTTCATACAAACCGGGGAGACGTACAGGTCCATGGTGGAGGGAATGATTATTCACTAACGCGAAAATGCTACTGTTTCTCCAAACTGAAAAAATATCCCCTTTTATATGCACAATCGCCAAGCTCCGCCCAAAAGACCAGATGTTCGTAGTGTTTGGCTGCCGGTGTAGCTGGGTGGAGCTATGATGTGTACCAATCCGCTATAACGGGTCCGGACGAGTAATGGCATCTTTATATTTTCACCAATAGATTTAATGCTCGTATTACTCCTTTGAAAATTATTTGGTGATTCTTATAGAACCTTTGATACTGATTCCAAATATGGTTTCAGAATATTTCTATCACCCATAGTTTTCGATAAAATAATATTTCCATTTTCCCAAAATATTAATAAGTACTTTGAAGGGTCGCATCGTGGCCTAGTATGAATTGTGCTAAATTTTCATTTCTAACACTAAATATTAAAAATCAAAGATTTAAGCAGTTAAGACGTAGTTAACTAAAAATTAAGGTAAATATTTTTCACATTATATTTGGCGCATCCGAATTAAACCTAAAAATGGCCCGCATCGGTTGGCCGCCACTGGATTCCTTTATTTGAACAAAACTCTCTCTCTCTCTTTCTTTCCATATATTATATATATATTATATATATATATATATAAGCACACCGGACAAAAAATTAGTCCCCCCTAATAGCACCTATAGTAGGAAGTTCAAGGTCACACAGAGGGCGCTGATGTAGCATTGGTAAGTGACAAGTAGCGGTGACGTAGCACACAGGATCAGATCTGTTTGTGAGGTGGTGAAGAACAAAGTGTGTGTTGGATATAGTCGTGCAAAATGGGTCGTGAGGCAGACGTTACTCGTGGCAAAAAGGAGCCATCGTGTTTGGCAGAGCCCACGGACACAAAAATGTCTGAAGTAGCCCAATTTGTTGGTGTGTCAACGCGTACTGTCCAGCGAGTTTACAAAGAGTGGTGTAGTTCGCAATCAACTGACAATCGACGGCCGTAACTGTGGCCGGAAAAACAATTCTCGACAATAGGGGCCGCCGCCATGTTTCTCGTCTAGTAACTGCAAATCGTTTTCAAACCAGAGAACAATTGCTCCAAGAAACCAATGAGGTTTCCAGCGACCAATTTCCGAACGGACATTGCGACGAGAACGCATGCGATGGACATCTGGAGCAGGGTACCACGGAAGAGGCCGCTGTTAACAGCAAGTCACAAATTGGCACGTTATATGGGCTCAGAGGCACAAAAACCGGACTGCGGCAGATTGGAAACGTGTAATTGGTCCGATGAGTCCCGTTTTTGTTTGTTCTACAATGATGGAGGCGACGAGTACATCGCAGGTCCAATGAAGCCTTTAATCCTGAATGCGTCGAAGGTGTTGTTCAGGCTGAAACAGAAAGTGAAGCGCAGGAATAGACACCCACGGACTCTGGCGGAACTTCGGGACCGGCTGATGAACGAGTGGCAGCAATCGATGTTCAGTACATGCACAACCTCGTAGAGTCTCTGCCTCGCCCGGATTCGTGCGTTTATCAAGGCCAGAGGCGCCGTCACACGTTATTAGGTTACATTCTGAGAGGGGTGACTAATTTTTTGTCCGGTGTGCTTATATAATTATTAGTACTTTCAGGTATGCATACCTTATTTCTTTCGCTGATTATTATCGTTGCCGGACGATTGTTCGAACACAATTGTTCGAAAACCATAGTTCGAAAAACAGTTGTTCGAAGCAACAATTATTCGAAGTTATAATTGTTCGAACACAATTGCTTGAACACAATTGTTCGAAAACCATAGTTCGAAAAACAAAAAGTATTAAAAAAACATTAAAAGTCCAATGAAGCCTTTAATCCTGAATGCGTCGAAGGTGTTGTTCAGGCTGGAAACAGAAAGTGAAGCGCAGGAATAGACACCCACGGACTCTGGCGGAAATTCGGGACCGGCTGATGAACGAGTGGCAGCAAATCGATGTTCAGTACATGCACAACCTCGTAGAGTCTCTGCCTCGCCGGATTCGTGCGGTTATCAAGGCCAGAGGCGCCGTCACACGTTATTAGGTACATTCTGAGAGGGGTGACTAATTTTTTGTCCGGTGTGCTTATATAATTATTAGTACTTTCAGGTATGCATACCTTATTTCTTTCGCTGATTATTATCGTTGCCGGACGATTGTTCGAACACAATTGTTCGAAAACCATAGTTCGAAAAACAGTTGTTCGAAGCAACAATTATTCGAAGTTATAATTGTTCGAACACAATTGCTTGAACACAATTGTTCGAAAACCATAGTTCGAAAAACAAAAAGTATTAAAAAAACATTAAAAGTTAAAAATCTTTATTCATACGTTATTCAAAGTTAAAAATCTTTATTAATAAAACAGGATAGAAGCATATGAAAGTCAAGGTAAACTATAGTTGCAAATTATGGTATGGTTAGGTTAGGTTAGGTTAGGTCTCTTACATATAAAAACCCATTCACTAAGAGCATTGGCTTTCCTTTCTCACTAGAAACAAACTCTGCCATTTTAAGGGTGGTTTAACTGCAGCACTATAAATGTTATAGTTTAAATGAAGAGGCTAACCTTCTTATTTACGTCTTCGTATTTGCGTCTTGGCAACTAAGATTTTATTTAGTTGGTTGTTCATTCGAACAATTATAACGTCGAATAATTGTTGCTTCGAACAACTGTTTTTCGAACTAAGGTTTTCGAACAATTGTGCTCGAACAATTGTGTTCGAACAATCGTCCGTAATTCGATTATTATTTATTATAATTGTGGGTATAGTTAACCTGGAAAAAAGAAAGTAAATTTAAATTAGTACACTTAATTTTAAATAATATTTTGGGAAAACTGAGTAAATGGAAATATTAGTTTCTCGAAAACTATGGGTGATAGAAAAATTCTAGGTTACGTGAATGGAATTTTCTGGCAAAAGATACAAGCATATTCCTTTATTTGAACAAAACTCTCTCTCTCTTTCTCTCTCTCTCTCTCTCTCTCTCTCTCTCTCTCTATATATATATATATATATATATATATATATATATATATATAATTGTGGGTATATCTAAGAAATGGAGTCAAGAGAGGATTTGTTCAAGCTGTCTGGGAGAAAGATAAAATTATGGTCAGAAAAAAATCGCCTCGGGTGAATCGATTTGACCCAGATTGTTGGTATCCCTTTCCTCGTGTGTTTTGAATTGTTTCGTAAATTTTCATTTCATTTGGAGTGAAGGGAGACTTATCAAGAGCGGTCTGGAAGGAAGATCTCTCAACAAGCAGGTGTTCTTCGAAAATATAAAGATGTCATTAGTCGTCCGACCCCGTTATAGCGGATTATGTTTTGGCTAATTTCAACTTTAAATGAATCTTCCAATTGATTAACTATATAAATATATTGTGGTATTTTATATGGTTGAATCTTCCAATTGATTCACTATATAAATATATTGTGGTATTTTATATGGTTGAATCTTCCAATTGACTAACTACATAAATATATTGTGGTATTTTATATGGTTTGTGAGCACGAGTGGTTCATTAGTTTATTATATATACAAGTACAGATGAGTGGTGGGGGAATGAGGAGCGTGTGTTTTGAATTGTTTCGTAAATTTTCATTTCGTTTCGTTATTCGTGACTTAAATATCTATAATAAAAATTAAGTGTGTAAAAATTATTTATTTAATAAACAGAATTTAATTGGATTCGTCGATTAACTGCGTGAGTTTTTAACAGACTTTAGAGACGAGTATCGTTTGATGGGCAGAAAGGAAAAATATGAGCATATGTTCCTCTCAAATAGTGCACCGGAGTGTGAAGATGTTTAGTAAAACATAAAATGTGCCTAGTTCTTATCCTGAGGTAAAATGTCTGGTGCGTAGGCTGGTAGTGATGAAATTAATTCTTGTACCGGAAAAACAAATATGTACAACAATTCGGTACGACTCGCGGATCATACGAGTTCGAACAACCCCATTCACGTATCATCGAGTCAGCCGCCCGTCGAACCGTTCCTGCCTACCTGCGTGCCTCACACTGCTCATAGTTATCTCAGAGCTTGAACCGAGTGGACGTGCGCTCCTCGAATACGATGGAACTTCCTTTGAGCAGCATTCTCAACGCCTCGTACGATGTGTCCGTGACGAAATCGTTGCGCGTGTTCAGGCGTAATTCCGGTACCGTTAGCTATGTACTGGAAACGGAATGTAGACAAACAAACAAACGGGTTTATTTAAGTGTCGAGGAGATGAATAGAATCTTCGTGATAGTTGAGAAGTGGAGTGAAGATCGTTATAAAATACCTGCTAACGTAGGTACAAGAAGAGAGCAGATTAGTGACGCACCCTCATACGTCGTTGTATGTACGTTGTGTATAAATAACGATCGGCCGTGCATTGATATACGGCTGATGTGGAAGAATGCTTCTGATAATAACGCTCTTGTTCCTACGCGAAACCGTTTCATCCTCGACAGAATGTTTGAAATCGTCGGATTCCGCAAGCTTAAACCTATATTAGACGCGCGTGTTACGGATATGCTTTATTTTGATACAGTACTTGAATACGCATACACCGCTCTGCTCGATGGGTTTACCGAGTGTAGGGCTGGTGAGAATGGTCTAGTGTTGGACGTTTATTTAAAAAGTTTAGACTCTTTGAAATACCATGAACTTTGGTACAAAGCAATTGATCGGTACAAGGCTGAGCTCACCTACACCGTTCACTCTGAAGAACTCTTTCTTTATATAACGCGCAGTTGTCGTAACGATTTAGAAGATTATTTCAATTGCCGCTATGTTGAGTGAGTTCACGATTGAAAAGCTCGAGTCGGTAGAAATAAACCCTCGATTGGAAAAGCGCGTGTTTATAAACTTGTGTTTAATAATGTAGCTAACGATGAACTCTTTATACGTGCTTTTGATTGTATTCTAGACGTATTTAAAGATGACTTACCAACCGGTTGTAAAGTGGGAACAAAAATAGTACTAAACGATATGAAAGCCCTTCATATCGAATACAGGTTTCCCTATACTTTAAGCGGTGAAATATTATTAAGCCGCATATACTGCGTAATGCAGAGCAATAATGATGTAATTGTAAACTCGATTAAGTGCGAGTTTAGTATTTTGAAAAAAAAGTGAAATGTATTTATATATTTTGCGTGATATTTCACCTGTACTGTTATGATTATATGCATATTTATATTATTATTGAAATGTATTTATATATTTTGCGTGATATTTCTCTTGTACTGTTATGATTATATACATATTTCTCTTATTGAAATGTATTTATATATTTTGCGTGATATTTCCCCTGTACTGTTATGATTATATGCATATTTCTATTATTATTGAAATGTATATTTATTTCTATTTGAAATGTATATTTATTTTATATATATCTCCATAATTGTGTGTATATATTTCCTGTACTGTTATGATTGTATGCATATTCCTCAATTATTATTGAAATGTATATTTTTGTATATTTTTTTTCTATATATTTATAATAAACAGAATGATGCAATGTTGTTTTACTTAATTATATCATGTTACGCCTTCTAAACCTACTACCGGTATTCTGAACCAACTTTTAAGAAATACAGTATAATAATGTATACAATGGTATCTGGCAATGCTAAAAAGTGGTATCTGGCAACTCAAGCCATTTACGCCTTCTAAGCCAACTGGCTGATTAGGAGTCTATAATAATGTATACAATGGTATCTGGCAATGCTAAAAAGTGGTATCTGGCAACTCAAGCCATTTACGCCTTCTAAACCAACTGGCTGATTCGGCGTCTATAATAATGTATACAATGGTATCTGGCAATGCTAAAAAGTGGTATCTGGCAACTCAGTCTTCGATTAGAATTAAATATGTAGCACAAACTGAATACATAAGCGCTATCTGGCAACTCAAGCCATTTACGCCTTCTAAGCCAACTGGCTGAGCCTATAAGACAACGCCTACTCGGCTGAAGTCTTAATATGCACTTGGCTCCTGCCAGGTGAACACCTCTCCTCCTTTCTCTCCTCCTTTCTCTCCTTTCTCTTGGGGGATAACGCCGCCTCCAAGTTTTCCTTGTTGGACCTGCAGCATCCCCCCTTTGGGGTAATTTTTTTTGCAACACCCCACCCCCCTTCGCAACAACCCCACCCCCTTTGCAACATTACGTAATCACTTGCAACATTCTTGCACTCTCCCCTTTTGCGGCTATACTACTAAACCAACTTGACACACAAAGCACGGCGTTGTTGCCTGAATCACAATGCTGCTAGACGTAAAAGCTCACACCTGAAATACATAAGATGTATAATTAAGATAATTGAAATAAATAAGATGAATAAACTAAAAAAACAAAATAAAATAAACACAATCAAATGTTGAAATATTAGTATTTTGCCTATTTAAAATGGTTAAATCTGTGTAGTTATATATATGCCTTCATCTTGAAAACTATACATGCTAGAAACAATCTGAATGCAGTTTTGGAATCAGCGTGAAAAATGCTATCCAGCCACTACAAATTTTACTCTGATGAAAAATCTTTGTTGACCAGTGTTATGTTTGAGAAAAAGTGATGAATGATGAAATTTTCTAATCAAGTAATGAATGATTAACTGATTAAAAATTATTAAAAAATAAATACTTGTGAAAAGAGTAAGAAAGAGCTTTATTGTTTCTGTTGCATGAGATAAGACTGAAGGAAACATATTTTGCTCATCCAATTAGTTTGCTTTAGTTCAAGAAACCAACCAGGCATAAGCAGATTAACCAGTTTATACATACAAAAAGGTGTTAAATTCAAATACCACATTACAAAATTTATTGTAAAATGATACTGAAATTATGAGGAAAATTAATAATTTTTCATTATTTTGGTTAAATTTGAAACAATGATTAACTCATTACTCATAACCATGCCCTAGTTGAGAGGTAAGTATCGCGAATCTTTATCAATAAAATTTGTATTTATAAAATTGGTTGGCCCGTGGGGATGGGCACGGGTTGGATTTAAAAGAAGATGCGAGAAAGTAGAAAATTGGGAGAATGAAGTCATGCAGTAATAATAAAATTTAAAAGAGAGGCTAATAAATTTACAATTAAAATTTTAAGGAAAATCAAAGGAGATGGATTCCAAAAAGATCTTATTGGTAGCATAAATAAAGACATGGTTGATTTCTTAGTCGGTCGGTGAGTGAGGTAATAGATTAAAATTACTGCACTTCTCACACTGAAGCATATACAGTATATACAGTGTATAGTTCAAAGGAAATGCTTGTCTACAGGGACAAGTGTAATGAATAAGACAAGATGAAAAAAGATTAATGTCAAAAGAGAAATAAAGATAGCTAAACTAAACTGAAATTTTTCATTACATAAATAGTACATGTTGGTCATCCCAACCCTCCAACCACCACCCACACATACAAGCTCGAGATGAAAATATACACCTCTGATTTACCTCAAATTTCGGTTTTCTATTGCCCGAAACAAGCATAAGCTTGTATTCATTGACAGATTTGTGAGGTGATCACAACGTGCCTGAACCGCATGAGAACTGCACAAGAATTCTGTTTCGGCTGATCTTCAGGTTCCTCTCTGTAGTGAGTCGCGTCTAACATTACAGTTTTTAATAATGCGTAATATACAAAACTAATTCTATTGACTGATAGATAATAAAATTAATATAACCTGCAAGTTTTGTATCGACTTAAGTCTCGCAGGATAGGTTAAGGAAGCAAACTGATTAATTAATCCTTTTCTTCAGACGAAATAGAATGGTCCCAAAGACATCGCCAGAAACTCGGTTAGCCATCATTGCCCTTCATCAGGAAGGCCAAAGCAGATGTCAGATTGCTGCCAGAAGTTATGCCAGTCATATCACTGCCTCCAGGAACAAAAGGATGACAGAAAAAAGGTAGTTATGAACAGTGGTGTAGTGCTAAATAAAGAAGTGAGGGAACGCATTTTGAAAGTGTTACTCAGATGCGGGGGGGGACAATGGCGAGCGCGGCGAGCCCATACAGCTGGGGGTCCAGGGGCACTGTAAGCTCCCCTGGAAATCTTTTGAAATCTGACCAATTTCAGGGATATTTTGAGGTCATATGCACTGGATATTAGGATATATTCCAAGGTTGAAGATGCAGTATTTCCAGTGTCATTAGATATACGACATCCAGTACGATCAATAAAAATAGCTAACAACTGGAATGATTAACTAAAAAAAAGTTAACAACTGGTACGCCGTGGTGACTGTTTCACCAGATCTTTATAGGCTAGCATTGCCTCAGTCGAAGCTAAAAGAAATGAAACAGTTAATGATTCTTTCTCATATTTCTTCTAGGGGTGGGAATTAAAATTTCATGACGTTAGAGATTTGTAAGTTCGGATTTATTTGAAATAGTGAGGGAACGCCGTTCGTCTACCAAAAAAAGTAAGGGAACGCCGTTCCCACGCGTTCCCACAGCACTACACCACTGGTTATGAAGCAAGAGCACGGTCAGAATGGCCCTGAATCAGCTCAGAATGCCACGATAGCTCTCTGTTTCGATCTAGTCTGAGCAAAACAACGACTAGATGTGTGCACCTGCAGAGAGACTTTCAAGAAGCAAGAGTGTAAGCATCAGCATGCACACTGCACACGCAGGCCTGCAAAGAAACCTCTTCTTAGTCGAAACAACATCCAGAACCGTCTCAAATTTTGTCATAAATATAAGGATTGGACTGAGGATGACTGGAGTAAAGTGATTTTCTCGGACAAATCTCTTTTCAACTGCTTCGACTAAAAAGGAGGACGCCTTGTCCGCAGAAGAAAAGGCGAGCATTCAGAGTTTCAACCCGGAGTGTTCACCTCACATGACGAAGCACCCCGAGACAGTTACCAGTCTAGGAAATAGGATTCCTACATATTCCACATCAAGTGGTAGCGATGGACACGAAATGACACCTCCATATCCTTCGAGAAGACTTGCTACTGACATCACGACTCTACTTTCCAAAAAGATGATGATGACCCTTGTCACCGAGCCAATTCTAGCTCTAAATTCATCTAAAGAATGTGGTTTTGATGGGTAAACAACACTTAAAAGTAGTCGAATGCAGATAGGTCAAGTGAACGGTTGTAGGGGAATTCACTCTCGGTAAATTGACTTCCGGTATTTTCGCTCCTGGTAAATTCACTCCCGGTAACATAACAATGTCATAAGCACACTACTTTCCAAGAGGTGGTGATTGGAAAAAGTGATTGGTGGGATGCAAGACGAGTTCGGTCCCCGTCCCGCATCCTCGTAACACACAGTTGTGTGGCAAAAAAACGTCCAAATAGAGAAGAGCATGGAAAAAAATTATAATTACAAAATAATATTATCTAATATCTAATATTATCGAATATCTAATATTTATAACAACTAAAAATTGAAAATCAGTTAATAAATTAAGTATGAATTTAAACTATCATATTATCACAATTAAATTTCACAATAAACGGCCGAAAATAATAAATGATGCACACGTGCAGAAAAAATAAGGAGCGATTTCAAGGTCTCTTACTAAATTAATTAAACTGTCCGTTGAAGGATGTAAATTTCAGTTTGTAGTTAATTTTATAGTATGTCGTTTAGATTACAATGGGGAATCCCCTCTTACCTCTCTCTCTCTCTCTCTCTCAAAAAGAATGATCAACGCTCACGTCAGCATTGTGAAAATCTAATATGGAGAAGTTTCATAGGCCCTCTAGTGGATGTTAATGGCGCTTTGGTTTCTGACGCTCAGGCGATGGCGAGTATTTTCAATAACTTTTTTGCGACAGTTTTTACCATAGAAGACGTAAATAATGTCCCCGACGTGAACGATATCGTTCCATTTAGTAGCGAGACTATTTTGGATGAAATAACTGTTTACGAGGGTGAGATTGCGCATTATATCGATAGGCTAAAAGTTAGCAAGGCTCCAGGCCCTAACGCGTTTTATCCCAGACATTTGAAAGATTTGAAAAACGTTATCGTAGGCCCCTTAACGAAGATTTTTAATCAGTCACTCGAAACGGGGATTATTCCTGAAGACTTCAAATTAGCTAACGTCACGCCTATTTTTAAAAAAGGCGACCGCACAGTAGGTAGCAATTATAGGCCCATTAGCTTAACGTCAATTGTCGGTAAACTTTTGGAATCCGTAGTAGTCCAGAGTGTCTGGCATTGTCTACAGTAGATTCCATACTTATAACCTCTTAAGATTTGTCGCATTCGTTCGCTTCTTGATTTGGCTATTGATTAGAATTATCATATTTCATTGTTATTACTTGTTACTTTAAACTTGATTTCAATTTAATATTGTTCTTAGATTTATTTGAGATTCATTAATCTTTAATGTCCATTTCAGCTGACATTTCATAGTTTAAATTTGTGTAGAGAAGCTTTTAAAAGCAAGTCTCCACTTGTTTAATTTGTTACACTTGAATATTTGCCCCTTTGATTTATGCTGGCCCTATAACGTTGTTCTGGGGAAGGATTAATTTACATAGGCATATTATTTATATACCTCTTGTTTGTGGTATTGTTTTGAAAATGAAAATGAAAATGAAAAGGTTTATTGGCAGACAATAGTCCATATGACAAATATTATTAATACAATGACAGTTCATAGACTAAGGATAGAAATATATACAATTGATTAGAAATAATACTGTAATGTCGAAGTTAAGTGGAGCTACAGACAGACGTTTTCGTACCAAGAAGTCCATAGCTTAGAGGATAAATGGCAGGACTCATGGATAGCTTGGATGATCGAGTTGGTTGATTTTTTAATTATTTGCATTAGACTATATTGAGCACGTCTTGTTACCTCCGGGAAGCTCGGGACATTGCGGGTAGCAAACATTTGCGAAGCTGAGCATCTCGGGGGGTAATTTATGTAAGAATCTAAATGACCTGTTGTACAGCAAATTTAGGGTTCTGCCAGAACCTTTTTTATAATTCACCCAGAGTTGCTGTCCGTATATATTACTGCAGAAAGTACGAAACAGAGTGTCTTTAGCCTCACTTGTACAGAATCGAAAGTTCATTATGGTCATATTCGCTTTAGCACACAGGCTTTGAGATTGTTTTCTTATATCCGAGTCATCACTCAAGGAGCTAGTAATAGTTTGACCCAAATACTTAAACTCTTGTACTTCCTCAATTACCTCACCATTCATTTTAAAACTTATATCAGCTGGCTGATTACAGCTTTTAGGATGAAATTGCATAACCTTAGTTTTTGTAACATTAAAAAGAATATCATGTTTCTGCGAATACTCTTTGCAGACTTTTAGTAGTCGATCCAGACCTTTAACAGAGGGACTTATTAACACCATATCATCGGCATAAACTAAGTTATTTATCCTTGTGTTATCTATACAACATCCCACTGTTGCCTCGTTAAGTGAAGCAATTAATCCGTCAATATACACATTAAACAGCATAGGGGAGAGCAAGGAGCCTTGTCTCACCCCGCAAGAGGAGCCAAAACACTCGAATAGTACATTGCCCCACCTGACAGTGAAAGATTGGTGGGAATACGAAAATTTCAATAAATTTAATATGTACATGGGAACCTTCCTGTCTTCTAGTTTTGCAAATAAAATATTGTGGTTCACCCTATCATATGCCTTACTTATATCTAGGAAACAGCTATAAATAGTTGAATTACTGTCAATGTATTTAGATATTGTTTCTTTATGTACATAGATACACAGGTCAGTTGAGTGGGACCTTTTAAAGCCAAACTGATTAGATGTCCATAGGAAATCATTTAACCGGAGTAACAAGAGTTTTTCTAGTAGTTTCGAGAAACAAGAAGCGATAGCAATTGGCCTGTAATTATTGCTGGACAGAATGTCTCCGTACTTATTTTTGACCAGGGGCAAGATATATACACCCTCATGAACTCTGCAGGGATATAGCTATGAGCAAGCATGGCTGATAGGAGCAATGATATATGCAGACATACTACGTCATTTGCATATTTTAAGTGCTTATTCGATAAGTCATCTACCTCTGACACAGAACCAGTCTTTAACTCTTTAATTAACCTCTTTACTTCAGAAAATGATATCAAAGTATTTTCCCTTGTCCCTCCCACAATCGTTTCGCTGCAATCTATCTTAAGATTATCCTTACTCACCGTTAAGAATGTTAGAATAGTGGTTTTTCCACAGCTTTGCAATTTCATCCTTCCCCGACACCCCATCGACTGTCGGAGGGAGGACATTTTTGAAACCCGTTTGATTCTTAACAAATTTCTAAAAAATGTTATTATCGTTATTTATGCGAGCTTCACAGGCTTTTGAAGCTCGAATAGACTCTTCTTGTTTACATCGCCTTATGGCCGCCTTATACTGACCCCTACTTCTAAACATATTCATGTATACTGGTCCTAATCTGGGTCTACCATGAAAGCACCACAAATCATAGGCGTCTTTCGATTCCCTCTTCAGGGGGGCAATAAAATCATTCCAGCCAGGAATAATCTTAGTAAAATAGTTGTAAGATTTAATCAGGGGGCTTCCTGCTTCTCTTAACAGGGATATTATCTTACTATAATACCTATCTACGAGTTTACAGTGAGAATCATTTGAGCAAGGATTATTACAGGCAAGATGCAAAATTTCTAAATTATGATATTAAAAAGGTGACTTGTTCTTTCTTTGTATTCTTTTCTCTGCTGCATATTAACATTGGACCAATCGACGCGATTATTCTTACCTATTGAGTTCTTAAGTCGTGTTGCGCATAAATTGGTAAAGTTAATTAATATTTCTAATGGTCTATGATCAGAAAGAAGGAAATCATGCAGAATATGAACTCTAACAATTCGATCCTTTAGATTATTACTATTGAGACAATGATCAATCCACCTGGTGGTACCACTCATATCACTAACGTATGTAAAATTACCACTGGTTACCTCTAATACCTCTACATCACTTATACTTAAATTGGCCGACTCGCACATGTTACCCAATTCTACAAAGAATTCCGAGTTCACATGTGCGTTAAAGTCCCCCATTATTATACAGTGAGAATATTTGGGGTTATCTGATAATGACTTAATTTTGTACAGCAAATCAATGTATTCATCTAGATTACTGCCGTTGTTGTATGGTAAATAGCAGTTTACAATTAATATGCAATCATTGTTCACTTGTAATTCAATGCCTAACAACCTTACATTATCGCTTGTTAAAAATTTATGTTTTGACAAATTTTTCCTTATAAGAAAGCAACACCACCAAAAGGCCTACCGTACATTAATTCATCTGACAAGTCTACTGCTGATGACGCATGGTACATAAAGTCATCATGGATGGTAGAGAGGAATTTTAGCTCTTGCTTAGGTAGCCAGTGCTCCTGCAGGAGTATCAAATCTGCACTGTCGCAGATTTTATGAACATCTACAGTTGAATTCCTCACTGACCTTACATTATATGAGACTATTTTCAACAAGTTATCCGCCATGACTGATAGAGAATTTATTATTAGTAAGATTATTATTATTATACACAGTACAACTTTCAGGCATTACCGTTAGGGCGCCTATTATTATTATTATTATTATTACTGTTATTATTCCGTCTGGCCATTGACTCATATTATACGGGTTGAAATGCGCATTTACACTTTTTATTACTTTAAAAGAGTTATAATACGGAGATTTCGTGTTTAGTTTATTAACTATCACTATACTGTGTTCACCAATGACTTCTTCCATCATGTGTCGAATATCGCTTGCCTCGTTCGAGAGCTGAATTCGCGACACAAAGAGGGTGAGATTCCCATCGGTGGCCTCGCCGCGGAGACCGGTTGAGGAAACCTTCGGGAGGGCGCCTGTTAACAGTTACCCACCCGTGCTCCTCCTCGATCTCCCTGAGGCAGGGTTCGCCTGCCTGGGGGATGGGTGGCACAACCTTTGGGGGATAGGAGGCCCCTCCCTTACTCTGTGGCTTGGTGAGGGTCTGTTAGCGGTGTTTATAACCTGACGGCCGCGCGTGCCCTCCTTCTTCGGTGGGAGGGGGGGAACTGCGCACCGAGCGAGGCGTAATCGAACACCTCTCCTCTGCAGTGGGAGGCAGGGAAGAGGGCAATGATGCCTCGTCTCTCGGCATTGGACCGTCCCTGTTCCTCATTGTGAGATCGGGAGCAGGGGTCCTTTCCGCTACCCCTGCATGCTGCGTTTCCACCCCACTTCAGGGGGGAGTTGGAGGCGGGGATTTCGTTTCCCTCGCTGCCCGACGCGCTTCTTGGAGATCTGGCTTGCTGAACTACTTCCGAGTAACTGGGCTTTGGGAGGAGCGTCTCTTTCAACGCATCTAACTCTGACCGGAATGTTCTAGAAATCGCGTTTTTCTGATTTGACACCACGTGTTGGTGTTTCAGTTCAACTATCGACTTTTGTACCTCATTATACTGTTTGAGGAGCACCGAGACGTTACGTCACCCATAGAGATTACCGGTATTCTATGGAAGTTAGTAACGTAAAAGGTAATATTGTTCTCATTATCCCGGAGGGTCGACACTTTATTTATAATGTCTTTCAGGGTATTCTCGTTTTTAGAATTACCTCTACGAGTTGGGAGGGTAGCACTGAACAGGTGTTTAATTGTACCCTCGCATGTTCTATTTCTTCTGAATCATAAAAATCATGACAGACAGATACAAGAAGGTCTGACCTAATATGATCTACTTTGTCAAATATAAAACATAACAATGGATTTTCTACAAGATTTACAGCAGACGACCCCATTGTATCTGTAACGGCTTGCGGGGAGCGTAGCTGGTGGGGGTGGTTGGGGGTGAGATGGGTGGAACGCCGAAAGGGGTCCCACTTCTCGTCCTTTAAATCATGCTCGGGATACCACGGTTCGATGCTCAGGCATCTTTTCACATTAATTATGTAACTATTACTAACTATGACACAAAAAGTATACACGCGGAGTCACTGTACGATTATACCGTAATGAAACATACATTTCCCGCGGTCACCGTCAAAACTTTTACTATTAAACGGAAGATTCGCGGTGTATATGGTGGGGGTAGGGCGGGGGAGGGGAACGGGATGGGGATGCTAAAAAGGAGTGCCCACTCCTTGTTCCTTTAAATCATGTAAGCTGGTAAGTTTGTAAATATATCTAAAGTAATAAAACCTATTTATCTATTTGCTTGGTCTTTCATTTAAGATTTCAGAGCCTTTACCTGGCCTTTTGAAAATATTTTGAACAGTTTATGTAGGTAGTTAAAATTCACTCGTTCATTCGTTTCGTTCGTTCATTCGTTCGTAATTTTAAAGGTCTCACTCGCTCGTTCGTTCGTATGCCCGCTATTTCAAGGTCACTGTTTACTACCTGTTTACTACATGTTTTATTGGTGGTTGTAAGTTTAATATTATAGTTGAAAGGTTAAAGCTGATAACCTTCGAATTAGTTTACTCATACGGTTCATATAATTTGTCTCTGCCTATAGTAGTGAATTTGTGAATCGTTGCTGTGACTGATTCAAGAGATTGGTTACTATACAGCCCCTAGGCCGATCAGCTCCCACTTCAACCTTCCGAAAATTTAATATCGAGACGTCTCGGAAATTAAACTTCCTTATCAGTGGCTAAAATAATAAAATAAAAGTAAAAAAAAATTAGTGCAACACTCGTCGGACAGGTACATGTTGAAGTTAATGTTAACAACTTACAACACAACAAAAATACTGTAAGTGTATAATTACAATGCCAAAAACAATCTCAAATTCAAACAAAATTAAA
This sequence comes from Bathynomus jamesi, assembly GCA_023014485.1. Lineage (NCBI taxonomy): Eukaryota > Metazoa > Arthropoda > Malacostraca > Isopoda > Cirolanidae > Bathynomus > Bathynomus jamesi. The sequence goes on from JAJOZX010000505.1 coordinate 692,169, forward strand.
ATACAAAACTAAAACAAATTACAATATATATATATATATATATATATATATATATCAGGTCATCCCATAAGTAATGTCGTTTTTTAGATCGGAATTTGAAGGACAAAAAAAAACTCAACTGAAACTTTTTAATCTAGTATATATTTTCCGTTGGAATCAATGACACTCTGACAACGTCCTACAAGCTTTTCAATGCAATGTTTATAAAATTCAGGCGGTTTTGAGGCAAAAAACGTACAAAGACTGGTGTGCAGGTCATCTAAAGACGTATACTGTTTCTTGTTAAGATAGTTTTGCAGACTCCTGAAGAGATGATAATATGAAGGCGCAAGGTCTGGAGAATATGGAGGATGTGGAAGTTTTTCCCACCCAAGCTCCTCAGTTTTTGCAGAAGTGATCCGAGGGGTATGAGGACGTGCGTTGTCGTGGTGGAACACGATTCCTTTCCGATTAACCAAAGAAGGTCTCTTTTTTTTAGTGCAGTGTTCAATCGATCCAGTTGTTGAGCGGTGATTGTTTGGTTGTGTGGTAAGGTTTCAAAGTGTATTACACCACCTTTATCCCACCAAACACTAAGCAACACCTTCCGAGGGTGAAGATTTGGTTTTGGCTGTGGTGCCACTGGTTCTCCCGCACAAACCCACTGTCAACGGCGCTTAACATTCTGGTACGGTATCCACTTTTCATCACCAGTCACTAAACGGTGCAAAAACGGATCTTGGAGTTCACGGGAATGAAGAGCTGTGCTAATGTTTACCCACACCCTCAGATTGTCGACCGACAATTCATGTGGCTCCCATTTTCCTAACTTAGGCACTTTCCCGAGTTGTTGCAAATGTCGATGGATGGTGGACGGGGATGAATTGAGTTTCTGGGCAAATTCTTCGACAGTTGTTGAACAGTCTTCTTCAAGTGCGGCTAACAGCAGGTCATCATCAAACTCAGCAGGGCGTCCAGAGCGTGCTGCATCTGTCAAATAGCAGTCCATCTTTGACATTTCCTCACATGCAGAATATCGTTGCCATAAACGTCCTGAATGTTTCGCGTTGCTTCAGTGGGACTATTCCCTTTTTTGAACTTGTAAAGCATTATATGCCTGATATGCTCTTATGATACCGCCATGTTTATGATGGGTTGACATAAAGAAAAACACATGTCTTCACTGGTCAAGGTCTGTAAAGTATGTAGCGAAACACGATAGATGTCCTCTTAGATATAACCTTCGGAAAATTTAGGCTTAAACCGAGTAGGACTAGTTTAAACTTAATCTATCGTAAAAAACGACATTACTTATGGGATGACCTGATATATAGGGTGTCCATAAATTATCCACCCCATTATAAGCCTTAATAAATTCGTTATTATAGGAGCTATCTTAAAACGGTTTGCGGCAATTAATAACACAACTCAAGAAATTTTTTCTTTATTTCGCAGAACATCCACTTGGGGCACAATGGCGACAGTGAAGGAGAAAGCAATGTGTGTGCTGTGGATGTGGGAAACCAAATCTCCAATTACTGTACAGAGACGTTTTCGGGAGGAATATCAGAAAACTCCACCAACAAAGCAGTCACTCAAGCGATGGCTGAAACAATTTCAAGAAACTGGCAGTGTGCTACATCAGAAAGGAGCTGGAAGGCCTAGTGTGTCTGAAGATAAGATAGCAGGAATTCAGGAGGCGTTTATCCGAAGTCCTACAAAATCCACCCGCCGAGCAAGCCGAGAACTGCAAATACCGCGTTCAACAGTGCATAAAGTGGTTCACAAGAGGTTGAAACTTTATGCCTACAAATTGCAAACCTTGCAGAAACTTCTCCCAAATGACAAACCCAAACGGGTACAGTTTACTGTTGACATTCTTGACCGTATTGATGAAGATGAGCATGCTTTGAACAATGTCGTTTTCAGTGATGAAGCGACATTCCATCTGTCTGGTAAAGTCAACAGACACAATTGCCGTATATGGGGATCAGAAAATCCGCATGAATTTATTGAACACGAACGCAACACACTGGGGATTAGAAGTGCGGAGGTTCCTCAATGAAAAGTCCCCTTCTCGTTGGATCGGGCGAGATGGCCCTATTCCATGGCCTCCTCGTTCCCCGGATATCACGCCTCTGGATTTCTTTTTATGGGGCTACACAAAGGACAGAGTGTATGCAAAGAAGGTTAATAACATCACAGAATTAAGACACCGGATTGAAGAGACATTAGCTTCCATCACGCAAGACATGCTTCTTAATGTTTGGAACGAAATCATCTATCGCCTTGATGTTCTGCGTGCTACCAATGGGGCTCACGTGGAGGTTTACGGAATTAAAACAAAAATTTCTTGAGTTGTGTTATTAATTGCCGCAAACCGTTTTAAGATAGCTCCTATAATAACGAATTTATTAAAGCTTATAATGGGGTGAATAATTTATGGACACCCTGTATATATATATATATATATATATATATATATATATACACAAACTCAGAATGGTTCCCTGAGAACATTATATGTTAAACACAGACCGTGCATGGAAGCTATATTTATGGGATCTCTTTGCGAGAGACCCGTTGCCCACGTCGGGCTAAAATCATGAAAAAGAAAAAACTATGGTATTTGTCATTTACCATTACTTATTCGGACTATAGTGGATTTAATTTTCCCAGAAGAGTTCCTTGTTCCATGCACGGTCTGTGTTTAACATATAATGTTCTCAGGGAACCATTCTGAGTTTGTGTATACTAAACGGACGTGTTACGTGCCTTGAAAAGTGGACGCTCAATGTCCCGGTTGAGGTTTAAGTTTTGGTTTTTTGGGCTAAAAATACAATAGTTACCCCCTTTTTCTTTGATTTATTCAACACGACGTGAATGCAACGAGTCTTTTACTTATATAGAGGTTCTGAATGTAGGGATCTAGGCTTGCTTTAAACCCTAGATCCATGTCCCAAAGCTGGATCCTGTCTGCTTTGCAGATAGCTGGTGAGGGAAGCTATATTTATAGGATCTCTTTGCGAGAGACCCGTTGCCCACGTCGGGCTAAAATCATGAAAAAGAAAAAACTATGGTATTTGTCATTTACCATTACTTATTCGGACTATAGTGGATTTAATTTTCCCAGAAGAGTTCCTTGTTCCATGCACGGTCTGTGTTTAACATATATATATATATATATATATATATATATGGATCAAATGTAGAATTCGGACCCCAACTTTGTTAGGGGTCCGAATTCTACATTAGCGGAAGGTTGGGGTCTTTATTCTCCATTTGGCTTAACGACCGAAGCTACACTTTAACTAGTGAGTGAAACAGTTTTAGACGACCGAGGCCATGTTTAAGCTACACTTGAATTATTTGAATCAGTTTTAAACGAGCAGTCTTAGTGAAAACAAGCAAGCTCAATCTAACTTATTATTATTTGTGAAAATTTATTTCTTACACCCATGGATAGATCAAGACGAGATAGATAGACGAGAACCCGCCCTTCGTGCGGGTAGTAAAAATATCCAAGTGGAGGGGCGGAATATTTTTTGTAGTTCGAAGGCTGTTATTAGCTGTTATTAGCTAGGTTAATTGAATGGTTAGGTTAGGTTAGGTTAGGTTAGGTTGGTTAGGTTGAGTCGTGATATTTTCGTTAAAGCTTAACCTAACCTAACTTAACCTAACCAATCGTCAAGGGCGTACAGTTGACCTAACCGGGCATTCAACACCCAGGTGCACAACCTCGGGACCTAATCAATATGTGTGTGAAGTTTTATGTTTGTAACTGCTTTCATTTTGGAGCTATGGCTGGAACAGACACACACACACACACACGCACGCATGCACACACGCGCGTAGTTTATAGTGTAATTTCTGAAAGTGTGACAGACGGACGGACAGACGGACAGCTCTCTTTTATACAGGGTGGGCCGTAAGTTTCCATACATAGGAAAAATTAAACGTTTGTTTTTATGTTTCAGATACCCTAAGAATATGCGTTTGACGTAAGATCTTGTTTACTGATGAAGCAAATTTTTACGTCAATGGAGAGGTTAATCGGCAAAACATACGTTATTGGATTAATGCTAACCCTAACTGGCTGAGTCCGACGAAGATGCAAGGTGCCGGTAAAGTGATGGTGTGGGCCGGGATATGGGGTGACAGAATTATTGGACCAATTTTTGTCAGTGGAAATCTTAATGCCGAAAGGTATCTTAACATGTTGCAAGAAGAGATTTTCCCATCCCTGCTAAACGAGGAAGGTAACTTCCCAGTTTACTTCCAGCAAGATGGAGCTCCACCTCATTATGGTCTTCACGTGCGTCGGTATTTGGATCAGCAGTTTCCTGATGCTTGGATTGGTCGGCGTGGTCCTGTGGAGTGGCCTCCCAGATCCCCAGATCTCACCCCCTTGATTTCTATCTTTGGGGGCACTTGAAGGCCATGGTGTATCAGGAAAAGATACGAGACATAAATCATCTAAAGGAACGTATCACCAACGCCATTACAAGCATAACGTCAACTGTGCTAATGCGTGTTCATCAACAGTGGGGAACACGTATTGAAATGTGTTTTCAAAACAATGGCAACCATGTAGAGCATATTATATAAATAAAAATGGTTGTCCATAAAAAAATGTTTATTTTTCCTATGTATGGAAACTTACGGCCCACCCTGTATTATAAAAGTTTTTACAATTTTGTGATACTATTTCTTCACAATATTCTTTTATGTAGTTAAAGTTTGACTTAATTAGATTTTAATTGCTTTTAATAATAATAAAAATTTCTAAGTATTTTTAAATGCATTTTAAATTCGTTTGGGGTCTGTATTCTACATTTGGGGAAGGTTAGGGTCTGTATTCTACATTAGGGGAAGGTTGGGGTCTGTATTCTCCATCTGGATTATCTGGGGTCCGAATTCTACATTTTATCCATATAAAGGGTGATCCAGAGAAATGGGACCCAAAAGAAACCCCTGTAACTCTTAAAGTATAAGTCCTTTTATAAAATCATACGCATCATTCGAAAGAGGATAGTTACAAGTTTGTACAGGATTGTATAGGTTTTGACAATACAAGACAAGATAAGATACAAAACAAAATAAAAGTGTTAGTTAAAACTAACCCTTCAAGATGACTACATGGACTGTGGAACAGCTGCGTTTCATAACTGAGTAATATTATGAGCATGGAAGAAGTGTAGTTTCAGCTCAAAGATCTTTCAAGACAAATTTTCAGATGTCAAAATCACCTTCTAAGAAAGTAATCCGTCGGTGTGTCAGAAATTTTTCCCTAACTGGCAGCATTGGAAAAAGAAAACCAACTGGAAGAGTGCGCACAGCAAGGATAGACGAGATCATTAACAGAACTCATGAAATTGTACAGGATAATCCTAACATAAGCATCAGACGTGCTTCTCAGCTGTTAGGAGTTGGATATGGAACAACACACCGTATATTCAAGCAAAATTTACTGCTCTTTCCATATAAAATTCAAACAGTGCAACAACTAAACGATGGAGATTTCGCACGAAGACGACAATTCTGTCAATGGATCCAACAGAAGGTAAATGACACCAACAATTTTCTAGCAACTTTGATTATGTCAGACGAAGCCCATTTTCACTTGAATGGAACTGTAAACAAACAAAATTGTCGTTTCTGGGCAACAGAAAATCTATTGAATATTACCGAAGTCCCGTTGCATAGTCAGCGTGTAACTGTTTGGTGTGGTCTTACTGCATCTCAGATCATAGGGCCGTACTTTTTCGAGGATTCCACCGGAAACACGGTCACTGTAAATGGTGATCGCTACGAAAAAATGTTGACCGATTTCCTTATTCCTAAATTAAGAGATCTTTGTCTAGAAAACCACTGGTTCCAACAAGACGGAGCTACCTGCCATACCACGAGGAACTGCATGGCAGTTTTGCGTCAAACGTTTCCAGGCGAGTTAATCTCAAGATTTGGAGACGTTGAATGGCCCGCAAGGTCTCCGGATTTTTCTCCCTTAGATTATTATCTCTGGGGATATTTAAAGAGTAGGGTCTACAGAAATAACCCAACGACCTTGCAAGAATTGAAGGCCGCCATCACAAATGAGATACAGGCCATACCACCGCACACTCTTGCAAAAGTGATGCAGAACTTACAAGCGAGAACACTGGAATGCTTGGCAACTAATGGAGCACATTTGAAAGGAGTCATTTAAAAAAAATAAATATTTCATAATAAACTTGTAACTCTACTCTTTCGAATGATATATAGTTTTTATGAAAGGAATTAAATATTAAGAATATTTGGCTTTTTTTTATGGGTCCCATTTATCTGGATCACCCAGTATATATATATGATACACACAGACCGTGCATGGAACAAGGAACTCTTCTGGGATAATTAAATCCACTATAGTCTGAGTTCATTCCCATCATGAAACGGACATGTTATGTGCCTTGAAAAGTGGACGCTCAATTCTGCCAGTTGAGGTTTAAGTTTTGGTTTTGGCTAAAAATATAATAGTTACCCCTTTTTCTTTGATTTATTCAATCCGACGTGAATGCAACGAGTCTTTTACTTATATTGAGGTTCTAAATGTAGTGGGGCTAGGCTGCTTTAAACCCTAGATCCATGTCCCAAAGCTGGATCCTGTCTGCTTTGCAGATTGCTGGTGAGGGAAGCTATATTTATGGGACCTCTTTGCGAGAGACCCGTTGCCCACGTCGGGCTTGCATCATGAAAAAGAAAAACTATGGTATTTGTCATTTACCATTACTTATTCGGACTATAGTGGATTTAATTATCCCAGAAGAGTTCCTTGTTCCATGCACGGTCTGTGTGTATCATAAAAAACTCAGGGAAGCATTCTGAGTTCATTCCCATCATGAAACGGACATGTTATGTGCCTTGAAAAGTGGACGCTCAATTCTGCCAGTTGAGGTTTAAGTTTTGGTCTTGGCTAAAAATATAATAGTTACCCCTTTTTCTTTGATTTATTCAATCCGACGTGAATGCAACGAGTCTTTTACTTATATTGAGGTTCTAAATGTAGTGGGGCTAGGCTGCTTTAAACCCTAGATCCATGTCCCAAAGCTGGATCCTGTCTGCTTTGCAGATTGCTGGTGAGGGAAGCTATATTTATGGGACCTCTTTGCGAGAGACCCGTTGCCCACGTCGGGCTTGCATCATGAAAAAGAAAAACTATGGTATTTGTCATTTACCATTACTTATTCAGACTATAGTAGATTTAATTATCCCAGAAGAGTTCCTTGTTCCATGCACGGTCTGTGTGTATCATAAAAAACTCAGGGAAGCATTCTGAGTTCATTCCCATCATGAAACGGACATGTTATGTGCCTTGAAAAGTGGACGCTCAATTCTGCCAGTTGAGGTTTAAGTTTTGGTCTTGGCTAAAAATATAATAGTTACCCCTTTTTCTTTGATTTATTCAATCCGACGTGAATGCAACGAGTTTTTTACTTATATTGAGGTTCTAACTGTAGTGGGGCTAGGCTGCTTTCAACCCTAGATCCACGTCCCAAAGCTGGATCCTGTCTGCTTTGCAGATTGCTGGTGAGGGAAGCTATATTTATGGGACCTCTTTGCGAGAGACCCGTTGCCCACGTCGGGCTTGCATCATGAAAAAGAAAAATTATGGTATTTGTCATTTACCATTACTTATTCGGACTATAGTGGATTTAATTATCCCAGAAGAGTTCCTTGTTCCATGCACGGTCTGTGTGTATCATAAAAAAACTCAGGGAAGCATTCTGAGTTCATTCCCATCATGAAACGGACATGTTATGTGCCTTGAAAAGTGGACGCTCAATTCTGCCAGTTGAGGTTTAAGTTTGGTTTTGGCTAAAAATATAATAGTTACCCCTTTTTCTTTGATTTATTCAATCCGACGTGAATGCAACGAGTCTTTTACTTATATTGAGGTTCTAAATGTAGTGGGGCTAGGCTGCTTTAAACCCTAGATCCATGTCCCAAAGCTGGATCCTGTCTGATTTGCAGATTGCTGGTGAGGGAAGCTATATTTATGGGACCTCTTTGCGAGAGACCCGTTGCCCACGTCGGGCTTGCATCATGAAAAAGAAAAACTATGGTATTTGTCATTTACCATTACTTATTCGGACTATAGTGGATTTAATTATCCCAGAAGAGTTCCTTGTTCCATGCACGGTCTGTGTGTATCATAAAAAACTCAGGGAACCATTCTGAGTTCATTCCCATATATATATATATATATATATATATATATATATATATATATGCGTATATGGATTTACGTTAGGTTAGGTTACAATGAAGGAAAAAGTGTGTTGTTACCATTTCCTAAATTCCTGAAGCGCAGAAGAAGAAAACAGCGTAGCACAAAAGAATTTGGACCTTGTCCGTTCTATGGGCACCATTGAAATGAGAGAAATTAATATTTTTTAAACTTATTTTAACTTTTTATTAATAATCAGTACATTTTGAATAGGAGAAATTTAATTTATTTAAATTAACAACTATGAACATTAATGAAAAAAAAAAAAAAATTTGTCGTTTCTTCAAAAATTTGACGATAATTTGGGTTGAAAATTGGACCTAGGCAATAGTCATCTTATACTTAGTTCGAATAATTTTTTAATTTACCATGTTAATCTAAGTTTGAGATTTAATGTATCGACTGCCCGGTTAGGTCAACTGTACGCCCTTCACGATCGGTTAGGTTAAGTCGTGATATTTTCGTTTAAACTAACGAAAATATCACGACTTAAAAACCTAACCAATCATCAATGGCGTATAGTTGACCTAACCAGGCATTCAGTTGACCTTACCTTATTCAGTTCACCTCACCGGGTATTCATTTAATCTAACATAGTGTAGAAAGCTAAAATAAGTTTAAAAAATATTAATTTCTCTCATTTCAATGGTGTCCATAGAACGGAAAAAGTTCAAGAATTTACTTTAATTACACTAGGCAACAAAGATTTTGTTACAGAAGACCAAATAGGTACTCCTAGCTAATTTCGGTATGCTGATTTCAAATCTATAATTAGATTTTTTCTATCACGTCTAGATTCTGTGTAAAATGCAAATCACTTTCAGTAAAATTTTCTACCACGTCCAGATTTTGGTTTTAATCGGCTTAATGCCAGTAATATGAAACTTGCTTTTCAAGGTTAAAGCAATTTTTTTTGCCAACTATATACAAATTCGAACAATTTTGATAAATAAAATTTATCCCGAGTTGGCAACACTGAGTCAAGAGCATAGTAACGGGCAACGGCCCAACGGTAAGTCGCTACGTGACAGTCAAGCAGAACGGTTGTTGAAGCTCTCTGCTGATGAGCAAGTGACAGGTTGTGGTGACTTGTGTGTTTTTATAGCATTTGTTTTGTACTACGGTGTGTATTTCTTTTTATTTTGCACATCGTAATAATTACTTTCTACGTTTTTTCAGATATTGTATGGTAATTCAAAATGGCATCAAATAGACGTGCTTGTGTAAATCACCCAGACAACTTCTGCTTTGTCTGTGGACAATATACACCTAAGCCACAACGTAGAAACATAACAACAAAGATTAAACTTGCCTACAAGTGTTATTTTGACTGTAAGTTAGGAGACCAACAGAGGGACTGGGCACCACATATTTGCTGTGCACAGTGCAATGCAATGTTAATAGCTTGGATGAATGGTAAAAGAAAAGCTATGCCGTTCTCAGTCCCCATGGTTTGGCGTGAGCCGAAAAAAATCACTTCAATGATTGTTATTTTTGTTTGACAAAGATTGCTGGTTTCACAAAGAAAAACAAATCAAAGATCACGTACCCAAACTGCGAATCAGCAATGAAACCAGTACCACATGATGAAACAAATCCACCACCAGTTCCACCAGCAACGATAACAGACAGCAGTTCATCTGAAGATTCTGCTAGTGATATAGAAACAGGGAAAGATGGCATATATGTTCCAGATGCAAATATTTCCCCACATTTGTTAAGTCAAGCGGAGTTAAATGACTTAGTGCGCGATTTGGAATTACCAAAAGAAAAGGCAGAGTTGCTTGCTTCAAGACTTCAAGAATTTAATCTTCTCCAACCAAACACCAAAGTTTCCCATTTCCGCCATCGCCATTTGCAGTTTTCATCATTTTACTTACAGGAAGAAAACGTTTGTTTCTGCCACGATATCAGTGGTCTGATGCAAGGGATTGGCTGTCGCTATGACCCAAAAGAATGGAGACTGTTCATTGACTCTAGTAAAGCTAGCCTTAAAGCTGTATTACTGCACAACGGCAATGAAAAACCTTCAATACCTGTAGCACATGCCACTGGCCTTAATGAGACTTATGAATCGATGAAACTGCTGCTAAGACTCATCAAATATAAGGACCACACATGGAATATTTGTGGCGACCTTAAAGTTGTATCATTACTTCTTGGGTTACAGTTGGGCTACACAAAGCATATGTGCTTTTTGTGTCTATGGAACAGCAGAGATGACAAGAACCACTACAAAAAACATGATTGGCCATCTAGAACTGAACATGTTGTTGGTAAATACAATGTGAAACACCCAGTACTTATTGACCCTCAGAAAGTACATCTTCCACCACTTCACATTAAACTTGGCCTTATGAAAAATTTCGTGAAGGGTATGGATCATCAAGGTAGTGGTTTCCAATATTTAAAGGATAAATTCAAAGGAATATTGACAGATGCTAAGCTAGAAGCTGGAGTTTTCACTGGACCACAGATCCGCAGTGTCATCCACGACTCATCGTTTCCATCTAACCTAAATGAGAATGAACTAGGAGCATGGACATCTTTCGTTGAAGTTGTCAAAAATTTTCTTGGAAACCACAAAGCTGAAAACCACCGTAAACTCGTAGAAAACATGCTTAAATCTTATGAAATAATGGGATGCAGAATGTCTTTGAAAATTCATTTTTTACATTCTCATCTTGACTTCTTCCCGGCCAACCTTGGGGCTGTAAGTGACGAGCATGGTGAGCGCTTCCACCAACAGATCTCAGTTATGGAAAACAGATACCAAGGTAATTTCAACCCAAATATGATGGGAGATTATTGTTGGTTCCTGCAGAAGGAGAGCTCGTCATCCTACAAGCGACAAAGGAAGAGGACACACCAAAGTTTCACTTAAGAACAGGAATTTGCCTTTCAGTAGTAACAACAAAATACTAACGCGCTTTGGGTGGATGGTTGGGCGCAGGGGTGGTAACTCCGCCAGCGGAATTCCGCTGTCTGTCTTAAGCCAGAATAAAGGAGGAAAGACATCCCTGTTCACTAATTATTTAAGTATGCTTAACATAAAACGTGGCACGGAAAAGTAGCTTAGACGGCTTTCGTAATAGAAGCGGGTGAGAAAAAAAATGAAAAATAGGGGTTTTCGGTTACACAAAATCTGGACGTGATAGAGAAATTTTGATATTAGATCTGAAATCAGCATCAGCGCTTTAGTAGGAATCAGTAGTTCACGTGTCTGTAACAAAAAAAAAGTTGAAATTTGTTGCCTAGTGTTATATAAGGCCAATAAACTTCATTTTTAATGGACAAACACGCATACGGATATTTTTATTCTTCTTATTTTGTATTCGAGATTATAATGTTGAAATTCCCAATTTTAAGTTTTCTCATATATATTAATTAATAATATTAAAGATATTTTTAATACAAAAGGTAATAAAAAGGTTAAAAATCCACAATGACAGATTATATTTACTTAAATAAGTAGAATCAAAGATCAAACCGCTAACACACACACACACACACACACATATATATATATATATATATATATATATATATATATAATATATATATATATATATATATATACAGTAATATATATATTTTTTTTTTTTTTTTTAGTTCAGGAAGAACCGATTCGCCTCTATTTAAAGGGCATATCTCAGCGGAAAAAAAAAGAAAAAGTGAGAGGAAAGACAGAGGAAAAAGAAAGGGTGGAGGGGACAGTCGAAGTGGAAAAAGACCAAGGATGACAAGGACTGCAGGGTCGAGCCCATATATATATATATATATATATTATATATATATATATATATAATATATATTATTTTATAACTGTAAAGCGTGATATTGTAGAAATTATAATATCACGGATGACAACACCAATTTATTCCTCTAAGAAAGCTAAGAAATAGTGTCCTTGTATCTCACGTTAATCGAAGTGTAACGCTTCCCAATCACAGATAATACCGCCTTCCCCTCACTCCCCCCCCCCCTCCCGAAAAATAAGACTTCAAGGTTTAACATGCGTTATGACCTAATTTTCGGCCAAATTACATCATTTATCAGCAGGAATTATGGCCACACCCTCACGCAACAGTGGATATACACACTTGTGGTTAAAAAGAATTTTAAACTGGAAAAAATTGTATTTATTAATATACAATATATTCAGAAATGTGGTTTCGCATTTGAAATTACTAAATACATGATTTTAGAATACTTTATAATTTTGTATTCACTTGAAGTCTTACTAACTACTTTTCTATTTTTAATTTTAATAATCATACGTAGAGGTCAGACAAAGAAATAGACAAAGAAATTCCTTTTTCCTCGCCGTTGGGAGACATCTTGGAATCATCAGGAATCGAAAAACACACGTGGTTTGTCAAGGAGAGAGAAACAAAAGGACACTTGTGTTTTTCCTAAAAAGACCCGCGAAAAGTTAGTGTCTTACGAACCTATAAGATTCAGAGTTCACTGAAACTCGCACCTACTCCGCTCTTTACTTCTCGTGTATCTCACCTCACGTAGCGGCGCTACGACCTCAGCCGGTCTCAGTCCTTCAAGTCACATTTCAACCATTCAAGAAACGAAATAACACTTGAGGTAACTCTACAGTTTCCAAGTTCATCTTCGGCGAAACGCAATACGGTTAACCTTCACCTAGGCCTACAGTCTCTAAGTTCATCTTCGGCAAAACGCATTACGGTCAAGCCTTCACCTAGGCCTACAGTCTCCAAGGTCATTACTGCCCAAATACAGTCAATCCTTCACGTAGGTCTTCAATCTCCAGAATTATTCATCATCTCGGTAAGCTACTTCGGCCTTCACTCGGGATACAGTGTTTTTGTTCCGGCGGGCTTCCACAAGCTCTGCCTAATCACGTAGGCCCTAAAGTGTTCCCAGTACCGGTCAAATTAACTGTCGCGTTAAGACTGCAGTAGGCCTATTCAAGTGTTGTACCAATATCGTAGTTGTATCACACTGTTATTGTGTTCATTCGTATAAATTACTTATCTTGCATCTTATTGTTTATATGCTCTTTTATGCATTTCATTCTTAACGACTTAATCCCTTTACTGTACCAACCGTACGTACATTATTTCAGTTATCGATAGGCTTCATTATTTATTCTGTGTTCACCTCTGCATATTCTCATAAGCCTATTTGAATTAGTGTATTTACTAACCATTCCTTATTGCTAAGAACCAGTCATCTTTAGCATAGTATAAATGCCGTTATATAATTGTTAATCATTATAAATACCATGAACTGTTGTTAATCGCTGTGAACAAATAATTGATTTATTTTCCTAATTAAACACAAAGCAACAAAGTAATTTCTCTCTCCTTATTATATATTGTTTATTTGGATAGTAGGCCAGTAGTATAGCCGAAAAAGGGTAGAGTGCAGGAACGTTGCAATGTTGCAAGGGGGGGTTACAAAGGGAGGTAGGGTGTTGCAAAGGGGATGGGGGTTGCAAAGGGGGGATGCTGCAGGTGCAACCATGAAACTTGGAGGCGGCGTTATCCCCCAAGAGAAAGAAAAGAGAAGGAGAGAAAGGAGGAGAGGTGTTCACCTGGCAGTAGCCAAGTGCATATTAAGACTTCAGCTGAGTAGGCGTTGTCTTATAGGCTCCTAATCAGCCAGTTGGCTTAGAAGGCGTAAATGGCTTGTTCAGGTTGAGTTGCCAGATACCACTTTTAATTGTTCAGGTATACATTATTATGGAGAGTTGCCAGATACCATTTTAATTGTATACATTATTATGGAGAGTTGCCAGATACCATTTTAATTGTATACATTATTGTGGAGAGTTTTCAGATACCATTTTAATTGTATACATTATTATGGAGAGTTGCCAGATACCATTTTAATTGTATACATTATTATGGAGAGTTGCCAGATACCATTTTAATTGTATACATTATTATGGAGAGTTGCCAGATACCATTTTAATTGTATACATTATTAGGGGGAGTTGCCAGATACCATTTTAATTGTTCAGGTATACATTATTAAGTTGCCAGATTGTACCATTTATTTAATTAATTCTTAAAAGTTGGTTTAGAATTCCGCTAGTAGGTTTAGAAGGCGTAACATGATATAATTAACCAAAAGAATTAAGTAAAACAACATTGCATCATTCTGTTTATTATAAATATATAGAAAATAAATATACATTTGAATGATCAATAATAATAGTTTAAGAAATATGAACGAGGAATATGCATATAATCATATATCCTTCAATATAACAGTACAGGAGAAATATATACACACACACACAATTATGGAGATATATAGAAAATAAATATACATTTGAATGATCAATAATAATAGTTTAAGAAATATGAACGAGGAATATGCATATAATCATATATCCTTCAATATGACAGTACAGGAGAAATATACACACACACACACACAATTATGGAGATATATAGAAATAAATATACATTGGAATGATCAAAATCCATCTATATAGCAATACACACACACACACACACACACACACACACACACACACACACACAAATATGTTAAATATATAAATACATTTCACTTTTTTTTCAAAATACTAAACTCACACTTAATCGAGTCTACAATTACATCATTATTGCTCTGCATTACGCAGTATATGCAGTTTAATAATATTTCACAGCTTAAAGTATAGGGAAACCTGTACTCGATATGAAGGGTTTTCATATCGTTCAGAACTATTTTTGTTCCAACTTTACAACCGGTTGGTAAGTCATCTTTAAATACGTCTAGAATACAATCAAAAGCACGCACAAAGAGTTCATCGTTAGCCACATTATTAAACACAAGTTTATAAACACGCCTTTCCAATCGAGGGTTTATTTCTACCGACCCGAGCTTTTCAATCGTGAACTCATCTTCACTCAACATAGCGGCAATTGAAATAATCTTCTAAGTCGTTACGACAACTGCTCGTTATATAAAGAAATAGTTCTTCAGGGTGAACGGTGTAGGTGAGCTCAGCCTTGTACCGGTCAACTGCTTCGTACCAAAGTTCATGGTATTTCAAAGAGTCTAAACTTTTTAAATAAACGTCCAGCTCTAGACCTTTCTCACCTTGTTCAGCCCTACACTCGGTAAGCCCATCGAGCAGAGCGGTGTATGCGTATTCAAGTACTGTATCAAAATAAAGCATATCCGTAACACGCGCGTCTAATATAGGTTTCAGCTTGCGGAATCCAACGATTTCAAACATTCTGTCGAGGGTGAAACGGTTTCGCGTAGGAACAAGAGCGTTATTATCAGAAGCATTCTTCCACATCAGCCGTATATCAATGCATGGCCGATCGTTATTTATACACAACGTACATGCAACGGCGTATGAGGGTGCGTCACTAATCTGCTCTCTTCTTGTACCTACGTTAGCAGGTATTTTATAACGATCTTCACTCCACTTCTCAACTATCACGAAGATTCTCTTCATCTCCTCGACACTTAAATAAACAACATTCCGTTTGTTTGTTTGTCTACATTCCGTTTCCAGTACATAGCTAACGGTATCGGATTTACGCCTGAACACGCGCAACGATTTCGTCACGGACACATCGTACGAGGCGTTGAGAATGCTGCTCAAAGGAAGTTCCATCGTATTCGAGGAGCGCGCGTCCACTCGGTTCAAGCTCTGAGATAACTATGAGCCGTGTGAGGCACGCAGGTAGGCAGGAACGGTTCGACGGGCGGCTGACTCGATGATACGTGAATGGGCTTGTTCGAACTCGTATGATCCGTGAGGTGCGAGTCGCACCATAATCAACGTGTGCGGCGAATTGTTGTACACCATTATATTGGGTAGGTGTTTTTTTTCCGGTACAAGAATTAATTTCGGTTTTAACGCGTTTTATCACTACCAGACTACGCACCAGACAGTTTCCCTCAGGATAATTTTCACGAACTAGGCACATTTTATAATGTTTTATCTCTCCTAAACATCTTCACACTCCGGCGCACTATTTGAGAGGAACATATGCTCATATTTTTCCTTTCTGCCCAGCAAACGATACTCGTCTCTAAAGTCTATTAAAAACTCAGGCAGGGCACTAGCCACAACCTCACTACGAACCTCATCATGATATACATTAATATAGTGATAAAAATACTTAAGATTGTCCATGATGACGAGATTTACATTTTCAGTCGTAGGGTCTGAGTAATCGACATGGTGTAACATGACATAATACCGCTTGTCATATCACCCATCCACAAGACTCATTATCCATGCCTGCTGCTTCTCTTCTGCACGTGTTGTTTCTTTTACTTCACGGTTTATGTGAGACTTTATAAAGTTTAGCTCTACAGCATACTTCAGCACATCGTCTGTGCAACGAAAGCCTTTAACGGTCTCACCAGAACATCCGTAGAGTATTTGTACATCTTGCAACTTCGAACAATCCAATGTGGTTTTAAAAGAGGCATAGGAGGGGGGAATAGGAAGTTTTTCGGTATCCACCACATCTTCACACTTTGCTGAATACCATTTCATAAACGTTGTACAAGCAATATTAAAGGTAGCCATTTTCTTCTACGAATACACGTCTGATCTCAAGGGCTTTTTTCTTCTACGCTGGTGAATACACGTCTGATCTCAAGGGCTTACTGCAGTCGACTGACCACGCAGGGAATCCCAGATAGGAGTATGACTCACGTTGCTGGTCTTACAGTGGGCGGAGCTTAGAACTTTCACCTACAGCTGGTCTTACAGTGGGCGGAGCTTAGAACTTTCACCTGCACACACACACACACACACACACACACACAAAGGAGAAAGTGAAACGCTAATTGAAACATGATTTATTTAATAAACGAGATATTCGTTCGAGTGCGAAATGGAGCCCCATTGCGAAAAGCAAAGACTTGTCTACCAGTAATAACAAGCAATAAGTTTTCTGTTTTAGGTTTCGAAGATGCTGATGAACCTGAAATACGACTCGTTGGCGATTCCATTGTTCGAGGGCAGCTCGAGGAATTCTGTGGGAGAAACCCTCGTCGTAGGAGCCGTTACTGCTACCCTGGTGCAAGGGTGGAGGATATAACTAATAGTGTTGACCATTTTACAGACGGTACCGCCGAGGACACAACGTATGTTATTCATGTCGGTACTAATAACGTTTTAAATTCTAGATCGGAAGAACTGCTGGCTAGGTACAGGGACTTAATAGAGCGACTAAAGGAGAAAACTAATAAGATTGTCTTAACAGGTATACTTCCTCGAATTATCCAACGTAACGATTTCTACAGCAAGGCGACCTATATAAACAATAACCTAAAGTCTCTTTGCCAACAGGAAGGAGTGCATTATGCGAATTTTTGGAACAGTTTCTACGGCAGGAGGGACTTGTTCCTCGAAGATGGACTTCATCTTAATGACGTAGGAGCTGCGCGTTTAGGAAGGCTATTTCATAATACTGTCTCTTCTTTTCAGGCTGCCGTAACTCGAACGGTCCCAGCGTAAATTCTACAAGTTTCCCCTGCGCTCGCGAAGGTGTCGTAATTGCAACAATTTGAAGGTTCTATCCTTAAATGCTCGTAGCCTACGAAATAAAATAAATGAATTTTTTTCTTTAATTGCTTGTAAAGACTATGATTTAATTGCGATAAACGAATCGTGGCTTAGCACTGAAACACGTGACTTTGTAGGGGAGTATCAAATTAAAGGTTATAGACTTTTTGTTAAAAACAGATAGGTAGGCGAGGAGGCGGTGTTATGTTGTATATCAAAGATAATATTGCGAACGTTATAGAAGTAAAGCACTCAATTCCAGAACCGATAGATGCGACTATAGCAGAACTTAAATTAAACGACTTCAAACTTCTTGTTGCGGTTATATACAGGCCCCCTAATCAAACAGCTGATACGGACGAAGCGTTATATCGTGAACTAAAGAGAATAATCGGTAGTGAGCAGGCTTTAGTTATGGGTGACTTTAATTGCGCCAACGTGAATTACGATACAATGCAGGGAGACGCGGAAGGTAATCGTTTAGTTAATTTTCTCGAGGATAGCTTTCTTAGTCAAAAGGTTGGGGAACCTACGAGGTTGTACAGTATTTTAGATTTAGTAATAACTACGGATGATAGGCTAATTACTGATCTTCAAGTAATAGAACCGTTAAGCAATAGCGATCACAATATGGTAGAGTTTGTCCTCTCAGTAAGTCACTCGAAACCAACTAACTCGACTAAAATTCCTAACTTCCAGCACGCAGACTTTTGTAAATTTCGAGATAAATTGTCACACGTCAATTGGGAAAACGTGATGGGGAACTCCAACGCAAAACTAATGTGGGAATCGTTCGAAACAGTATTTAGGACTATAAATGAGGAATGTGTACCGTACAAAATTAAGCGTGCGAAAGTAAACAACAAGCCCTTGTGGTTTACTTCTAGAGTAGGAGATATTATAAAGAGTAGAGATAGAGCTTATAGGCAACATAAGTGCGATAAAAACAATTTGTTGTTCCGAAACAACTACATATCTCTGAGGCGTGAAGCGAAAAGTGTAATAAAAAGTCCAAGCGCGAATTTGAAATCTCCATAGCTCGTGACGGTAAAGAAAACCCCAAGCGATTCTTTCAATACGTCAATAATAGAAATCCAGTAAAAAGTGTCTTGGGTCCATTGAAAAATGTAAACGGAGATCTAGTTTCTGAAAACAAGGAAATGGCTACCTTGCTAAACGAATTTTTTACGTCAGTTTTTACTATAGAAGATGTAACGAGTATCCCTACGGTCATAGACATAATACCTTTTGATAATGGTAATATTTTGGATAATATTGTCGTTAGTGAAGGGGAAGTAATGCGCTATATTGATAAAATGAAAACGCGTAAATCACCGGGTCCGGATTCCATATATCCCATACAACTAAAAGAATTAAAAGATAGCATTGTTGTGCCGCTAACAAAGATTTTTAATGCATCTATTTCTGAGGGGTGCGTACCAGATAATTTCAAGTTAGCAAACGTAACACCTATCTTTAAGGCGATAAAGGTGCGGCGGGAAATTATAGGCCAATCAGTTTAACGTCTGTTGTAGGTAAGCTACTGGAATCAATAATTAGGGATCGTACAGTCGAACACTTAGAATTCCATAAGCTAGTTAGAAATACGCAGCACGGATTTAGGCGAAACAAATCTTGCTTAACTAATCTTTTAGAATTTTTCCAAAGCGTGGTTGACGTTTACGATAGACATCGGGCGGTTGATGTAGTGTATTTAGATTTTCAAAAAGCGTTTGACACCGTGCCGCACAAAAGACTCATTGAAAAAACTAAGGCTCATGGAATCAGGGGTGTAGTAATAAATTGGCTAGAAGAGTGGTTGCGAGGTAGGAAACAGAGGGTGGTCGTTGATGGAGCGGAGTCGTGTTGGGCTAATGTAGCGAGTGGCGTTCCTCAGGGTTCTGTATTGGGCCCCTTGCTTTTTCTTATATAAGCACACCGGACAAAAAATTAGTCACCCCTCTCAGAATGTACCTAATAACGTGTGACGGCGCCTCTGGCCTTGATAACCGCACGAATCCGGCGAGGCAGAGACCAATTCATCATTTAGTATGCGGAGGTACGCCTGCTGGTTCACATTCATCGTCACTGGAACGAGAGGGCCCATTTCGTGGTACGAAAAACATCCCCAGAACATCACGGAACCACCTCCAGCCTGAACAACACCTTCGACGCATTCAGGATTAAAGGCTTCATTGGACCTGCGATGTACTCGTCGCCTCCCATCATTGTAGAACAAAAAAACGGGACTCATCGGACCAAATTACACGTTTCCAATCTGCCGCAGTCCAGTTTTTGTGCCTCTGAGCCCATTTATAACGTGCCAATTTGTGACCTGCTGTTAACAGCGGCCTCTTCCGTGGTACCCTGCTCCAGATGTCCATCGCATGCAGTTCTCGTCGCAATGTCCGTTCGGAAATTGGTCGCTGGAGAACCTCATTGGTTTCTTGGAGCAATTGTTCTCTGGTTTGAAAACGATTTGCAGTTACTAGACGAGAAACATGGCGGCGATCCCTATTGTCGAGAATTGTTTTCCGGCCACAGTTACGCCGTCGATTTTCAGTTGATTGCGAACTACACCACTCTTTGTAAACTCGCTGGACAGTACGCGTTGACACACCAACAAATTGGGCTACTTCAGACATTTTGTGTCCGTGGGCTCTGCCAAACACGATGGCTCCTTTTTGCCACTGAGTAACGTCTGCCTCACGACCCATTTTGCAGACTATATCCAACACACACTTTGTTCTTCACCACCTCACGAAACAGATCTGATCCTGTGTGCTACGTCACCGCTACTTGTCACTTACGAATGCTACATCAGCGCCCTCTGTGTGACCTTGAACTTCCTACTATCGGTGCTATTAGGGGTGACTAATTTTTTGTTCGGTGTGCTTATATTAACGATTTAGATGTCGGCTTAGTCAGTACAGTTTCAAAGTTTGCGGATGACACGAAGCTGGGTGGTAGGGCGATTAATGACGAAGATAGAGGTAAAATTCAGGAAGATCTGAATAAAATCGTTGATTGGTCAGTCACATGGCAAATGAGATTTAACGTGGACAAGTGCAAAATTTTGCATATAGGTTCGCGTAACGGTAATTTTGCGTATAGTATGTCAGGGAAAGATTTAACAAGCGTAGAGCAGGAAAAAGATTTAGGAGTTATAGTCACTAGTGATTTAAAAGTAGCGAAACAAAGTACAGCAGCGGTCAATAAGGCGAACAAAGTGTTAGGTTTTATAGCTCGAAATTTTGAGTACAAATCGCGCGATATTATAGTTCCACTTTATAAATCATTAGTTAGACCCATTTGGAGTACGCGGTCCAATTTTGGAATCCGCATATGCGCAAAGATATAGACAAAATCGAAAGAGTTCAAAGACGAGCAACTAAGATGATTCCGTCGCTTAGGTCAAAGTCGTACGAGGATAGGCTTAAGGAGTTAAAATTGACAACACTCGAGACTAGGAGGTTAAGGGGTGATCTAATCCAGGTTTTCAAAATTATGAATGGGTTCGATAACGTAGATAGAGATAGCTTTTTCGAAATATCTCAATATAATAGGACTAGAAATAACGGGTGTAAGTTGACAAGTAGAAGGTTTGAGACAGCAGTTGCCAAAAACTTTTTTACGCATAGAACAGTAAATAGCTGGAATAGTTTGCCGGTAGAAGTAATTAGTAGCACGTCTATAACATGTTTAAAAATCGATTAGACGCATATGTTGATAGATTGGGTATAGTTTAAGGTAGTAAAATTAAGGCTTTGTGGGGATAGATCCCACAGCTCAACACAAGTGTTGTGGGATATAGGGAGGCAGCGTCTTGGGTTAGGGATACTCTCTGTCCTTACACACCCCATTTAAAGAGATTCCTCTGCTGAGCGGTGCCCCCCCATAGTACTGTGAGGTATTGAAAAACTCATGATCTTCACTTGCCCCACAAACACCTTTAAATGGGAGACCCAAGATGGGTGCACACACATTTCTACATGACTGTACAGTCTTTACAGCCACACCTACACTTTTCCTCGTAAGTGTATATATTGTAATGTATATGGTTGTAAATTTTGACTTGGTCCACAATCGATATGGACCGTGACTTATTTTTCGTGACAAGGTACTAGTATTGATGGATACCGTAATGAAATTGACTGGATTCTCTGGATCTGATATATTTGCATGTCGGTTATAAATAGATATAGAGTGTAACATATTTGTGGATAGTAGTCTATTATGACGTGATCCTCTGGATCCAGAGATTCTATCTTTAGTTTTAAATCGATAATTAATTAGTTTTGCTAAATTGGTCGTTGCCAATGTACACATTGTACAGGAAGTTGTTACATTAATTTCTTATGTTCTTGTGGTTCGGAACCCACGTAAAATTGTAGGTCCCCTCCGCCACCACGGAGGACATACACAATTACGAACACAGTTAGGTAGACCAGCCATGAGTGGATCCTACGGTCTTTGTTGGTCTGAAACATTATAACATTATATTCAAGTTATATATATTTACAAATACGTTTAATAAATAAGTTAACAATAGATACATCAAAGATTATATACAAGACATACATATTTACAAACACGTGTCATAAGTAAGTTAACAATAGACGCATCAAAAGTTATGGTATCCAATGGGTACGGTATCATAGGTACCAGGTAACTGGTAACGTTTCCTATAGGTGTTACAGCACACCTTCGTACCCCTAAGTTCCTTCACGCCCCCCAGCTTCTGCGCCCGAAAACTGTGGGTGCCTACAGTTAGTTGGGGAGGTCGTTCGCCCTCATCATCATCGTCCAAGCACACTAGATCCTTCAACGATTCAAAGTTAACAACCCGCCGATTCGCATGGTTGAACGTAATACCCTTTGCCTTCACGATATATTTCATATCCTCCCCCACCCTCACCCGTACCCCATACGTTTTAGGTCCTGTTGAGACAAAAGAGTCGGCGTATGCGAGCTCGCCGAGGAACTCCCCAATAGCGGGCATGTATTCACCCTCCCTCTCTGTGAATATCACGCTATCTGTATCGGCATACAATACTCTCCGCCCAAGAGAATGCAATAGACCCCAAAGTTTTATACTGGCGTAGGCTGTTGTGAAGCTGGCCACAGGTATGTTTGTAACCTTGAGGTATCTGTGGCCAATTCAGTGTTGTTGTACTTTATTATGTAAGTATTACCTACATTCACGATCTCCACGACCTCTTTATCGGGAGCATTAGCATAATCCCAGACATCACTATAACTTTGTGCAAAATGAATGTTCCCTTTGCCGGTATTCTG
Source organism: Bathynomus jamesi (assembly GCA_023014485.1). Lineage (NCBI taxonomy): Eukaryota > Metazoa > Arthropoda > Malacostraca > Isopoda > Cirolanidae > Bathynomus > Bathynomus jamesi. Next base: position 715,244 of record JAJOZX010000505.1, read on the forward strand.
CGCAAATTTTCCCCATAGACTGTTTAGAAACAACTTTGCACTAAAGCGCTTGCCAGGATTCTTTGCAATTTGGGCACGATCAAGTTGTATACCTTCGCGGTCGCGGTAACGTTGAATATTGGCAGACTTTTCATCTTCGGTATCAACTCCTCGCGGATACCCTGATGCCTCAACCTTATCCTTCAAAAATGCGTTTATATATGGTGTGAAAAGGTTGGGTAGCTTCTGAAACCTCCACACCTCATGTATCTTCAGTATTCTATACCTATGGCGTACGGCTAGGGCCAGCTCAGGACTTGTATATACGCCTCTGATCTTACGCTGGTGGGGTATATGGTTACAATCGCCGTTACTCTCTTCCGCGCACTTCACGCACAGTGGGAACATGAGCTTGTGGTCGATAACGACAGGTAAGATTGGCATCCATAAATTGCGTGGGGGGAGTACGTCTACGAAAGAGAGCCCAAAGTAACGATCATTCAAATTTCTTGAAAATTCATTGATGGAGGGCAGGTTAGGCCCCACCAGTTTCTCAGGAGCGCCCACGGGGTACGGATTGTTCTTCATCACGTATGGGTATAAAGAACAGAAATCGTAGTAATGGAGCTTCACGCCCTCCGTAGGTGGAAAGTATAGTCTGAATGGATTTGTACGTCCTCCAAACAAGCTATCACCACATTTGAGAGGATCCAGCACCATTGAACGCTTAATCGTGTTTATTTCCTCACGGTACACCTCGTCTGTCTCCATCCGTGCATCATATTCATGCTCCCACAAGACTTTGTGAGTGAACTGTGATCCTATAAGTTGATCGCGGGTGCAGGTCCATGCAAGACAGTCGGCAGGAGATCTACCGTGGATATCTCCGGCGATTCCGCACTCAGGACGGGGGCATCCATGCCACCAGCATCCGTTAAAGGAGTACGCAGTCTTCACACCAGTGACACGGTTTTCACTTGACCCATCAACCCAAAAAACACGTCCATTAATCTTAATGGGTACTTCACCCGTGTTGCGGGCGTGCTTTATGTATACACCTGTCTGTTGCTGTAGGTGTATGAGCCAGTAAATAGCCTTGTCAGTAACTGCGGGGTTTGTTTCGGTGAATAATGGCTAAGGTGTCTTTAGGCATGAAGTTATTCTTGAACACCGTAAAACATAATGACGCGATGGTGGTTGCGACTTGCAGCGGATCGCATATAAAAAGGCCTATGTACATCCTTCTGAAGGCCTGGAAACATACTCTAAGCACGCGCACATCATTCACGCAATAACGCTCACATTCATCAGCTATATTATAAGGGTTATTTTCATTAAAACTGTTGTAGTATCGATCAAAGTCTTCACGTTGATCTACACTCATACAGTCATAGTTAAAATAATGTTTGGGTGGTGGTGGGCCTACGTAGTTTAAAGTCTCGCTGGTGAGGAAAGTGCAAGGGAAGTATCCTTTGGAAACTTCAGCTGCTACCCCCATCACCTTGGGTAGCTTTGCTAATTTACAAGGTGTGAATAATAAAGTGTCTTTAAATTGTACATTGCCTCTTATTTGCTTCTGTATTAATTTGTTGCCTCTTTTCAATGGATCACCTGTAAATATCTCAGAGGATTCGTGCTCAAGCAACTCCTTATAAAGGAACTGCGTGTCAAACTTTGCCCCGTTATGGGAGAGAATATACACAGTCATTTTTTTAACTTGTCGGCTAACTTGACAATATAGGACACAAATAGTTTCACAGGACTATCGTGGACATTCGTTTTAAAAACGTTTGTCCGTTTACCGCATTTGGGGTATTCGTCACATTCGATCCCCATACACTCATCACAGATAGTCTGGCTCACAAGTAAATGTGGAATTACCTCTTTGGTTTCAGCGTTCGTATATGTTTCTATATCGTAGTATACAGTTATACAAGGGTTATTTTTAGGCTTAGCATCTTTCATATAACATGCCTGATTTACTCCATCCGCCTTATACTCCTCCTGGCATTTAGGACAGTGAATTTCGTCACACTTGTGCTTAAATTTCCCCCAATTATCCATTGTGTGAAACATACCACATTCACAGATTCTCATTTTCCTGCACGTGCCAGTTGATTTATGGAGCTCAAAGCAGTTATTTTGAAGAATGTGCGTTTACACACATCACAGTCTCTCTTCTCAGCTTCAATACACGGCTTTCACATTTGGTGCTTTTACACTGCTCACATACCATGTGACATTCTTTACAATGTCTCACTATATCATCCGCAAACTCGAGGCACCCCTTACACAAATCATGATGTCTCCCATATTTTCGACTTTTGTCATAACTCGCGTAAAGCCACCTTATATTACGGATGGGGAGATACGTTGTCCCCGACAATCCTAAAATAAGTAGGGGTCTTGTACGATGTCTCACACAGCTTTTAAAAACATACACAGTCCTACGACGATCATCCAACCCAAATACAAGTATACGGGCATTCATTTCCTGTTCTACCATTCTCAGCTCTTCAGGCCCCATATTAAAGTCAAATTCAAGTTCACAGTCTGCAGCTAGTTTATGGGCACGTTCCAGGACCGTAGGCAGCCAAATTTTTTGAGCCCGTGTATTTTGTACAGTAAAATGTTAGCCAAGACTACTGCTATAAAGCCGCAACCACGATCGACGTTTATATGCCGTCTATAAATAGCTTGAGAATTGAAGTTAAGAGTATACGGTATTATTACGGTATGGCACTATGACCCGCAACACGGAATACACGATCAATATTTACCGTGAAGTTGTCCATATTGAAGGCTATACTACTTTGGGCAGCTTGCATTATACGTCCTAATATATATTCTACATCTTCAGCCGCCAAACGTCTAAATGGCACTACTACCCAATAATCATCTACATCACCGTCATCTGACCCGAATCCAAAGGACAGACTCGTCCTGACTTCACGCTCGTCGCGGTTCTGAAGAGCAAACTCTGCAATACGCTGTACAACCCGGTGTAGCCCGCGCTCAATTCCATTGCTATACATGGCTCTAGGGTCGACCCTGACTCTATACCGATTTCTAGTCAAGGCTGGGGTGGGGGCTGCGGAGCGCACCAACTCAAACGCTATATCATCCTCAACAGAATGGGGGGCGACTGTGGCGGTTGAATAAGGGGATATATTAGCGGGAGGTGCTGCTGGGGGGATTGTTGCGTAGGAGGTTGATGGTTGGGGATCTATTATTGTAGACTTAACAGAACGGGGGGCAACTGTGGCGGATGAATAAGGGGATATATTAGCGGGAGGTGCTGCTGGGGGGATTGTTGCGTAGGAGGTTGAGGGTTGGGGATCTATTACTGGTGGTGGTTCAACAGGCGCGTATTTCGGTCGCTTTATACCTGACGTGGGGTTCTCTTCATCATACCTCCGCTTTGGACGTGCTACCGGTATCGCTGGTGAGGGTTCGTTGGCAGGGGAGGAGATCACAACTACACTGTCGTCGAGGTCATCCGTAATGTCAATGATGGGGTGCTGTACCTCATCGTCATTCACGGTTCTGTGGGAGAAGAAAACAAAATATAAGGAACAGCACTCAAAATTTGTAATATTTTGTAAATGATCCACTTAGGAGTGTGACGTGTTAGAAATGGACTCTGTAGAAAAATTCAGATTCACGAGCCCATCCACATGTATTATATCTGGATCTACAGGATGTGGTAAAAATGTGTTTATGCTTAAAATCATTAAAGAAAAGGGAGAGATGTTCTCGAAATTTGTGCATAAAGTTATAGGGTGCTATTCGACGTATCAATCAGTGTTCAACGAGTACCAAGATGATTTTGTTCCACAAAGGTGTATATGACGTTAATTCGTTAAAGGGAAATGAACATACAGTCATTGTAATTGACGATCTCATGTTGGAGATGGATAAAACGTTTGCCGAGACATTTACAGTATTCTCCCACCATCTTAACATAAGCGTGTTCTTCATCAATCAGAATCTATTTTTCAAAAATAGATACATGCGCGATGTGTCGTTAAATACACAATATCTAGTATTATTCGCACAACGTAGAGATGTATCACAAATTGGGGTATTAGCCAATCAAACGTTCCCGAATCAGCGTAAGGAGTTTTTGGAAGTTTATAAAGAAGCTACAAGCACGCTTTACGGATATTTGTTTTGCGACCTTCATCCGCGAAACACGTTTAGGGTGCTTCTACGAACGAATATATTCCCAAACGAGCATGAAACGGTGTATATTCCAGAATGACAAAGAGACTAAAGAAATACCGTGAATTAATAAAAATCTATCATCGACTGCCCCCGGCAATGCAGCAGATGTTTATTAAAAATATCGACGCCGACTTTTTAAAATGCATCTGTGAAATCTGTCTTAACGTTATAAATTGCAATGTATCAATGAAACCCTCTCAGAAGGCTCGCCTACGCCGTTACAAGAACATAATACGTGCACTCGCTCGTAAAAGTCAAACTGTAGCGAAGAAAAAACGAATTATTGTACAAACAGTAGGGTCATTTCTCTCCATCTGATTTTCAGTTTTGGGTCCTTTACTGACTAGAATAATATAATGAAGAAAGTGGTAGTGATTCCACACGAGGTGTACGCTTCACTGCAAAGGAATCCAGAAACGGATCTAGATCCCCGTAAAAGCAGACTTAAAAGAATGGAAAGCGAATTGCTAGCCCTATTAAACAGTGAAAAAACACCTGATGAGAAAAGAATCTTATACCAAGAAGCTCTGCAGAAATTTCTTCACGAGTACGAAAATTATAAGAACCCTACAGAGATTCCTGCGGTTATTAGGCACAGCACGGGGGACGATGGACATGGCGACATAGGATCTGTGCCCGACGATACAGGTGACCAACCAAAAATTAAGGGATCAGCCACACAACATATCGAGCATGTATTAAAATGCACCCTCCCACATACATTGAGGAGTAAAGGCTTAAAAGTCTTTATAATCTATTGAATGAGGATCCAGCCATACAATGGACCGATACAGGCGAGATCATTGTCGAAGGATTAAAGGTACAGGGATCGAATATCGTAGACATTGTCTATGATCTGGTGAGAAAGTGGGATAGGCCATCACCATCAGGATGGAAGCATATTAAAGCAAGACTACAACAAATAAATGTCCCTAAAACGTTGATAGGAAATCTGAACAGGTTAAAAGACTTGGAACATGCAACGCATGTGGTACAATTGAAGACACCGTCACCCCCGGCGGTAACACCTTTGAAGAGGAGAAAGAAGAGGTTAAACAACGGTCAACCCTACCCACGTGCCTCTAAAATACGCAAATGGCTAACGTATTAACTAAACGGTATTATGACATTTCTAACCCTGCCTCCTACGGCGGCGTACATAGACTGTACAGAAGTGTTTACAGAGTAGGAAAAAAAGATGTTGAAAAATTTTTGAGGGAGCAGGACGCTTATACGCTTCATAAACCTGTGAGAAAAAGGTTTAAAACAACCAAGACAACGGCTTCCTCGATTGATTCTATTTGGCAAGCAGATTTAACAGACATGCACAGGTATTCTGTGTATAACGATGGTTACCGCTACATTCTATTCATAATAGACGTATTCTCTAGATATCTGTGGCTAGTTCCACTGAAAAATAAATCACCTGAAACAGTTGCTAAAGCCACCAAAACGCTAATGTTAAAAGAAAACAGGGTTCCTGGCTATTTTTGTACGGATATGGGGAAGGAATTTATAGGCCATGCTTTTCAGAGCATGTTGGCAGAGTTTAATATCAGCTATTACACAACTAATTCTATACATAAGGCTTCTTTAGCTGAAAGAGTTCAGCGCACCGTAAAGGAACGCACGCACCGTTATTTTACACATAAAAACATATACAGATTTCTAGACATTCTGGAATCATTGGCATCATCCTACAACCGCTCGCACCATCGCACGATTGGGACAACACCTAACGAAGTTTTAGAAAGAAGTACGCTCCCGAGAAGAGATGGATCACCACCACCACCACACTCGGCGCGCTTCAAAATCAATGATTATGTAAGGCTGTCGCGTTCGGGGAATAAATTCGCAAAGGGTTTTCAGCAAGGATGGACACGTGAGATTTTTAAAGTTGGGGCTATGAGACCTAAAGGTGAGATAATGATGTATTACATTGAAGGTTTGAATGGGGAAGAAATCTCAGGAGGCTTTTACCGCGAGGAATTGCAGAAAGTTGCGTTTAATTTAGGAAAAAATGTGTTTAAAATTGAGAAAATTTTAGGAAGCAAAGGTTCCGGAAAGAGAAAAGTGTACCTGGTGAAATGGCTAGGGTACCCAGAAAGCTTCAACACCTATATAAAAGCTGATGCAATAATGAAGCTTAAATAGTATGCAACATGGCTCCTAACCATTTCTACGTCACACTCCCGTCCTCCTCCTCCCTGTCTGTGCACCCTAACAACACACTAGCCAACTTTGTAACAGAACTCCACGGGCCCATTGAATTGGATCGTGATTCGTATGAGTTGGGGTTATGCGAAATTCAGCTGGACACCCTCTTTTTAAATATTGAATATAAAGAAACCGTTTTTACGATTCTTAGAGACATTGACGTGTGTGAAAAAGCTGGGGTAGCTATGGATGAAACTATACGTATCGCTCGGACTAAGGTTGCACGGTATTACAGTACAGAAGTAAGACTAGGACCGGGTCAATATGGTTCGGTCGAGGATGTTGTGAGAGTAAACGTAAGTTTAAGAAACCAAACCTTACGAATGATTAGTATACGAAATCGTAAACAAAGGAAACCCTGCACATACACTAATCCTAAAATCAAAGACTAACAGACGTATTAAAGATCGTAGAATGTTCAAAATTCTAACCAATGGCCGATATAAAGCAGACTTCCAAAGAGACATTTCACGAGACACAGCATGACTTGTCCAGATTAATGTATCAATTGAAGATGGAGAAATTGGCTGAAAGCTCTCAGTCCACAGACATGTGCTATATTTACAGTAATATAGTGGAGCACCAGTTTGTTGGGGATACCCAGGCACGCCTGCTGCGCATTGCCCACATCCCCAACCATAGAGGAAGGAGTTTTAGTATTACATATGACAGACCCCATTATGTGAATGTCGCAACTAATTTAATAACCAATATCTCAATACATATAAGAACGATTGAGGGTGCAAACTTCCCATTCTGTAACGGGAGCTTAACAGTGAAGCTACACTTTCGACGCACTGAGTTATAATGGATAGAAGGCCTTTCACCGTCTATCGAGGGGTGAGATACCAGCGCGGTAGTGGACTTGGGTCCATTTTTTCATCCATACTACGTACGGCTGTTCCTTTGATGAAGAGGGGTGCCAGATACCTCGGAAGGAAAGCGCTACAATCAGGTCTTAACACTGCAGAAGACATATTGGCCGGGGCTAAAGCTAAAGAAACTCTAAAAAAACATTTAAAGCGTACACGGGACGAAATCATCAAAGATGCAGAGAAAAATGCGTGGTGGCGGGAAGAAGAAGAAGAAGACAGATGCCCGGAAGAAGGGGTCACGTGGTATTAAACGTAAAAGGATATCAAAAAAGAAGTGCTGTAAGAGAATGAAACCTATGGTTGACCACTTTTTTGACTGATATAAGCTAATGACATTGATCTCATGAATCATAGTTTGTTTACTACTTGTCGAGAGAGGAGGCACTATTTCTAACTCGTCATGGCTCCAGCCATGTAGTTCACAATGCTGTAAATCGGAGCTGTCCCTTTTTGAGCTACCTCCAACTCAAGTTTCTATTGAGCACAGTGATTTTATTACAATTAACCCTTTAAACACAATTAGTTCCCCGAGTGCACCTATAGAATTCGTGATACCCAGCTCAGGCCCTTCCTTTTTTGTTTCAAGCTGTGGGCACATGTACGCTAAGCTACGTACAGCCCATTCTGATGGAACGGTCTGCGATGACAATATGCTGTATACCCTGAAACAAACTTTCTGCACTCCATATTCAACCAGTGTGACGTATATTTAAATCAGACCAATATATCGGCAGGCACGGGGTACTATCATCTACGAGCCTATCTGGAAAATGTCCTCAACTTTTCCAAAGAAGCGAAGGCTACCTTTTTAAGTGCCGAGAGATATTATCAAACTAAAGATGAAAGTAGTATAAAGGACAAATTTAAAAATTCTAAAAAGAAAATATACGAGAGTTTTGGACGGTTGCACACAGATTTCACTTTCCAGGAGAAGTTGCTTGTCAACGGGGTGGATATGAAAATAAAGCTCACCCGCACGAGTCCTGAGATCTGCTTAAATCTGGATGCTGATCAAGAAGAGGGTGCAAAGCCCGTTGTGGTTCACATTATGGACACATACCTCCGCGTACGGCGAGTGAAATTAAGTTCACCAAAACAACTAGAAATTGAGAAAAATTTACTAAACGCTACAGTGAAATATCCTATTAACAGAGTACAAATCAAACTATATACGGTTCTGCAGGGTTGGCGTCGAAGCAGATAGAAAACATTGCCCTGGGAAATCTTCCCTAAAGGATATTAATCGGAATGCAGGACCATGCTTCGGTGAATGGAAAATATAAAAAGAGTGCCTTTAAATTCGAGAATTTCGGACTTAAAAATATAACTCTATACGTTAATGGCATTGCTTTGGGTGGAACAATGGATACAGACTATTCATCAGACGCAGTGTTACCTCTTTGCGCCAGAGCCTATAGTAATCTGACCCATACTGCAGGTGATTGTGATGAGCTTGGTAATGGGGTAACGCAGGAAGAATTCATCGATCAATTTAACCTTTATCCGTTTGACATTACACCTGACTTATCTACTAGCGTAAATACGCATTTAAGCCCACAGCAGAGCGGAAACATCTCAGTGAGGCTGGAATTCACCAAGCCTATAGACGCGCCTATTAGTGTACTAGTATATCTCGAATCGCAAGCCCTAATAGAAGTAGATAGATTTAGGAGCGTTATCACTGACTTTTAAAATGGATGCTAATACACTTCAGAAAGTAATGAATAGTGAACGAGTCACACGTTCCAAATTTATCGGCGTTTGCGAAGAATGAAACATGAGTTTGCCAAGTACGCGAGAATGCGGTATTCTTATTGTGAACACAGATGTCATCGGTAATGAAGGGATTCATTGGATCGCTGTCTATTTTAAAAATAGACAGCGCCTGTACTATTTTGATTCACTCGGTACTCAACCCTGGAGTGACCCTATTATTGTAAAATTTCTCGCTCAGTTACATATTCCCGAAGTTGTATGGAACCCGTTTCGTATACAAGGATATTTTAGTAATACTTGCGGAATGTACTGCATCTCATTTCTCATGCATATGTCATGTGATAAAGAATTTATAAATTTTTTAAATTTATTTGACCCGTGTCACACTCGACGAAACGATGAAATGGTATGCAGACAGATAAAAATCCGTTTTCCAATTGTGCGTACTCGTTGTATAGTTTAATGTTTTTGTTCGTGTGTATATTTGTAACGTTAGTTTGTATATTCTGTAGTTTAAGATGGTTATTGTCCTGATTTCTTTCATTTAATAAATTTATGAAAATATATTGTCTTCTTCCCCCAAAAAGATCGAAAAACACACATTATTTCGGTGTGACATTCATTATGCTGACTGATCAGTATATCCTCCGTATTCATGACACGAATTCTTCAAAAGATTGTATAACACGTGTCAAATCCTCATCGGACCTTAAAGGAGAAAGAATAATGTTCATATTGATTCTTTTTTAATAAAAACATATACAGAGTATACATATTGTAAGACAGACCCCATTATGTGAAGATATCTTTGGTTCGCTCAGAGAAACTCATTTAAAAGGTAAATTGAATAACATTTAAAACACGCAAAAGATTGCCATAAAAATTTCGGTTTTAGCATAATGGTGAGTATCTAAATGAAGTATTTGACGAGATACTACATCCCTCCATATATATAAAATCATGTTTCTTGTGAATAAAAATAAAATTATAGACACTTACATTTCTATGGTAGACCCTTGCGTCGGATTGTAAGGAGCGTCACTGCAAATATCTTCAACGGTTTGCGTTGGAAATAATTCATCACGGTCAATCGCATTAAAAAGATTAATTGCATCAATGCTACAGTGTCACCTTCTTCATAGAAATCCGGAAAAGCGTAAAGTTCGTGTTCCATGGCGGAAGGAATGTTTATACACTGGCAGAGGGAATGATTATTCACTGACGCGAAAATAACTACTGTTATTCCCAACTGGAAAATATTTCCTTTTATATGCACAATCGCCAAGCTCCGCCCCAAAAGATTAAGACCAGATGTTCGTAGTGATTGGTTGTCGGTGTAGCTGGGTGGAGCTATGATAAGTTTGTGTACCAATCGTAACACCGCTATAACGGGTCCATGCTTTGGACGACTAATGGCATCTTTATATTTTCTCCTATAGATTTAATGCTCGTATTACCCCTTGCTGTCTTTACCATGTCAATATTTTCCCCCCACTATTCCCGGATCATTAGTCACTAATGTAATCGAGAGGATTTTATAATAAAGAAATTATAAATATATCCATTCCTTTAATTATATTTTTAAAAAAGAAAAGAGCATTCAGTTTCCACGTTAAACTGTGGGTCTAAGTCGGAGTGAAAACCTTAACCGTTGTTACAATTCGGGGAAGAGCTAGTTATTATTATTACAAAGAGAAAATTCGTGCATTACCATGTTTTGCAGCCATACTACCCCCGGATAAATAATCAAGTGATCCTGTTATTTTTAAATCCGGTTCAATAATCAAATGTTCCTGTTATGTTGAAATTATGATGTGGAAGAGTGAGGAACGATTCCCTGACGAGATGTATTTCTTGAACTGATCCACAGAGCAGATGTTCACATCTTCTGAAGACTGCATGTTCCACATTTTATAATAAAGAAATTATAAATATATCCATTCCTTTAATTATATTTTTAAAAAAGAAAAGAGCATTCGGTTTCCACGTTAAACTGTGGGTCTAAGGCGGAGTGAAACCTTAACCGTTGTTACAATTCGGGAAGAGCTAGTTATTATTATTATTATTATTACTAAAGAGAAAAATCGTGCATTACCATGTTTTGCAGCCATACTACCCACGGATCAATAATCAAATGATCCTGTTATTTTAAATCCGGTTCAATAATCAAATGTTCCTGTTATGTTGAAATTATGTGGAAGAGTGAGCAACGACTCCCTGACGAGATGTATTTCTTGAACTGATCCACGGAGCAGATGTTCACATCTTCTGAAGACTGCATGTTCCACATTTTATAATAAAGAAATTATAAATATATCCATTCCTTTAATTATATTTTTAAAAAAGAAAAGAGCATTCGGTTTCCACGTTAAACTGTGGGTCTAAGGCGGAGTGAAACCTTAACCGTTGTTACAATTCGTGGAAGAGCTAGTTATTATTATTATTATTATTACTAAAGAGAAAAATCGTGCATTACCATGTTTTGCAGCCATACTACCCACGGATCAATAATCAAATGATCCTGTTATTTTAAATCCGGTTCAATAATCAAATGTTCCTGTTATGTTGAAATTATGTGGAAGAGTGAGCAACGACTCCCTGACAAGATGTATTTCTTGAACTGATCCACAGAGCAGATGTTCACATCTTCTGAAGACTGCATGTTCCACGCCGCCACAGATCTTATAGACAAAATGCAGGTCCTGTATGAGCTTTAATTATCTCGATGAAATTATGATGTGAAATAGTGAGCCAATCATTCCCTGACGAGATGTATTTCTGAATCCACGTTAAACTGTAGGTATGATGAGGGGAACAAAACGAGGCGAGAAAGAGTTAATATTATTATTACTACTACTGTAATTTGTACCACCCTATATACAGGGTGTCCCCAAAAAAACTATATAATTTTAGATATGATGCTATATAAGAGTATATAGTTTTTTTTGGGACACCCCTGTATATATATATATATATCCATTCCTTTATTTATTTAAAAAAAAGAAAAGAATGAACAAAAACTCTCTCTCTCTCTCTTTATAGATATATATAATATATATATAATATATATATATATATATATATATATACACACACGAGATAGGTGTACGCCTGGTGTGAATGAATTCTGTATTTAAAATGATTATATAGTTTCATTGGTACGTTTTTATTTCCCACTAACTGTGTACACGAGATAAGTGTACGCATGGTGTAAATGAACTCTGAAGCTGTTCTTTTTGCAGATGTTTATACAGAAAACATGTAATTACATTCAAGTTGTTAGTACTTTCAGGTTGCCCACCTCATGCACCCGCATGTTTATTTCTTTTGCTGTTATTATTAATATAATGTGTGTATATCTTTCCAATTAAATAACGGAGTCATAAAACATTTTTTTATAAAAGGTAATACATTTGCTTCGAAGGCTAGGAGGAATTGAGAGAGAGAGGAGTTTCGAACCAAAATTCCTTCGCGGCCGATCGTACCTTTCAAAAAGGCCTCGGGGTAAACACGTGTGATTCGAGTTGACCCAGATTCTCGGGAAACCTTCCCTCGACTCCTCGTGAAAGAAAAAAACAGCGTTTAATAATTAATTTCTTATATTGTTAATAATTGATTCTCTTAAAAGGAGAAAATTTATTTGCTTTAAATTAATATATTTTTGGCATGATGCCACACAAATTTGCAAGTAAAGAGAAATAATCAACGCATTTAATAAAATATAATTTTATATACATTAAAAGCAAGGAACCAAATTGAAGGAGGCGAGTGAAGGATTTGCCGAGACAGAGAGGTCAAATTGACCCAGATCCCTTTCAAAAGGCCTCAGGGTAATCAGGTGTGATTCGAGTTGACCCAGATTCTCGGGAATCCTTCGCACGACTCCTCGTGAAAGAAAAAAAACAATGTTTAATAATTAATTTCTTATATTGAATAATTAATTTCTTATAATAATTGATTCTCTTAAAAGGAGAAAATTTATTTGCTTTAAATTAATATATTTTGGCATTTTTCTGATTTTCATTCACATAATATGTACAGAGGCGTGTGTGTGTGTGTGTGTGTGTGTGTGTGTGTTTGTGTGTGTGCACGAGTGTTCATTCGTTTATTAATATAAATATACAAGCACAGATGGGGTGAGAAGTTTGGGGGAATGAGGGAGGAGGGGGACGACCGTGTGTTTTGACCTGAAATTGTCGTTTGTTTCACCTTTCTTCGTAAGGTTTCTTTTCCTTTCGTTTTTCCCACTGTTATTCGTGACTTAACGAAAATTGTGATATTAATAATAATAAAATAGGAATTAAGTAATAAAGTGATTTATTTTAGTTGTGTAAAGAGCGTGTTTAAATTCTAATTATTTATTTAATAAAAACAGAATTTCTTTAAAGTAAATTGTTGGAATTAAGAAGATTCATCTGTATTGACAGCGATTAACTACCATCATATAAATATATTGTGGTATTTAGCAACCAAATGGATGATTAATATATGGTTTAATTTAATAAATATTGCTATCTGGCAACTCAGTCTTCTAGGCTGATTAATATATGAATTAATTAAATATATAGCACAAACTGGCAACTCAGCCTTCTATTGGCTGATGAATTAAATACATGGCGCTATCTGGCAACTCAGCCAAATGGCGGATTAGAAGTCTATAAAAGAGCGAGAGGCGGACGACGGAATCATACAAGCTCGGCTCCCAGCCGAGCAAGGATCTCTGGTCTTTTCTCTTTCTGGCCCTTTGGGTGGTGAGAAAACCCCTTCCCTCCCATAGAGGCCTCTTAGGTTAGGTATACCCCTTTGGGGGGAATAGCTTGGGGGAGAACTCCGCCTCCACGTTTCATGGTTGCACCCGAAGCATCCCCCCACCCCCTTTGCAACATTGAATTGTCGCATACCCCCACCCCCTTTGCAACATTGAGTTGTTGCATAAACCTCTTTGCAACATTGAATTGTTGCAGAAACCATTTGCACCATTGAGTTGTCGCATACCCCCCTTTGCAACACCCCCCTTTGCACCCCACCCCCCTTTGTGACCCCCCCTTTGCAACATTCGAACATTATCTCTTGCAACATTGCAACATTCCTGCACTCTACCCTTTTGCGGCTATACTACTTAGGCCCAAATTGGTGACCCTAATTTCATATCATTTTATTCAGTAATTACAGTAAGCCTACTTTCTTGCCACATCAAATCGGTGATCCGTAAGCCACTATAAATTGGTTAACCCTGGAGTGACCGAACGTTATTTTTCACAGTGATCTTTGTGTTTAGCTTTTAGGGACAATTCAAATTTTTTTTTTGCAGTGATGTCAAATAACTTTTTATCGAAATATGGTACAGTAATTCGAAGCGCGTCTCAATAGGCCTACCAGCATCTGTGTCTTGTGTTTTTTCTCGTGCCCATATTTATGGTTATTTTTCCGGTACATGATAACGCGTTTTCAAGCAAGGAACATGCCCCAGGTAAACAACACCTCTACTGCACCCCCCACTAAGGGCGACGCCGCCGTCGCCTCAACCAGGATCTCCACTTTTTGGTCCGCTAATCCCCGCAAAGCACATGGTTCATGCAGGTGGAGTGCCATTGCGATTATCAGAAGGTAATGAGCAGCGAAGACAAGTTCAACCTTGTCGCATCATAACTCACACCGGAGGTCGCTTTCGAGGTGCGAGATATCCTCGGTAATAGGCCCCGAGAAGATCCCTATAGGGCAGAGGTCGGGGAACAGGGGTAAATTACCCCAAATGGGGTAAATTTAAAAATTTTGGAGGTAATGCTTGCGGTATGAGAGACACTTCCATTTTTTTAATTTGAATTTTTTGTATACTATATGCAACAATTTTAAGAGCAATTGGCTTGTTTTTGTTTACTTTGAAGTCTGGGGGTAATTTCACTTTACTCAAATAGATTTTTGGGTAATACCCCAAAAAATTCCCCGACCCCTGCTATAGGGCCTTCAAAGCCGCAGTTTTGGCACGAACCGCCATGTCCGAGCAGAATCGACTGCGGCGGTTACTTCGACAGAAGTGCTCGGAGATAGGTTTCAGGAGTTAAAATTGACTGCACTCGAGACTAGGAGCTAAGGGGTGATCTAATCCAAGTTTTAAAGTTATGAATGGGTTCGATAACGTAAATAGAGATAGCGGATCACCTGAAGATCAGGGCCCCAAGCCTTCTTTAGTTAGCCTTATAAGGCAACTAAGGAAAATATCACGACCTAACCTAACCAATCGTTAGGTCAACTGTACCCTTGACGATTGGTTAGGTTAGGTCGTGATATTTCGTTAGTAAGTCTTATAAAGCTAACTAAAGAAGGCTGGGGGGCCCTGATCTTCAGGTGATCCCTTTTTCTTACCTTTCAATCTTTTCTTGCTTTGCTTTAAAATTTTCACTATCTTCAAATTTTCTTCCATCTTTTAATTTTCCTTCTTAAACAAATAGCCTCGTCGGGACCAGCCGGTCCGTTAATGTTTGATGTCCTTTGTGTTTCTTTGTATTCTTTGTATTCCTTTGTAACATGTGTTACTTTTATATGAGTTAGTTAATTTGTGGAATGGATTGCCTGTCAGCGTAGTTCAGAGTAATTCGATCAAATCTTTATAAAGAGACTAGCTGCTTATCTTGCCTTAAACCCCGAGTTAGAAGCATTTGTTAGCACGAAGAAGTATTGTGAAAATTTTACTCGGATTCTCTCCTCTTTACTTTAAAATTTTCCTTTATCTTTAAATTCTTTTTTGCTTTCAACCTCTTTATTTGTTTTGCTTTAAAATTTTCACTATCTTTAAATTTCTTAATCTTCTAACCTTGCTTCTTATTAAACAGACAGCCTCGTAGGGACCAGCCCGTCTGTTGCTGTTGGTGTCCTTTGCATTCCTTTGTATTCCTTGTAACATGTGTGCTTTTATATCTAGTCTTTCCTATTTATTATGAACTAGTACAGTTCCCGTCACTTCGCTGACGGTTAGACAGGCTAAACTACAAAAAAGAACCCAGCCGTGAAAATTTTGAGCTTCACATTGGTTAACATTTCTGAATCTGGTATCTCCCAAAACCTCCTCACCCCCATTCATACAACTTGGGGCTAACCCCTCCCCCATTACCCCCACCCCTCCCCATTACCACCACATCCCCATTACCACACCATCCCCATTACCCCCACCCCAACCCTTCCGCCCACCCCAACCCTTCCCCCACTCCCACCCTTCCCCCCACTCCACCCTTCCCCATTGCTAAACTACAGAAAAGAATACAGTCATGAAAATCTTGAGCTTCACATTGCCGCCCGTAATACAATTTCTGAATTTTTTTCTCACAATTTTTTCTCACAATTTCTGAAAGTGTGACGGACAGACAGACAGACGGACGGACAGCTCTCTTATTATAGTATAGATTACATATTATTTATGTTTAAAAATCATCTTAAATTTTAAACTTTAGAAACTGGAAACGTGAATTTTCAAGATTTGCATCGTAATTTTGGTGAAGTGGAAAAAAATTATTTATTAAGTGAATAAAATAAGCTTTTAAGTAGTAATTATGACATAAGATATTACGGATAAGGGTGTAATAATTAACTTTTACTTAGGTTTTAAGCAATTGTCATTCCGAAGTGCGTAAGGTATTCTTTCATGCAAGCAATATAGACCTCTTCCTGCCCGACCTCAAAAATTGAAATCTTTTGTCTAGAGCAGGCGTGGGCAACCCTTGGCACGCGTGCCAAACGTGGCACGCCAACGACTTTTTTACGGCACGCGATTCCCCGGGCTCACCTTAAAAAAAATTAAAATAAATAAATATCCAAATTCTTCGCTGAGTTTTATATTTTAACTTAATGTTTTCTGCTAAAAAATGGTAAAGATTAACTTTTGCATCAAAGATTTGACGATTTTGGCACGCTCACTTAAAAAGGTTGCCCACCCCTGGTCTAGAGTAACAAATGATATTGCAACGTCTTTACAGGGATCAAAACCAATTAATTCAAGGGACTTCCCCTACTCTAATTTTTTGCGAACATACATATTTCCTTAAATTGTATTTATTTCAATTAATGTAACTATAAGCGGGTAAAAATAATTATTTGGAATAACCTAATTATTTAATGGCCATTCTAAATGATTAATTGAACCACTTGAATTTAGTATGAGAAAAATAAGCATGGTTGGTGCAAATACTGCAAATACTAAATTGAAGCATTTGGAATGGGTGGAAAATAGTTATTAATATAATGTGATATACTTAACAAATTATATTGTCTGTCTACGAATATCATTTAATACTTCAATTAATGAGAAAACTCTGAAGAGTGTAAAGAGATTAAAATTTATTGTCTTTATATCTTCTTCACATCTTCTGATCATAAAAAATTGTACAGTTCCACTTCAAATATTTCCGAAACTATGATACAAATCAACTTATTTTCCTCATTTTTTCAATGATAATGAACTTCAAGGCGAAACAGGTGGAGTTCGGTTGTTATGAGACACGTGTTATTTTTTGGAGTCGGAGGGACGGGGATAGAGGGGAAGGCTTGTCAATATAAAAGACAGAAATCTGTTCGAATTGTAAACAGTTTTCAGAGACATTTTCTCGAACAAATACTCCAAACTTTGCTCTTTATAAAAATAGAACAGTCGATTCTTAAAGAAGAAAGATGAAGTTTGTAAGTAAATTAAAGATCACATTAATTGTGATGTAGAAAGAGCTTTCAGTCATATATTAGCAGATTTGTTTGGCTTTTAACATAGTCTCCTGTAGGAATTTATTGCAAGAATAGTTCATTCAATATATATAGTGTAGGATTTTATATATATATATATATATATAATAATATATATATATTATATATATATGTTTTAATCTTTTATGTTTAATTAATTTTCTAGTTTTTTATAGGTTTGTTATTCCGTATTGCATACATACAAACATACATACATGCATACATAAAAACATAGCCCGTGCGTCATATAATATGCAGCGTCTGTAGCTGAGTGGATAAGTCGGTTTCCCTATAAAAAGAAGTGAAGACACTGAGGTTTTGAGTTCGAATCGCGATGATGCTTGTAATATGTAATAATAATACAGGAATTAGAGCAATAAGCCGCATCTGTTGGTCTGAGCGCAGTGATACTTTCTGAAGCTCCTGATCATTATTATTGTTATTATCCATATAAATACATACATACATACCAACATGCATCCTTATTCCTAATATATATATATATATATAATATATATATATAATATATATATATATATAATAATATATATATATATATAATCGGGTGGCACAAAAAAACTTTACTTAATTGAAAGTTTAATAACTGCAACAATTCAAAACTTATGCGATTGAGATTTTGCACACATAACAGATGCATATAATCTATAACTCGCTGGAATTTCAAATATGTAGGTTCTATAGTTTGTTACAGTGAACAATTTAAAAGCATATGTCTAAAAATAGCCATGCTGGTGTGCATCGACACGTACGTGCGCTAGCGTAGGCTAAACCTAATGTAGCGTAGTATGACACGCGCGCTGGCGTAGGCTAACACTAATGGAATTTGCTTTCTTTTATTTTTCCGCTAAAACCCCGCAGCATGACGTTAAGTAAAAGTGATAAAGCCATCATAGAAGCATGTGTCAAGGAAAAGGTTGGAATGAAATAGGATTTGCGAGAATTCCCCCGCAAAGAAACTGGACTCGTCAAAGTGTTTATAACTATAAGAAAGATAAAGGATACTGGATCAAACAGCTAGAAAACCCGGCAGCGGCAGGCCCAAAAGGTGTTCAACAGAAGAAAATAAGGCTGCCGGAGGAACTGATCAATCCCAGGAGAATACACCAGGAACTCATCGCTCCAGAGACAGATTGCGTACGGACCGGGATTTCTCGCTCCTCTGTACAAGGGATTGTAAAACGTTGAAATTGAAGGCCCTACAAGAGAATTCGAGTTTCTCGGCGTGATCAGAATGTAAGACAGCGTAGAAAGACCCGCTGTAAATCCCTATATGAACGCTACTCAGCTGAAGACGTGCAAAAAAGTTGTGTTTAAACGAAAAGGATTTCACGTTGGAAGGTGGCCAAAAACAGGCAAAATGACAGGATTTATGGTTCAAGGAAAAAGGACATTCATCCCTCCAGGCTTTATCATGAAACCTCACGATCAGCAGAAAAGTAATGGTATCGGCGGGAATTTCATGGAAGGGGAAAACACGAATTCATTTTATGCCACAAACGAAACTAAAGTTAACTCTGAGCGCTACATCAACCTGTTAGATAATGGGTTACTTCCTGTGTCGTCAGCTGTATCCTGATGAGGCCTACATTTCCAGCAAGATGGGGCACCCGCCCATACAAGCCGAGCGACCCAAAATCAGCTAGAGCAGAGAGACCCCCTAATTTCATCAAAAAGGATGAATGGCCGCCTCAGTCTCCCGACTGTAATCCGATGGACTATTCAGTATGGGATTCCCTCATGGTGAAGGTTTACGGCAGCCAGAAAGACAAATTCACCGAAGATGAACTTAAGGAGAGAAAATCAGTAGAGCATGGGAGGATATCACCTTAGATGAGGTTCGAAAGTGCATCTCCTCGTGGAAGAAGCGATTGAGGGCAGTTTACCAACAGGGGAGGGTGGTCACATTGACCATTTGTTTAAGTAAATTTTGTTAAGTTCAAATTCATTTTCTTCGGCATGCTATTTTAGACATATGCTTTTAAATTGTTCACTGTAACAAAACTATAGAACCTACATATTTGAAAATTCCAGCAATTATAGATTATAACCATCTGTTAATGTGTGCCAAAGCTCAATCGCATAAGTTTTGAATTATTGCAGTTATTAAACTTTGAATTAAGTAAAGTTTTTTGTGGCCACTCGATATATATATAACTCAGAATGGTCCCCTGAGAACTTGTATGTTAAACACAGACAGTGCATGGAACAAGGAACTCCTCTGAGAAATTACATCCCCAATAGTTTGAATAAGTAATGATAAATGACAAATACTATCTTGTGCTAAAAATCGGTAGTTTTTTTTTTTTTTATCTATAACATTGGTTGGAAACAATTCATTGATTTGTGCTAAAAATCGATAGTTTTTCCTTACAAATTTGTATGCTCCTCCCACAATCCTTTAATTTTAATTTTAATTTTTCCGTTATTATACTGTATATATATATATATATATATATATATATATAATATATATCGTAAAGAACGACGCTTGTATAGGAGAAATATATATATATATATATATTTTTTTTTTTCTGTAACTTATATATAGGCTGTAACTCTTATGTACTTCAGTGTTCCTGAGGATGTCATTAGACGAAAGCGCTTGAGCACCATTCTGTTTCCTTTCTTCGTGGTTTTATTCAATAATATAATATATATATAATATATATATATATGGGATGAATTTCACAATTAAACACGTGAAATGAATGAATGATGCAAACTCACAAGGAAAAAGAAAAATGATTCCAAGGCCTTTGCGTATTCCCTGACGAGGTGTACTTCTGAATACACGAAAGAGCTTGGAATCATTTTTCTTTTTCCTTGGGGTTTGCATCATAATATATACTGTATATGATTGATTAGTATAGTATATATATTAGATTAGTATACACACACAACACACACACACACACACACTGTTTTAATCCTTATTTTTAATTAATTTTCTAGTTTTTTTATCGTTTCTTATTCCCTATGCATACATACAAACGAGGCTGTGCGTCCATATACTCGTAGTGCGTACATATGCATCGTCTGCAGCTCAGTGAATAAATCGCTTCCCTGCAAGGGAAGTGAAGACACTGAGGTTTTGGGTTTGAATCGCGATGATGCTTTAATAATACTGATAATAATACAAGAGTTAGAGCAATAAGCCGCAATAGTTTCTGGAGCTCCGAATGATTATTAGGTATTTCTTTACTATTACACGGTCTCCGGTAGAAAGTTTTAAAAGCTGTTTTCAATGTTAAAGACATGACTTAAATATGGGTATAAAAATAGGTTAGGTTAGGTTAGGTTAGGTTGTTTAGGTTAGGGTAGGTAAAAATGAGTAAAAAAGGGTAGAAAGTTTTAAAAGCTTTAAGCTCAATAACTCTTTAACAAATCATTTGCGACGGAAATGAGTATCATTTTCGAATTCAGCACATTGAAAAACTCATTGAAAACCAGCTTTTAAAACTTTCTACGAAGACCGGTTGTAATAGTAAAATATTACCGATTATTATTATTATTATATATTATTATTCATATACATAATAGATACATACATACACCCTTATACCGTGTATATATATATATATATTATATAATAATATATATATATAGGCACTAGAATCACAAAATAACACGTGACCTTATTAATAAGCAAACAACCACAAGGAAAAGGAAACACAAAGTCGAGCGCTTTCGTGATATATTCACATCCTTGATAATGTGAATATATCACGAAAAGCGCTCGGACTTTGTGTTTCCTTTTCCTTGTGGTTGTTGCTTATATATATATATATATATATAATATAATATATATATATATATATATAATATATACACATGCAGATACATTTTGTGATGAAAATTAAGTAAGAATACGTATTGTATTTGTAATATTAGCAAGAAATATTCACACTCTTTTATTTAGGTTGTTTTATGCAATATTTCCGATATGCAAAACGGAAGTTTTTTCAGCTGGAATTGGTTATTTTTAATAGTTCTTTTATTCGTTTAAACATAATATTTATCAGAGAGCCACACCCGTATTTATAATACAGACCGTACAAATTTTCAAGTCATTTCGTCGATTTTGTTGGAATTAATACGAATGAACACACAAACAAACAATCTTTATTCGGAAAGTGGGCATTGCATAAGGTATACATTAAATACAAATATGATTTTGTATTTATTGGAAGGCAATCTAATGAAAGCATTCTTGCCTGAATATGCCGTTGGGAAGCATGAGATTTGTTCGGGCAAAATTTTTTAGTCATTTCAACTTTTACAATATAAATATAAGAAAGTAAATAGAAATAATGGAAAATAAAATAAAATTGCCTCAATTAATTTCTTTACGAATGGAAATTGAGATAATCTTAAAAATAAACAATATGGAAACAGTACAATAAAAATACGTGATGAAATACCAAAATGTATTGATTTCTATTATTACAAATTAAAAATGAGGTTATAATACTAAAATAATAGAAATAGGGTACGGATAAATGTAACATATGATATGTACAGTGTAACATAAGGAAAATTTTCAAAATATAATTTATATAACTCGCAAAAGCACCCGATTTAAAACTGTAAATTTTACATATAATATAGGCCTATTTAAATTTTGAAAAAGGACTGAGGTTTTTTTAATAGTAATAATTACGAGTGCCAAGATACATTGTCAAGAAGATACTCTTCTTGATTAGGATTACTCCTTATAAAATTAAAATTCTACACCCACAATGACCCTTTCTAAACGATCAGAATGTGTTCATACGTTCGTTTCTTAAAAAGCGATGTGATTTGTATGACAAGTCGTCTTATTCTGTTAGTGATACATTACTTCCTAATGAGTACAGTCCGACTTGTCTTGTAACTTTTATATATTTTTGTGTTTAGAAGATATTGTTTAGAAGTTGTTTTAATATTTGTATTATTGAGATTGTATTTTTTTTTTTTAATTATGTAATGTAAATGTCTTGTATTCTTAAAGAGGTTCTTCCTTAATGCTGGTACTCTTCGATACCACATCGGCGAAGATATATAGAAAAACATTTTGATAAATCACTGAGAGAGACTTGGAGGCCGTTGGATACATCTCGGCATCCACCGGATTCCTAACTTGAGCAATAAGCTTTTCTGTCCATATTTATATATATCGTCATTTATATTTAGTCCATTTCATTTAGTCACTTTAACCCTTCATTTAAGTTAATTTCCTTAGTTTAATTATATATCTGATGTCATACCCATTTAAGTAACTTAGTTTTCATGAAAAAAGTTATATATATTCATTCTAACCAAATGTAATTTTAAAATTCCAATCATAAATTAAGAACCTGGTCTCTTTTTTTGACATACATATGCAAATGGGATGTTGTACATTAATTGGAGTGACTGAAATATCTTAGTGATTTTGGAAGAGAAATAATGATTCTCCGTGACATTTATATAGATCCATGTATCTGCTTCTTTGTAAGAGTTTGCATTGAATAACTTAGTATGTGTGTGAAATCATTGGGAAGCCTTGTATTATTATTATGGTTGATCTGATGCGTGATAATTTGTTTGAGAATGGGGCGAAGTATCGAATGTTATTAGGTTACTTTTACAGTGATATCAATAATTAGTGTGTAAGTGATTGTTTTAAAATATTCAAATGTCAGAACATTGAAGGGGTTTTGAGTTGTTAGTGTTCAAAGCGGGTTCCAGCGGATTTTTAATTCTTTGTACTATCCCATGCTCTAAAGCCGTACTGTAAAGTGTGGATGAGTAATACAGCGGACGATAATTATTTTGGGGATTTGGATTTTTTAACGTTTAATATTATCAAGGGAAAGGTAAGTATTTCGGATTTGATAGGCATGTCATTTTCTAACTTGCTGCAAAGCATTTAAATAACTTTTGCGAGAAGTGTTCCCAATAATTAATGGAGTGCGCGCGATTACATGATCTTTAGTAACAGTCATAAGAGATGTTTGGTAAATTCAGCAAACTTGTTTGCGCACATCCATTTATAGACTTGTTCTAATTGCCTGTTCGTTTCATTTATTAGTTAATATCGTGGTGAGGAAGTATATCGTGCGCATACTGATAGTTTTGTTGAACGATGAAAATCATTTACATTAAGAAGTAAGAATGCAAAATTACATCCTTGTGGAACACCACTTTCCATTGCAACATTCTAATGAAATGTCTTACTTTATCATACTGGTGACTATTATAAAGATATGATTCAAACCAATTTTTCCCATTGTGCCATATATGTTCAATTCATTTAGTAAAGTATGTGAAAACGTATCAAAGGCGGTAAAAGTAAAAATGTGAAAAAAATTAGTAACCATGACGAAGAGTTTGCACGTAAAATTTTGCTCATTAAATCGTTATTTTTATAAAAATTCTTAATGAAATTTGCCTGCAAGTATTTTCAATTAGTTATAGTTCAATTTATCAAATAGTATGAAAATATTGAAATATAGAAATGCGCATGATCTAAAAATACACAGAATTGCAAGTTTGAATAAATTCATTCAAGAATATGAAAATATTTTCTTTCTTTTCAACACTACTTGACACTAATGAATCAATTCCGTTATTTGCAGTGTGGAATTTTTCATGAGTGATGAACACGATACAGCATAATAATCATTAATTTCTTTGCTTAAATTCAACAGGCGGCGCCTTTGATCTTCGGACTTATCCTCATTGTAACACTCTTCAACATCGCCATCGCAAAACCTTACCCGGAAGCTGATCCCGATCCTGAACCTTGGTAATAAAAAAATCTATCTGGTTGTTTAGATAGATACTGTGGAAGTAAATCACCTGAAGAACTAAGCAACTAGTTCGTTACATTTTCATGATCATAATTCGTTTAGATGTAATGCTCTGCGTGTGATATGAAAGTAGAATTTCAGAATATTCGCTGAAAATTGATTTGAAGGAGTATAAACCCTTCAGAAAGGAGTTATGTATTATATACACGTACTTTGGTTACTTGGGATATATTTGGATATGTGGAGTATTGTGTATACAATGGAAATAATTTCTTTCGTAATGAATTTAAAAAATTTTAATAAATCCATTTCTTCTCTCGTTTGACAGTTGTTTCGGAGATCATCATCATTATGGACACTATGGTTATGGAGGCAGAGGTGGTTATCAAAGGGAACGTGTTGATTAAAAGGATAACATTTCAGATTCACTGACCTATTTACGTCTTTCGTTTACAAAAGCATTCTAACCTATCCGAAATTGTTTTTAATTAAAATAATTTGTATATCATTTTATTTTTTTCCGCACATTTATAATATGAATGTGCTTAGTATTCTTTTGTATTCCTTTATATATGCATTTCCATATATCTCGTTTTAATGTAATCCAAAAAGATTCAATGATTTGAAAGCTGATTTCTTCTGTAAATCAGATCTGACACTTTTGTGAACATTAAATAGTATGTTTATTTCTACACAAGTAATTATTCTTAAGGAAAGATGTCATGCTTCCCAACGGCATATTCAGATAAGAATATTTGAATTAAACTACAAAAATTAAACGTTAATCCCAACATTGTGTAAACCAGTATGGATGTAATGTAATCTTGTGATGTGTTCCTTCTAAATAAAGATCATAATCTTTCTCATAAGGATAAATTTACATAGTTGAATTAGTCATTTCTACAATTTTACACACAAAATACTCTTGCAGCAAATGTTTTTTCCTCATTTTAGCAAACATTCTAAAATGTTAAAATTATGAGTTTATATAAAATCTCTCCTATTTACAAAATTTAGTTACATGGTTATTATACACAGCTTCATGCTTCTCGAAACTACTAGAAAAACTTCTTACGCCGATTAAATTTCCTATGGACATCTCCTACTCAGTTTGGCTTCAAAAAGTCCCACTCAACTGATCTGTGTATCTATGTACTTAAACTATCTAAATACATTGACAGTAATTCAACTATTTATAGCTGTTTCCTAGATATAAGTAAGGCATATGATAGGGTGAACCACAATATTTTATTTGCAAAACTACAAGACAGGAGGGTTCCCATGTATCATACTGTACATATTAAATTTATTGAAATTTTGGTATTGCTACCAATCTTTCGCTGCTAGGTGGGGCAATGTACTATAAGTGTTTTGGCTCCTCTTGCGGGGTGAGACAAGGCTCCTTGCTCTCTGCTGTTTAATGTGTATATCGATGGATTAATTGCTTCACGTAATGAGGCAACAGTGTGATGTTGCATAGATAACAAGGATAAATAACTTAGTTTATGCCGATGATATAGTGTTAAGTCTGTTAAAGGTCTGGATCGGCTACTAAAAGTCTGCGAAGTGCATTCGCAGAAACATTCTTTTTAATGTTACAAAAACTAAGGTTATGCAATTTCATCCTAAAAGCTGTAATCAGCCAGCTGATATAAGGTTTAAAATGAATGGTGAAGTAATTGAAGTACAAGAGTTTAAGTATTTGGGTCAAACTATTACCATCTCTGAGTGATGACTCGGATATAAGAAAACATCTCGAAGCCTGTGCTAAAGCGAATATGACCATAAGGAACTTTTCGATTCTGTGCAAGTGAAGCTAAAGTCACTTCCGTACTTTCTGCAGTAATATATACGGAGAGCAACTGTGGGTGAATTATAAAGGTTCTGGCAGAACCCTAAATTTGCTGTACAACAGGTGTTTTAGATTCTTACATAAATTAGCCCAGAGATGCTCAGCTTCGCAAATGTTTGCTACCCGCAATGTCCCGAGCTTCCCAGAGGTAACAAGATGTGCTGAACAGTCTAATGGAAAGAATTAAAAAAAATCAAGCTATCCATGAGTACTGCCATTTATCCTCTAAGCTATGGACTTTTTGATACGAAAATGTCTGTGTGTGTAGTTTCGCTTAACTTCGACATTACAGTATTTCTGAGCAATTGTATATATTTATATCCTTAGTATATGAACTGTCGTTGTATTAATAATATTTGTCATATGGACTACTAGTCTGCCAATAAACATTTTCATTTTCATATATATATTATATAGGCTATACATATATAACCTTGGTTAACCTTTGTTTACCATCCGAGAGATTTGTTCATTCCGACGAAGGTCAAGCGTGTCACTCCACCTTAGACCTACAGTTTAACGTGGAATCCGAACCACGCCACATCAGCAGTTCTGAGTGTTAACCACTATGCTACCTATTTATCTACCAACCAATTATTTTTTTGTGTGGAAGGATGAACAGCTGAATTTGCTGCACTCCGCCTGCCGTCTTGATCCCGGGGCCGATGGATGCGTAGTCAGGACGCTAACCAGTACACCACTATATATATATACAGGGTGGGACTAAGTTTCCATACATAGGAAAAATAAACATTTTTTTATGGACAACCATTTTTATTTATATAATATGCTCTACATGGTTGCCATTGTTTTGAAAACACATTTCAATACGTGTTCCCCACTGTTGATGAACACGCATTAGCACAGTTGACGTTATGCTTGTAATGGCGTTGGTGATACGTTCCTTTAGATGATTTATGTCTCGTATCTTTTCCTGATACACCATGGCCTTCAAGTGCCCCCAAAGATAGAAATCAAGGGGGTGAGATCTGGGGATCTGGGAGGCCACTCCACAGGACCACGCCGACCAATCCAAGCATCCGGAAACTGCTGATCCAAATACCGACGCACGTGAAGACCATAATGAGGTGGAGCTCCATCTTGCTGGAAGTAAACTGGGAAGTTACCTTCCTCGTTTAGCAGGGATGGGAAAATCTCTTCTTGCAACATGTTAAGATACCTTTCGGCATTAAGATTTCCACTGACAAAAATTGGTCCAATAATTCTGTCACCCCATATCCCGGCCCACACCATCACTTTACCGGCACCTTGCATCTTCGTCGGACTCAGCCAGTTAGGGTTAGCATTAATCCAATAACGTATGTTTTGCCGATTAACCTCTCCATTGACGTAAAAATTTGCTTCATCAGTAAACAAGATCTTACGTCAAACGCATATTCTTAGGGTATCTGAAACATAAAAACAAACGTTTAATTTTTCCTATGTATGGAAACTTACGGCCCACCCTGTATATATAAAGCGATCGAGAGAGACTCGGAATGTCCCAAAATTTAAAAAATTATATAAGTATATATATAATGTAAAGAACGACGCTTGTGTAGAAGAGCGTCCGCACAAGAAGAAAAGGACGAACAAATGAAAAATGAGGCACCTCCCAGGAATCAAACCCGGGATCATCCAATTGCCGGTCGGACATGCTATCCACTACACCAAGGTCCTCGATCAATCAGAAGTCGTAATTCTCATACATACGAGCGGAATCGAATGCCCTGAAGGAGCACTTTCTCATGCCGTACATATATACATTTTAACTGCAAACAACGGCATGAGAAGGTGCCCCCTCAGGGCATTCGATTCCGCTCGTATGTATGAGAATTACGACTTCTGATTGATCGAGGACCTTGGTGTAGTGGATAGCATGTCCGACCGGCAATTAGATGATCCCGGGTTCGATTCCTGGGAGGTGCCTCATTTTTCATTTGTTCGTTCTTTCTCCTCTTCTTGTGCGGACGCTCTTCTACACAAGCTTCGTTCTTTACATTAATCATACTGCGTGTTGTTTGCAGTTAAAATGTATGTATATATATATATATATATATATATATTAACCTCGTTTGGGTTCCATATGTTGGTCTCTCTCTTCACAAGGTCAAACGGGTGGCCCCGCCTCTAGGCCTGGCTTGGTGGAGGAGCGAGTTCCTCTCTTGCGCGCTCCACCGCACATAGCAAGGTACACGCGGCTCATCTGGTACCGTCGTGAGCCAGGCATCTAGTCTTCTCTTGAAGACTTCAACTTTGACCCCCTGTAACGTTTCTGAGGTCCTTTGGAAACTGGTTGAAAATTCTTGGGCCCCTGACAACCAAGCTATTTTCTGAAAATAAAAACCCACTCTAATAGACAAGAGTTTATTTCCACGACAGTTTCGACGCCCACTGGCATCCTCCTCGTGTTTCTGTATCCACCCGAGGAGGATGCCAGTGGGCGTCGAAACTGTCGTGGAAATAAACTCTCTCTATTAGAGTGGGTTTTTATTTTCATATTTTGACCTTCACGTAGAAAAAAAAGTTTTTTGCAAGCTATTTTCTTTGTGTTGAAGTCACTTGTCGGGCCTTTAATTTGGGAACACTACACATTCTGCCTTTCCTATTTTCCAGCGTTGTTTGGATGGTGTTTGAGGTTTGGTACCAGTTTTTCGATCATTTTCCATATGTAGATTATGATGTACCTCTCTTATTCTTTTCAGGGAGTACAGATTTAGTTTACGTAGTCTTTCCCAATAGTTGAGTTCTTTGCAGCCATCAATCTTGGCTGTGAAATGTCTCTGCGTATCTTCTAGTTTATTGATTTCTTCCTTTTTGTATGGGGACGTCAAAACTGAGCAGTATTCAAGTTTTGGTATGATCAGTGTTCTCAGCAGGGAAATCATTACTGTCTTGTCCTTCCTTTTGAACGTTCTTAGTACCTGTCCCACGACTCTTTTTGCTCTGTTTATTGATATCTGATTTGTGTCTCGAATTTGGCATCAACGGTCATTATTAAGTAGTACCGCTAAATTTTAGAGAAATCTAACTTTTAGTGTGTTTTTTGTTTGAAAGGAAATCATTATAAATGTTAAATTTAGCCCCCACAGCTGAGTAAAATCGTCTGGCATTAGCCATAATAAAATAATAAAGTACACACAAAAACTTGAAATATGAAGTTTTTATCAACAAAATGTGATTAAAATGTTAATTAATTATCCGGTATCCGGTGCATCCCTAATCCCCATATGTTTCATTTTATGTGCTATTATACCATGATCGCATTTGTCGAAAGCTTTAAGAAAATCCGTGTATATGACATCATAGTTTTCATTGCGTTCAAGGGCATCTAGGGTATTGTTATAATGCTCTATAAGTTGTGATAAGGATGATCTTCCTGATCGGAATCCGTGCTGATTTTCGTTGAATCTTTCCAATGTCTCGAAGAAGTCATAGATTTTCTCTCTGATTATAATTATTCTTTGAAATATGTTGGTGAGGTGGGACATCAAAGAAACTGGTCGATAGTTCTTTGCTTGAGATCTATCCCCTCCTTTATCTTCTTTATACATATGGACAATATTTGCACTTTTCAAGATGCTCGGTATTTCCCCAGTGTCTAGGGATCTTCTCCATATCCAGTATAATGGTGTAGCTATTTCATTTTTACAGTTTTTAATTAATAGTGCATTCCATTTGTCCGGATCTGCAGCTGAATGTGATTTCATTTGTCCTATAGGTCTCGCTACATCTGGGGTAAAATCAAAATCTGTTATACATTCCCCTTGCAATTTCTCTTCGAAGAATGTATCTATGGCAGGTATCGCTTTGTCACTTTTTGGGGTACTGAAGACCGATTCATCCTGGGCTCCCAATGTTTCAGATATTTCTTTTAGAT
The DNA here is from genome assembly GCA_023014485.1 of Bathynomus jamesi. Taxonomy (NCBI): domain Eukaryota; kingdom Metazoa; phylum Arthropoda; class Malacostraca; order Isopoda; family Cirolanidae; genus Bathynomus; species Bathynomus jamesi. The sequence continues at coordinate 745,508 of JAJOZX010000505.1, forward strand.
CGTCTGTTAGTTCATTATTTCCTTTCCATAAGAGCCCGATAGTAGCGCGCGTTTTTGTTTTCCTTTTCGCATAACTGTAGAAGTATTTTGGATTTTCCTTTATTGCTTCTGTCGCCTTTCCCTCTTCCCTCTTTGCATGGCCCTTTATCAGAGTTTGTATTTCACTATCGATACTCTCCAGTTTTTCTTGTATTACTTTCCTGGCATTCTTGTCTCCGCAATTAGCTAACTTCGTCGCTACTCTCTTTCTTTTGCGGAATATTCTCCTCTTTTGTCTCTCCAGCCAGTTCCTCTTTCCTTTTGGCTGTGCTTTCGGAGCATATTTTTCCAAAATTCTCAGCGTCTTTTCTTCCAAGGTTGTTAACATTTCCTCAGTTGTTTTATTCTCTGAAACTGTTCCCCACTCTATTTCGGCCATGTATGATCTGATTTCTTCCCAATTTATGGTCTTGGAGTTTAAGTTTTAAAAGCCCCAAATTTGCTTCTTCCTTCTGTATGTGCATTGTCTTTTAATGTTATCGCCATATTTGTTGATAACTCGATTATGTTGTGGTCTGAGATAAAAGTTGGGGTTATTTTTATATCGGCAATCAAGTTCGTGTTATTCGTGAATACCAGATCTAGGCAGTTATTTTTCCTGGTATTTTCTGTTATCTCCTGTGTCAGCATAAACTTTTTTGTGAGAGCCATCAGCATTTTTGCTTGCTCCTGGTCCTTTCTTGTGCCCCCCTTAGCTTGCTGTATAAATATATTTCTACCCACCTTTTTGGATTTTATAAATAGGAAATTAGAATCGCCGCAGAGTATTATATTAGGGGATGGAGAGTTTTTGGACTTTATTTGGGTTCTGATATCATTAATGGCATACGAAAATTTTTCATTTGGAGAGTTTGGAGGTCTATAGATGACTACCAGTACCACGTTTAGGTTCTCTGTTTTCACTGCAAGGGTTTCCACGAAGCTGTTGGATTTACTTACTACCCTCTCTGTCATATGCCTCTCATGTATATAAATAGCACACTCACCTTTAAGTCTCGCTGTTCTATCCGCTCTTAGTAAGTTGAATCCATCGATATGCAATTCTTTCTTCTCGATACAGTGTTCGCGGTTATCGCAGTTTCCTTGGCAATCTTTAAGATGTGTTTCTGTGAGGCATGCGATGTCCGCCCTTGTTTCGTTCATAAAACCTTTCAGGTACGAATCTTTGTTTAGTGATAATAAAAACCCACTCTAATAGACAGAGTTTATTTCCACAACAGTTTCGATGCCCACTGGCATCCTCTTCGGGTGGGTACAGAAAAATGAATGAACCAAAAACAAGAGGGAAAACAACCCAGGGACCATTGAGAAATTCACACAGAGGATAGATCCCGTTCTCTCGACACCGGAAGGACATTTTATCAAAGGGTCCCGCACAAATTAAAATTATCTTCTTGTTCTATACATACAGATTCTATTATTTTTGACATAATTATTACATTTATTATTATATTTATTATATTTATTATTGCATTATTATTTATTACAGAAATTATAAATTTATTATTACATTGATTATTACATTATTGTTTATTATTACGGAAATTATAAACCGAAAAATGAATGAAAAGGCGAGAAGGAAACAATCCAGAAACCATTAAGAAATTCGCACCGAGGTTAGATCCCGTTCTCCTGATACCGGAAGAGCATTTTATTAAAGAGTCCCGCTTATAAGTACATTCGCACAAATTAAAACTATCTTCTTGTTCTATACGTACAAATTCTATTATTTTGACATAATTATTGCATTTATTATTGCATTTTTTATTGCATTTACGTTTATAACATTTATTATTATTACCTTTACATTTATTATTACATTTATTTTATTACCTTCATTATTACATTTATTTTATTACCTTTATTATTACATTTATTATTATTGCATTTACATTTATTTCGACATTTATTACTTTTATTATTACATTTACATTATTACTATTACGTTTATTATTCCATTTACATTTTACCGAAAAAACGAATGAACCAAAAGCGAGTAAGGAAACAATCCAGAGACCTTTAAGAAATTCACACTTAGGTTAGATCCCGTTCACCCGACACCATAAGGGATTTTATGACCAATAATCTCATTAGAGGGTCCAGTTTATAAGTACCTTCGCACAAATTAAAATTATCCACTTGTTCTATCCATAAAGATTCTATTATTTTTCGTTTGACATAATTATTGCATTTATAAAGTAACTTACTTGATTCCCAATCTATAGCATGATCATTTTGGCTGGCGTGATAAAAAATTACATTATTAGTATTACAACTTCTGAAGGCATATTTATGTTCTTCAATACAGGTTTCAATATTTCTTCCAGTTTCTCCTACGTATACTAAATTACAACTTTTACAGGGAATGCTGTAGACACAGGCTTGTTCTTGTTTTGCAACGTTATTCCTAACCAATTTGCTTTTTACAGTAGACGAATATTTGAACGCCATAGCAAACTTAAAATCGTTCGTCAAAGGTTTTACACTTTCTAAGCCGGCAATGTAAGGCAAACTCACATATTGTTTTTGGTTAACTGAAGGTTCCCGAGGGGCATAAAAAGATTTTCTGGCTTTAAAATACGCCTTTCTGATAAACCACTTAGGATATTTTAAATCCTTAAAAATGTTCCACATGTAATAATAAAAAATGTTATAAACGTAAATGTAATAATAAATGTAATAATTGTGTCAAAAATAATAGAATCTGTATGTATAGAACAAGAAAATAGTTTTAGTTTGTGCAAATGTACTTATAAGCGGGACTCTTTAATAAAATGCCCTTCCGGTGTCGAAAGAACGGGATCTAACCTATGTGCGAATTTCTTAATGGTCTCTGGATTGTTTCCGTCTCGCCTTTTTCATTCGTTTTTCGGTTCATAATTTCCGTAATAATAAACAACAATGTAATAATAAATTTATAATTTCTGGAGTAAAATAATAATGCAATAATAAATGCAATAAATGTAATAATAAATGTAATAATTATGTCAAAAATAATAGAATCTGTATGTATAGAACAAGAAGATAATTTTAATTTGTGCGGAGGTACTTATAAGCGGGACCCTTTGATAAAATGTCCTTCCGTTGTCGGGAGAACGGGATCTATCCTATGTGTGAATTTCTCAATGGTCCCTGGACTGTTTTCCCTCTTGTTTTTGGTTCATTCGTTTTTCTGTATCCACCCGAAGAGGATGCCAGTGGGCATCGAAACTGTTGTGGAAATAAACTCTCTCTATTAGAGTGGAGTTTTATTATCATATTTTGACCTTCACGTAGAAAAGTGAAGTTTTTGCATTTGTTTAGTGAGTTGTTCGGTTTTATTCCTTGACTATTTGCCAGGACAATGTTTATGTTCTTTGTTTTGCATTGCCCCTTGTGCATTTTAAGTTCGTTTTCCTTTGGTCTCGCATGTTCTGTAGCCTTGTGGTCCTCCGAGATGGATCCGTTCCCGCCTACCTGTTCTGGTAGCTTCTTGCCACGAAGCGGTCCGGCTCGAGGGTTCCCAGCTGTGTCAGCTACATGTGCTGTATAAGACTTAGCAGCCGTATTGTGTCCGAGATGTTGAAAAAATTTTGTTTACTATTTGTTTAAAGAGTTTTGTTTGCTATTTGGGTACACATTTTTTTCCTCACATTCCTCCTGTTGTCATTTGAAACTTGTCCTTTGTCCTTTGAACTTGTCGGGAGATGGTAGTAGTATTTTCTCCCGCACTGGCAGGTTCCATATGTCGCGTAGGTCTTGCAAATGTCCGGATGGTAGAATTTGCATTTTCCACCAAATTTGCAGTGACCATTATTGTAGAAGTAGTTGCACAAAGGAGGGTGTTCGTAAATACATTCTCCCTTATATCTGCAAATTCCTCTCATATAGTATTTACATATAGTTTCTTCCCCATTTTTAATTGGGGCCTTTGTTTTTGGTGGTTCCAGTATGATTTCTTTATTGTCTCTTGTTTTTTCCTATTGTTGCTAATGTTGTTTGTTTGAGATCTTTGGATTTGGTTTTGTGCCTCTGTTTCCTCTGTTGGTGCCTCCTTTATTTATGTTATTTCTGCTTCTCGTTTACTCGCTTTTTCTGTTTCTTTTCCCTGTTCATTTTTCGCAGTTTCCTCTTGTACTATTTTCGTTCCTTCTATTTTTTTTTCTGTTCGCTATTCATAAACTCCTCTTTTGCCTTTTCCTCATAGTCTCGTTCTGCTTTAAAAACCGTAAACGAGTTTATTTCCATTACGCAGCTTTTGCAGAAGAACTTGATTCCGTTCAATTGTTTAGCGCCTGTTATAAGAGAGGTTTCTTCGTCGCTCCATCTCAGGCATTGAAATTCGACTAAGGACTGACAAAGATCGCAGCATATTGTCTTTAATTCATCTGTTTCTTCTATACAGTATCCACAGGGTTGTATGAATTGATTTGCCATTGCCATGTTTCTAATGCTATGTAAATGATTATGCACGAAATATCAACTCAAAAGGGTAATTAATTAAGAGAGGTAGTTGATTTGACTTTAGAAATGAGGAAGGGAAAGTTTTTCCGTTATTCCGGGTGGTGGGGGATGGAGGATGTGGCACGCTGTAGATTCTCACTGATTGGTGGCCTGGAGTGTACTGCGGTGGATAACTGAGGGATATTGCCTTTCGTTGGGCAGTTAGATTTCCTCAGAGAGAAAACACTCGTAAAAAACGCTGTATAGATTAAGTTGCTTTAATTTTATTTGCTTTATTTCAACATACGCCGTTATTTTACCACTTAAAGAGGCATACGACTGTGTTCACTGAATATTCACTCAAAAATTAGCACTACTTAAAAAGAATTAACTGCAGGATTTTTATTGTAATATCACTTTTATTCGGACTTCAAACGAAACACGTGTAACCGTCACACTGGACAGGAAAACATACACCGTCTGCCAAAAAAAAGGGTTCACTCTAATTTTTCAAACAATCAGTATGAAACTTATACACGTAAAAGATACATAAAACATCTACCTGTAAACCAAATTTCAGCTCGAAGCTATCAAAAATAACGATTTATTAAATATTTCTCTAATAATACTACAACTGATGCTCGACAAACTAATCAAGAATCCTTTATTTCCATTTTCACTTTTGTAAATTCTAATATACGATTTTTTTTGCAGGGTTATAAAATATAGTGAATATGTCATTTTCAGAGGAAGATAAGATTATACTTAAGCATTATAGACTAGAAAAGGGACATGGACGAACGAAACTACTCTCCAAATTCCCCAACAAAGAATGGACTCTTGGTGGTTTGGGAAAGCTTCTAAAGAAAATTGACGAGAATGAGGGAAATCAAAAGAAGAGAGGGAAGTGGGCGACCAAAAAGTGTTCGCATACAAGACAATATTGACGACGTCGAAGAACGTATATTAAGTCAGGAAAACCAATCAGGAACCCATATGACACCGGCTCGCATATCAAAAGAATAACAATTATCAGAAACTAGTGTGAGACGCATAATTAAACAAGATCTTCAACTAAAACCTTTCAAAAGAGTGCACGGGCAAAAGATTACACTGGTCAACACTCATTTTATTGCCAATCATATTAGAGTGATTTTGGGGTAACTTTGTGGTGCTGATTCCGAATATGACATCGGTTTTGCTAGATTGGCTCTAATTTCTGAGATAATTGGTACCCCATTGAAACACGTAAAAATGCAAAAAATTTAATGTTCAGGCGGAGCCTACTTACAAATCGCATTGAAATTGTCTCAAATCATACAAAAGTAAACACATGAAATACATAATGGCATTTTATTCGGTCTCACCATCTAGAATGTTCCGGTAGTTTCCCATATGCACGCGTTATGGTTACGTTTCCTATTAATTGAGGGTATTCATTATCTCAAGAACTAGAGCCAAATCGGAAAAACTACTTTCATTTTGGAATTCAGAAACCCCAAAATACCCTAAATTTGTACGAATTTCCTTGGCAACGAAAAAAAAAAGTTTTTTTGTTGACCTGTGTTATTCAAACTGATGAGCAGAAACGAGTTCAAAGATCAAAACAAATCTTACGGCGAGTAACATGTGATTAACTTTCAAAGGCTTTTTTCACTGATGAAAAGAAATTCACTGTGGAGCCACCTCTGAACAGTCAAAATGACAGTTTACTCGCACGTCCAATGTAAGAATGAAATACCTGATAGCAGACTTTTTGCAGCCAGAAATCATTTCTCAGCTAGTGTCATGGTGTCAGTTGGCATATCAAAGTTAGGAAAAACATCCATTCATTTTATTGAGCCTGGTGTAAAAGTCAATGCCGAGTACTATCGAAATACTCTGCTGCGAAACATGCTCCCCGAAATGCAAAATCTGGCCAACGGTGATTATTATCTTTTTCAGCAAGACGGAGCAACGCCCAGTAGTATAGCCTAAAAAAGGGAGAGTGCAGGAATGTTGCAATGTTACAAGAGATAATGATCAAATGGTGCAAATGGGGGTAGGGTGTTGCAAGGGGGTATGCAACAACGTACTGTTGCAAGGGGTGGTGATCGCAAATGGGGGGGGGTATGCAACAACTCAATGCTGCAAAGGGGTGGGGGTATGCAACAACTCAATGTTGCAAATGGGGCGGGGTATGCCACAACTCAATGTTGCAAAGGGGTGGGGGGATGCTACAGGTGCAACAAGGGGTCATGAAACTTGGAGGCGGCGTTATCCCCCAAGAGAAAGACAGGAGAAGCAGAGAAAGGAAGAGAGGTGTTCACCTGGTAGGAGTCAAGTGCATAATAAGACTTCAGCCGAGTGGCCGTTGTCTTATAGACTCCTAATCAGCCAGTTGGTTTAATCAGCCAGTTCGCTTAAAAGGAGCCAAGGGGGGAGAGGGGAAGGATCTTCGGAGGGAAAAGGAAGGATGACCTCCCCCCAAAGGGGTTGCCTTAGCCTAAGAGTGAAAGGATAGACGGAGGAGGAATTTGGGGGGGACAAGGTGGGATGTCCTAACCCCCCAAAGGGAAACTAAGCTGTCTTAACCTAAGAAGGGAAGGAGAGAGTTCTTTATTCGGCCGAAGTTCGCATCAAACTACCAGCTCCGAAGCCAAGCGGGTCTTATATAGATGATGGTTGAGTTGCCAGATACCTTTTTTTATTTTAATTGTACAGGTATACATTATTAGGGTGAGTTGCTAGATACCATTTTAATTCGTTACCAAAGCATACAGACTTAAATTTCGAAATTGACAAAAAAAATGTTTATTAATTAAATAAATAGAATTTGCCTTCTACTGCACAAAAATAATATAATACGTACAATCGTCAAAATAATAGTTCAGACGAAATACACACCACACACACACAGAATTGAACAACTTTCTCCTTACCTTATATATATATATATATATATACAGAGTGTCCCAAAACAACGTATACATTTTTAAAAAACTTATAACAGGCGAACCCACTAACGGATTCAGATGATTTTTATTCCTTTTTATAGGTAAAATATACAACATCGAAATAATAGATAGTTTAATTTGTTTTAAACACGTAAGTGTTCGAAATGTCGACCATTGACATCAATGCACCACTGCGCTCTTTGATTCACTGATTGGCAGACTTCAACAAAAATGTTTTAGGGATATTTCTACACGCTTCTTCAACTGTGCTCTTTAGTTGTTCAAGTGATGTAGGTCTTCTACTGTATACTTCATTTTTCAAATGACCCCATAAAAAATAGTCAAGTGGGTTCAAATCTGGTGAACGTGGTGGATACTCGATACTACCTCGTCGTCCGATCCACCGATAATGAAATGTTTCATCAAGGTAGTTCCTGACATCCTGATGGTAATGAGGAGGTGCTCCATCTTGTTGAAAGTAAATGTCCTCATCTCCGTATAACTGTCGAATTGCAGGAAAACCTTTTCCCCGAAGCATGTTGAGGTAGCTATGACCGGTACTGTACCATCGAAAAAGAATGGACCAACCAAACCTTTGGAAGAAAAACCACACCAGACAGTTATACCCGGTAAATTTACATGTCGTTCCACATAAATGTGTGGATTTTCTTGTGACCAGTATGTGCAATTATGACGATTAATTATACCATTCAACTTAAATGTAGCTTCATCAGACCACACAATTTTGTCCGCAAATTGGCCATCTTCTGTGTTTTTTACTCGAAACCATTCGCAAACTGGATTCTGCGATCCGGATCATCCTCATTCAAGGCATGTAATAATCTCGGGATGTAAGATTTCCATTTAGTATTCTTCAGAATTCTGTGGACACTTGTCTTACTTTTCCCTGTTTCACGAGCACATTGTCTCACAGATTTTCTTGGTGATCGGTTGAATACCTGTAGCACTTCATCAGAAGTGTTAGCATCTGTTGATGTCTTTGGACGCCCAGTCGCTTGCTTGTACACATCATGCACAGTACCGTATTCTTCAAATTTCTCACAGATACGTGAAATGGTAAGTCGAGTTGGAGGATTAGTTCCAAAATTGTCTCTCCACTGTTGTTGAACCTTTGATATCTTCTCAACTTTAAAATACGACTTTAGTATCCATTTTCGTTGCTCAAATGATAAGCGCACACTTCCATTTTCCATGTTTACTGTAGGCAGGCAAGGCTATTACTAATTTCGATTTTGTATCTCCTTAGGCTAGCCAAGGCTGTTAACAATTTCGCTTTTGTATCTCCTTAGGCTATAGGCTATAAAAAGAAATAAAAATCATCTGAATCTGTTAGTGGGTTCTCCTGTTATAAATTTTTTAAAAATGTATACGTTGTTTTGGACACTCGGTATATATATATATATATATGGGATGAATTTCACAATAAAACACGTGAAATGAATGAATGCTGCAAACCCACAAGGAAAAAGAAAAACGATTCCAAGGCCTTTCGTGTATTCAAAGCTACACCTCGTCAGGGTGTTCCCTGACGAGGTGTACTTTGAATACACGAAAGGCCTTCGAATCGTTTTTCTTTTTCCTTGTGGGTTTGCAGCATATATATATATATAGATATATAAAAAAATCATATTAACTGTCTATTTAATTTTGTCATTCCTTAAATATATATATATAAATATATAATATATATATATATATATATATATATATATATATATATAATAAACGGATTTTCACCTTAAAGTGAATTAAAACAATATTAACAATTCACTAAACAATTAACTTAGCAAACGAATTCGTTCCACTAACATATTCTCAAATCTATATACACACACACACACACAATTATATTAAATAATAAACAGCAAAAGAAATAAACACATTAACTGTGTCTATTTTCTTTTGTCAAACCTTTCTTATGTATCAAAAACAGAAAAAAATATTAAGTCTTTTCATATCATTTCATTTTCATGTCATTTCACTTCATTTCACTAATCTCATATTATTTCACTCATCTCATTTACTTTCAGCTTCTCTGGAAAAAAAAAGAAAAAAAAATCTGAAGAGATGCGTCTCACGCTAACCGCAAAATGACCACTAACTTTCCGTTTGGTCTAATTCCTCCCACTCAACTCGAGAAAACCTCGCTTCACTCTAAATGTTTAAAATATTATGCTTATTACTACTCCACTGAAATACACACTTCACTCTCGAAGCGAATGTCTTCCTTGTAAATAAAAAATGTTTTATATTTTATCAACTTAGTTATTTACACTAATTTGCATCTCTGTTATTGATTTAAAACACTGTCAAAATCATAATTATCAGAAATCACAAAGTTTTTTCAAAATTAACACCACACACACACACACACACACACACACACACACACACACACACACACAGATTTTTGTCAGAGAAAGTGAGGATCACGCACACGCGCGCACACACACACACACACATACACACACATATTTTTGTCAGAGAAAGTGAGGATCACGCACACGCGCACACACACACACACCACACACACTATATATATATATATATATATATATAATATATATATATTAGTTGTAGGGTCACATCCGCATCCGCATCCGCGGAACTTCCGCACATTTTCTCGCATCCGCATCCCGCACCCGCATCCGCACTTTGGACTGCGGATGTCGTGCGGATGTGGACCGTTGAGATAAATGTCATTATAAGCGGAAATTATCAAATTCTACTATATTAATAGAACTAGTTCATTGTGCGCAAAAGTGATGCAAGCGACAAGACGAGAGGCTGTTCTTGTATGAAGTTACTCTCTTGCAACCTACTTAGATCCACGTTACAAAGCTAAGTTATTTTCACCTAGTACATTAGAACGAGTTAAATCATCACTTGGCAAGCAGTTGAAGAGCTTCATCTCTTGAATCTGTCGCTTCGCCACCCACCAAAAGAATAAAAGTTTTCAGTGACAGAACCAACCCTTCAACAAGCAAATCTATCACAGAATCTGTCTCTCAGTTTCTTGAGTCAGCAGCAATGACGAGACCTACGCGATGTCAAAAGATGTAGTGAAAATGATCGAGAGCATCACCAAGAAAAACGCCTGGCTGCATGTGACAATCCATATATGATGAAAAGAGAAACAGACTGGCAGCAGAAAAGGCAAAAATTAATGTTCCTTAAGCATAACCTTCCTATAATTAAGTTTTGAACATTAAACGATGAACATCTTAGTTTACTTTATTTTAATTACTCATTTATAAATATGCCTAATAAAACTTTAAACTTAATATAAATAGTTTATCAGCTAATTAAAGATCTCTTTCTATAAGGGTGGAGGTTGGGGAAAGAGGTCGGTGGGTGCATTTGAGTTGGGTTCACGTCCCGCATCCTGGTAACACAATTATGGTTTCTAATTGTGGCTGAAACTCAACAAAATATAACGAATTTTATTTGCAGACGAATTCACTAATTGATTTCTATATTAGTTAGATGCTTGATATTATTTTATATGTTCAGAGAAAAGTACAGCAATTATTGTACAATTAATCAATTATACTACATTATAGCTACAGCTCTCTCTATATAATAACTTATTATATACATTAAACACAACAAATCTCGAATATATCCTAAAAAATAACGAAAATGTAGACATCCGCATCCGCATCCGCGGATGTTGAAATCAAACATCCTCATCCGCATCCGCATCCGCGGATGTGAAAAAAATGACATCCGCTACATCACTAATATATATATATATATAGGGTGGTACAAATTACAGTAGTAATAATAATAATTAACTCCTTTTCGCCGAATTGCAAAGATTAAGCTTTTCACCCCGCATTAGACCTACAGTTTAATGTGGAAACCGAATCAAAAATACATCTCGTCAGGGAATCATTGCTCACTCTTTCACATCATAATTTCAACATTTAAAATAACAGGATCATTTGATTATTGATCCTGGAATAGTATGGCTGCAAAATGTGATATGTACAAAAACAATGTAGATTTTTCTCTTTAGTAATAATATTAATTAACTCCTCGCCGAATTGTAACACCGAATCAGAAATACATCTCGTCAGCAATGTTCCCTCTAATTTTTTTTAGTCCGTGTGCGCAAGAAATTTTCGTTGTGCATGCATTTAGATTCATGGTGAAAAATTGTGCAAACTTTTCTGAGCGCTATTATCTCAAAATAAAATATATAATAAATATTAAATACTTACTAAATATTATTCCATAAGGTGATAGCTTGATCATTACGATACTATTAAATGGATATTAAAAAACTGTTTACAATATTATATATTCTTAAAAAAAAAACATTTTATCCATTCTAAAAATATGAATAAAATAAAAATAGTAAAAATAAAATTTAACAAAAAGAAATAAATAAAACTAACATTAATTGAAAATGACTATTTTAGTTATCATTTCCTCAAAAAAAAATTTAGCATTTGGCAATTAAAATAGACTATCAAGATTAATACATGATTTTGTCCATTCACAAAATAGGAATAAAATAAAAAATAATTTTATTTTTTATGAATTATGAGATAATTGCTATTCGTTTTTATGCAAAAATAAGAAAGAGAAGGTTTATATTCAATGCAAATACATAGAGTAAAAAAAATCCGTATTGCGTAATTGCGCGGACGTCGGCGAAGTCGGGCGGAAGGGGTTAATACTTAAAAGAATGACTGTAGAGTATGTTGATGCAAATGGTCAGACCTTGTGTGACGGGATATTTTTGAAATTACTTCATTTACTGTCGTGACTCATGATAGGCTTGAGCCTGTGCGCATTTTATTTTGCTGTGTGCGCGGGTTTCACAACGTGTGTGCGCGCGCACACGCGCACACCTTAGAGGGAACATTGCTCGTCAGGGAATCATTGCTCACTCTTTCACATCATAATTTCAACATTTAAAATAACAGGATCATTTGATTATTAATCCGGATTTAAAATAGCAGGATCATTTGATTATTGATCCGTGAATAGTATGGCTGCAAAATGTGATATGTACAAAAACAATGTAGATTTTTCTCTTTAGTAATAATATTAATAACTAACTCCTCGCCGAATTGTAACCGAATCAGAAACATCTCGTCAGGGAATCATTGCTCACTCTTTCACATCATTATTTCAACATTTAAAATAACAGGATCGTTTGATTATTGATCCGGATTTAAAATAACAGGATCATTTGATTATTGATCCGGGAATAGCATGGCTGCAAAATGTGATATGTACAAAAACAATGTAGATTTTTCTCTTTAGTAATAATATTAATAACTAACTCCTCGCCGAATTGTAACACCGAATCAGAAATACATCTCGTCAGGGAATCATTGCTCACTCTTTCACATCATTATTTCAACATTTAAAATAACAGGATCGTTTGATTATTGATCCGGATTTAAAATAACAGGATCATTTGATTATTGATCCGGGAATAGTATGGCTGCAAAATGTGATATGTACAAAAACAATGTAGATTTTTTCTTTTAGTAATAATATTAATAACTAACTCCTCGCCGAATTGTAACACCGAATCAGAATACATCTCGTCAGGGAATCATTGCTCACTCTTTCACATCATAATTTCAACATTTAAAATAACAGGATCATTTGATTATTGATCCGGATTTAAAATAACAGGATCATTTGATTATTGATCCGGGAATAGTATGGCTGCAAAATGTGATATGCAAAACAATGTAGATTTTTCTCTTTAGTAATAATAATAATAACTAACTCTTCCCAATTGTAACAATGGTTAAGGTTTTCACTCCGCCTTAGACCCACAGTTTAACGTGGAAACCGAATGCTCTTTTCTTTTTTAAAAATATAATTAAAGGAATGGATATATTTATAATTTCTTTATTATAAAATCCTCTCGATTACATTAGTGACTAATGATCCGGGAATAGTGGGGGAAAAATATTGATATTGACATGGTAAAGACAGCAAGGGGTAATACGAGCATTAAATCTATTGGAGAAAATATAAAGATGCCATTAGTCGTCCGGACCCGTTATAGCGGTGTTACGATTGGTACACAAACTTATCATAGCTCCACCCAGCTACACTGACAACCAATCACTACGAACATCTGGTCTTAATCTTTTGGGGCGGAGCTTGGTGATTGTGCATATAAAAGGAAATATTTTTCAGTTGGGAGTAACAGTAGCTATTTTCGCGTCAGTGAATAATCATTCCCTCTGCCAGTGCATTCCCTCCACCATGGACCACGAACTTTACGCTTTTCCGGATTTGTATGAAGAAGGTGACACTGCAGCATTGACTGCAATTAATCTTTTTAACGCGATTGACCGTGATGAATTATTTCCAACGCAAACCGTTGAAGATATTTGCAGTGACGCTCCTTACAATCCGACGCAAGGGACTACCATAGAAATGTAAGTGTCTATAATTTTATTTTATTTTTATTCACAAGAAAAGATTTTATATATATGGAGGGATGTAGTATCTCGTCAAATACTTCATTTAGATACTCACCATTATGCTAAAACCGAAATTTTTATGGCAATCTTTTGCGTGTTTTTAAATGTTATTCGGATTTACCTCTTAAATGAGTTCTCTGAGCGAACCAAAGATATCTTCACATAATGGGGTCTGTCTGTATACTCTGTATATGTTTTTATTAAAAAAGAATCAATATGAACATTATTCTTTCTCCTTTAAGGTCCGATGAGGATTTGACACGTGTTATACAATCTTTTGAAGAATCTCGTGTCATGAATACGGAGGATATACTGATCAGTCAGCATAATGAATGTCACACCGAAATAATGTAAGTGTTTTTCGATCTTTTTGGGGAAGAAGACAATATATTTTCATAAATTTATTAAATGAAAGAAATCAGTACAATAACCATCTTAAACTACAGAATATACAACTAACGTTACAAATATACACACGAACAAAAACATTATACTATACAACGAGTACGTACAATTGGAAAACGGATTTTTATCTGTCTGCATACCATTTCATCGTTTCGGCGAGTGTGACACGGGTCAAATAAATTTAAAAATTTATAAATTCTTTATCACATGACATATGCATGAGAAATGAGATGCAGTACATTCCACAAGTATTACTAAAATATCCTTGTATACGAAACGGGTTCCATACAACTTCGGGAATATGTAACTGAGCGAGAAATTTTACAATAATAGGGTCACTCCAGGGTTGAGTACCGAGTGAATCAAAATAGTACAGGCGCTGTCTATTTTTAAAATAGACAGCGATCCAATGAATCCCTTCATTACCGATGACATCTGTGTTCACAATAAGACTACCGCATTCTCGCGTACTTGGCAAACTCAATGTTTCATTCTTCGCAAACACGCCGATAAATTTGGAACGTGTGACTCGTTCACTATTCATTACTTCTGAAGTGTATTAGCATCCATTTTAAAAGTCAGTGATAACGCTCCTAAATCTATCTACTTCTATTAGGGCTTGCGATTCGAGATATACTAGTACACTAATAGGCGCGTCTATAGGCTTGGTGAATTCCAGCCTCACTGAGATGTTTCCGCTCTGCTGTGGGCTTAAATGCGTATTTACGCTAGCAGATAAGTCAGGTGTAATGTCAAACGGATAAAGGTTAAATTGATCAATGAATTCTTCCTGCGTTACCCCATTACCAAGCTCATCACAATCACCTGCAATATGGGTCAGATTACTATAGGCTCTGGCGCAAAGAGGTAACACAGCGTCTGATGAATAGTCCGTATCCATTGTTCCACCCAAAGCAATGCCATTAACGTATAGAGTTATATTTTTAAGTCCGAAATTCTCGAATTTAAAGGCACTCTTTTTATATTTTCCATTCACCGAAGCATGGTCCTGCATTCCGATTAATATCCTTTTAGGAAGATTTCCCAGGGCAATGTTTTCTATCTGCTTCGATGCCAACCCTGCAGGCACCGTATATAGTTTGATTTGTACTCTGTTAATAGGATATTTCACTGTAGCGTTTAGTAAATTTTTCTCAATTTCTAGTTGTTTTGGTGAACTTAATTTCACTCGCCGTACGCGGAGGTATGTGTCCATAATGTGAACCACAACGGGCTTTGCACCCTCTTGATCAGCATCCAGATTTAAGCAGATCTCAGGACTCGTGCGGGTGAGCTTTATTTTCATATCCACCCCGTTGACAAGCAACTTCTCCTGGAAAGTGAAATCTGTGTGCAGACGTCCAAAACACTCGTATATTTCTTTTTAGAATTTTTAAATTTGTCCTTTATACTACTTTCGTCTTTAGTTTGATAATATCCCTCGGCACTTAAAAAGGTAGCCTTCGCTTCTTTGGAAAAGTTGAGGACATTTTCCAGATAGGCTCGTAGATGATAGTACCCCGTGCCTGCCGATATGTTGGTCTGATTTAAATATACGTCACACTGGTTGAATATGGAGTGCAGAAAGTTTGTTTCAGGGTATACAGCATATTTGTCATCGCAGACCGTTCCATCAGAATGGGCTATACGTAGCTTAGCGTACATGTGCACACAGCTTGGATCAAAAAAGTAAGGGCCTGAGCTGGGTATCACGAATTCTATAGGTGCACTCGGGGAACTAATTGTGTTTAAAGGGTTAATTGTAATAAAATCACTGTGCTCAATAGAAACTTGAGTTGGAGGCAGCTCAAAAAGGGACAGCTCCGATTTACAGCATTGTGAACTACATGGGTGGATGAAGCGTGCCATGACGAGTTAGAAATAGTGCCTCCTCTCTCGACAAGTAGTAAACAAACTATGATTCATGAGATCAATGTCCTTAGCTTATATCAGTCAAAAAAGTGGTCAACCATAGGTTTCATTCGCTTACAGCACTTCTTTTTTGATATCCTTTTACGTTTAATACCACGTGACCCCTTCTTCCGGGCAGCCCTCTTCTTCTTCCCGCCACCACGCATTTTTCTCTTTGCATCTTTGATGATTTCGTCCCGTGTACGCTTTAAATGTTTTTTTAGAGCTTCTTTAGGTTTAGCCCCGGCCAATATGTCTTCTGCAGTGTTAAGACCTGATTGTAGCGCTTTCCTTCCGAGGTATCTGGCACCCCTCTTCAGCAAAGGAACAGCCGTACGTAGTATGGATGAAAAAATGGATCCAAGTCCACTACCGCGCTGGTATCTCACCCCTCGATAGACGGTGAAAGGCTTTCTATCCATTATAACTCAGTGCGTCGAAAGTGTAGCTTCACTGTTAAGCTCCCGTTACCGAATGGGAAGTTTTCACCCTCAATCGTTCTTATATATATTGAGATATTGGTTATTAAATTAGTTGCGACATTCACATAATGGGGTCTGTCATATGTAATACTCAAACTCCTTCCTCTATGGTTGGGGATGTGAGCAATGCGCAGCAGGCGTGCCTGGGTATCCCCAACAAACTGGTGCTCCACTATATTACTGTAAATATAGCACATGTCTGGGGACTGAGAGCTTTCAGCCAATTTCTCCATCTTCAATTGATACATTAATCTGGACAAGTCATGCTGTGCTCGTGAAATGTGTCTCTTTGGAAGGCTGCGCTATATCGGCCATTGGTTAGAATTTTGAACATCTTCGGTCTTTAATACGTCTGTTAGTCTTTGATTTTAGGATTAGTGTATGTGCAGGGTTTCCTTTGTTTACGATTTCGTATACTAAATCATTCGTAAGGTTTGAGTTTCTTAAACTTACGTTTAAGTCTCTCACAACATCCTCGACCGAACCATATTGACCCGGTCCTAGTCTTACTTCTGTACTGTAATACCGTGCAACCTTAGTCCGAGCGATACGTATAGTTTCATCCATAGCTACCCCAGCTTTTTCACACTCGTCAATGTCTCTAAGAATCGTAAAAACGGTTCTTTATATTCAATATTTAAAAAGATGGTGTCCAGCTGAATTTCGCATATCCCCACCTCATACGAATCACGACCCAATTCAATGTGCCCGTGGAGTTCTGTTACAAAGTTGGCTAGTGTGTTGTTAGGGTGTACAGACAGGGACGAGGAGGACGGGAGTGTGACGTAGAAATGGTTAGGAGCCATGTTGCATACTATTTAAGCTTCATTATTGCATCAGCTTTTATATAGGTGTTGAAGCTTTCTGGGTACCCTAGCCATTTCACCAGGTACATTTTTCTCTTTCCTGAACCATTGTTTCCTAAAATTTTCTCAATTTTAAACACATTTTTTCCTAAATTAAATGCAACTTTCTGCAATTCCTCGCGGTAAAAGCCTCCTGAGATTTCTTCCCCATTCAAATCTTCAATGTAATACATCATTATCTCACCTTTAGGTCTCATAGCCCTAACTTTAAAAATCTCACGTGTCCATCCTTGCTCAAAACCCTTTGCGAATTTATTCCCCGAACGCGACAGCCTTACATAATCATTGATTTTGAAGCGCGCAGATTGGGGTGGTGTTGGTGATCCATCTCTTCTCGGCAGTGTATCTCTTTCTAAAACTTCGTTAGGTGTTGTCCCAATCGTGCGATGGTGTGAGCGGTTGTAGGATGATGCCAATGATTCCAGAGTGTCTAGAAATCTGTTTGTGTTTTTATGTGTAAAATAGTGGTGCATGCGTTCCTTTATGGTATGTTGAACTCTTTCAGCTAAAGAAGCCTTATGTATAGAATTGGTTGTGTAATAGCTGATATTAAACTCTGTCAACATGTTCTGAAAAGCACGGCCTATAAATTCCTTCCCCATATCCGTACAAAAATAGCCAGGAACCCTGTTTTCTTTTAACATTAGCGTTTTGGTGGCTTTCGCAACTGTTTCAGGTGATTTATTTTTCAGAAGAACTAGCCACAGATATCTAGAGAATACATCTATTATGAATAGAATGTAAAGGTAACCATCGTTATACACAGAATATCTTTGCATGTCTGTTAAATCTGCTTGCCAAATAGAATCAATCGAGGAAGCCGTTGTCTTGGCTGTTTTAAACCTTTTTCTCACAGGCTTATGAAGCGTATAAGCGTCCTGCTCCCGCAAAAATCTTTCAACATCTTTTTTTCCTACTCCGTAAACACTTCTGTACAGTCTATCTACGCCGCCGTAGGAGGCTGGATTAGAAATGTCATAATAGCGTTTACTTAATACGTTAGCCATTTGCGTATTTTAGAGGCACGTGGGTAGGGTTGACCGTTGTTTATCATCTTCTTTCTCCTCTTCAAAGGTGTTACCGCCTGGGGTGACGGCGTCTTCAATTGTGCCACATGCGTTACATGTTCCAAGTCTTTTAACCTGTTCAGATTTCCTATCAACGTTTTAGGGACATTTATTTGTTGTAGTCTTGCTTTAATATGCTTCCATCCTGATGGTGATGGCCTATCCCACTTTCTCACCAGATCATGGACATCATGGACAATGTCTACGATATTCGATCCCTGTACCTTTGATCCTTCCACAATGATCTCACCTGTATCGGTCCATTGTATGGCTGGGTCCTCATTCAATAGATTATAAAGACTTAAACCAGGGGTGGGGAACCTTTTTTCATTGGAAGGCCGCATTTCATTTAACCAAGACCCTATTAGGCCACATTTCATTTAACCAAGACCCTATTAGGCCGCATGCTGAGTATTTAACATATACAGTACAACAAAATGTCATATTTTATTCTACAATCTACATATTTACTAATTTACTAATTTTAAATCAAACTTGATAATACGTGAGGGTTTTTATAATAAATAAAAATTCAGCATGTGCATTTATTTGGGGGGGGGGGGGGAGGATAATTGACAGTAGAACTAATATTAAGTGAAAATGATATTAAGTGAAATGATGTTATATTAAGTGAAAAAGTGATAAACCATTTAATGACTTTTTTGACTGCTTATTGCGGACAGGAGTCGTACATTTGGTTCCAACATCGTTAACCGTAGTTTTAGTTGGTCCTACAGGTGCATATTCGTCATCTGAGATCTCAAGCGCGTTTTGGTTTGAGTCACATACAAAAACGTTGATTCACAACAGTAGGTTGTGCCGAAACAAGACAACATTCGACGAGCATGTTGGCGCAGACGTGGGTATTCAACGGCATTTTTCCATATTTCAACAGGATCCTTCTTAGTATCAAATAGAGACTTAAGGATATTATCTTCTAATAGCTCAATCAACTCCATCTGTAAATGTTCAGGTGCTTTGGAGATATCAACCATGATCTAATGAAATAGCCTAAAGCCCTAAAAGGGTATCAGTTGCTGTCCATTATCGTACGGTATGAATTCTGAATGTCAAGTAGGCAGAAGGCCGCAATTAGTACCCCAAAAGGCCGCAGGTTCCCCACCCCTGACTTAAACCTTTATTCCTCAATGTATGTGGGAGGGTGCTTTTTAATACATGCTCGATATGTTGTGTGGCTGATCCATTAATTTTTGGTTGGTCAGCTGTATCGTCAGGTACAGATCCTATGTCGCCATGTCCATCGTCCCCCGTGCTGTGTCTAATAACCACAGGAATCTCTGTCAGGTTCTTATAATTTTCGTACTCGTGAAGAAATTTCTGCAGAGCTTCTTGGTATAAGATTCTTTTCTCATCAGGTGTTTTTTCACTGTTTAATAGGGCTTGCAATTCGCTTTCCATTCTTTTAAGTCTGCTTTTACGCGGATCTAGATCCGTGTCTGGATTCCTTTGCAGTGAAGCGTACACCTCGTGTGGAATCACTACCACTTTCATAATTATATTAATCTAGTCAGTAAAGGACCCAAAACTGAAAATAAGATGGGGAGAAATGACCCTCCTGTTTGTACAATAATTCGTTTTTTCTTCCCTACAGTTTGACTTTTACGAGCGAGTGCACGTATTATGTTCTTGTAACGGCGTAGGCGAGCCTTCTGAGATGGTTTCATTGATACATTGCAATTTATAACGTTAAGACAGATTTCACAGATGCATTTTAAAAAGTCGGAGTCGATATTTTTAATAAACATCTGTTGCATTGCCCGGGGCAGTCGATGATAGATTTTTATTAATTCACGGTATTTCTTTAGTCTATTCGTCATTCTAGAATATACACCGTTTCAGGCTCGTTTGGAAATATATTCGTTCGTAGAAGCACCCTAAACGTGTTTCGCGGATGAAGGTCGCAAAGCAAATATCCGTAACGCGTGCTTGTAGCTTCTTTATAAACTTCCAAAAACTCCTTACGCTGATTCGGGAACATTTGATTGGCTAATACCCCAATTTGTGATACATCTCTACGTTGTGCGAATAAGACTAGATATTGTGTATTTAACGACACATCGCGCATGTATCTATTTTTGAAAAATAGATTCTGATTGATGAAGAACACGCTTATGTTAAGATGGTGGGAGAATACTGTAAATGTCTCGGCAAACGTTTTATCCATCTCCAACATGAGATCGTCAATTACAATGACTGTATGTTCATTTCCCTTTAACGAATTAACGTCATATACACCTTTGTGGAACAAAATATCATCTTGGTACTGGTTGAACACTGATTGATACGACGAATAGCACCATATAACTTTATGCACAAATTTCGAGAACATCTCTCCTTTTTCTTTAATGATTTTAAGCATAAACACAGTTTTACCACATCCTGTAGGTCCAGATATAATACATGTGGATGGACTCGTGAATCTGAATTTTTCTACAGAGTCCATTTCTAACACGTCACACTCCTAAGTGGGTCATTTACAAAATATTACAAATTTTGAGTGCTGTTCCTTATATTTTGTTTTCTTCTCCCACAGAACCGTGAATGACGATGAGGTACAGCCCCCCCATCGTCGACATTACGGATGACCCCGACGACAGTGTCGTTGTGATCACAGAATCCTCCCCTGCCGACGAACCCTCACCAGCGATACCGGTAGCACGTTCAAAGCGGAGGTATGATGAAGAGAACCCCACGTCAGGTATAAAGCGACCGAAATACACGCCTGTTTTTAGCCAACCACCAGTAATAGAGCCCCAACCCTCAACCTCTTACACAGCAAACCCCCCAGCAGCACCTTCCGCCAATATATCCCCTTATTCATCCGCCACAGTTGCCCCCCGTTCTGTTGAGTCTACAATAATAGACTCTAGGCTCTCAACGTCTTACGCAGCCAATCCCACATCATCCAATATAAACTGCTGTTCATCCTCCACAGCGGTGACTCGTTTTGTTGAGGATGATATAGCGTTTGAGTTGGTGCGCTCCGCAGCCCCCACCCCAGCCTTGACTAGAAATCGGTATAGAGTCAGGGTCGACCCTAGAGCCATGTATAGCAATGGAATTGAGCGCGGGCTACGCCGGGTTGTACAGCGTATTGTAGAGTTTGCTCTTCAGAACCGCGACGAGAGTGAAGTCAGGACGAGTCTGTCCTTCGGATTCGGGTCAGATGACGGTGATGTAGATGATTATTGGGTAGTAGTGCCATTTAGACGTTTGGCGGCTGAAGATGTAGAATATATATTAGGACGTATAATGCAGGCCTCTCAAAGTAGTGTAGCCTTCCATATGGACAGCTTCACGGTAAATATTGATCGTGTATTCCGTGTTGCGGGTCATAGTGCCATATCATATACTCTTAACCTCAATTCTCAAGCTATTTATAGACGGTATATAAACGTCGATCGTGGTTGCGGCTTTATAGCAGTAATCTTGACTCGCATGTTTACTGTACAAAATACACGGACTCAAAAAATTTGGCTGCCTACGGTCGTGGAACGTGCCCGTAAACTAGCTGTAGACTGTGAACTTGAATTTGACTGTAATATGGGCCCTGAAGAGCTGAGAATGGTAGAACAGGAAATGAATGTTCGTATAGTTGTGTTTGGACTGGATGATCATCGTAGGACTGTGTATGTTTTTAAAAGCAGTGTGAGAGATCGTACAAGGCCCTACTTATCTTAGGTCTGTCAGGGGCAACGTATCTCCCCATCCGTAATATAAGGTGCCTTTACGCGAGTTACGATAAAAGTCGAAAATATGGACGGCATCATGATTTGTGTAAGGGGTGCCTCGAGTTTGCGGATAATATAGTGAAACATTGTAAAGAATGTCACATGGTATGTGAATAGTGTAAAAGCTCCAAATGTGAAAGCCGTGTAGTTGAAACTGAGAAGAGGGAATGTAATGTGTGTAGACGCACATTTTTCAATAATAGCTGTTTTGATCTCCATAAATCAATTGGCACGTGCAGGAAAATGAGAATCTGTGAATGTGGTATGTTTCACACAATGGATAATTGGGGGAAATTTAAGCACAAATGTGACGAAATTCACTGTCCTACATGCCAGGAGGAATATAAGGCGGATGGAGTAAAACATGTATGTTATATGAAAGACGCCAAGCCTAAAAACAAACCCTGTATAACTGTATACTTCGATATAGAAACATATACGAATGCTGAAACCAAAGAGGTAATTCCACATTTACTTGTGAGCCAGACTATCTGCGATGAATGTATGGAGATCGAATGTGACGAGTGTCCCAAATGCGGTAAACGGACAAACGTTTTTAAAACGAATGTCCACGATAGTCCTGTGAAACTATTTGTCATATATTGTCAAGTTAGCCGACAAGTTCAAGAAAATGACTGTGTATATTCTCTCCCATAACGGTGCAAAGTTTGACACGCAGTTCCTTTATAAGGAGTTGCTTGAGCACGAATCCTCTGAGATATTTACAGGTGATCCATTGAAAAGAGGCAACAAATTAATACAGATGCAAATAAGAGGTAGTGTAGAATTTAAAGACACTTTATTATTCACACCTTGTAAATTAGCAAAGCTACCCAAGGTGATGGGCGTAGCAGCTGAAGTTTCAAAAGGATATTTCCCTTACACTTTCCTCACTAGCGAGACCTTAAACTACGTAGGCCCACCACCACCCAAACATTATTTTAACTATGATTGTATGAGTGTAGATGAACGTGAAGGTATCCGGACAACTGCCACCTGGAAAACTGCCACCGGACAACTGCCACCCGGACAACTGCCACCCTGGAAAACTGCCACCCGGAAAACTGCCACCCTGGAAAACTGCCACCCAGACAACTGCCACCTAGAAAATTGCCACCTGAGTAACTGCCACCGGGAAAACTGCCACCGGGAAAATTGCCCCAATTTTATATTAATTCAAATAAAAGCTATAACTGACTAAAAATGACGTTTATTAAGTATATAATAGGTCCCAAATGATAAGCGTTTCTATTTGTGAAGATTCAACTTTGAAAAATCTATTGAAAAATTAGCTACTAAAAAATATGGATATTTTAAAAAATAAGATTGTAATTTAAGGAAGTTCCGTAGGGGTTAGGGACATTTAGTTGTATTTTGCACCCCTATAACTTAAATGAAAGGAATAATACCATGATATAATTTTCATATCTGCATTAAACCCAAAACTCGCTACAAGGTTTGCTCATTTTATTTTTAATTCGATAAATATATTTTAAGAAAAGTTAACTTAAAGATGGCGTTTTCTGACCAAAAATTAGCAATATTTGAAGCCCTAAGGCCTTTTAGATATAGCAACGAGAAAAAAGAAAAATCCATAAAATGTTATATGAATGTGTCATCTAAAAGCTTTGCTCATTTTAAATTTTAAAATTTTATGAAAAGTATTTTTAAATATTGCAGAAGTTTAGCGACTAAAATCGATCTATAAATGGCATAAAAAAGTTTCTAATTGGCGTATTTTTTTTAAAACAACTGAGTGTAAAGTGTACGTACAGTCTTTGTTGCAATGTCATTTATACTTGCCACATAGGTATAGCATAGACAAGGAAATTATGACCTTGATTGTACGAATTCCGTTAGTTGGTTTGTGTTACTAGGTAATACAATATAATTTCATACTCTAAAACCCTGCTGCACTGTTCCTATTTACTATACACTTATACTGTTCGGGTCAATATGACCCGTACTTTATTTTTTATTAATTTAGGGGTTATATAAATATAAAAATGATGTTAGATGCTTTTATTATTTGTTTTGAAACCCTAAATGGCCAAAAAATTTATTTAACCCAGCCAGCAAAGTTGGGAGGGGGTATTGTTTTAACTTTTTATTTTTTTTTGTTAGAGGGATTACTCAAAAAATATCTAACAGATTTTAGTAAAATCTGAAAAACAACTTGATTTAAGTCCAATAAAAAGACCAACAATTTTATTCTAGATTCCATCAAAGTTGTAGGTGGGGGGGGGTAATGTTTTCATCCTTGTTTCTTTTATTTTTTCAGGATTACTTAAAAACTTGCATTGGTATGTAAAAAATAAAAACGTTATTGAAAGGAATCTGATCGAATCGTGTTTTATTTATAAAAATTTTGAACATAATCTTAATCTTAGCTATAGGCATGTCAAGGTCGATCCATTGCTATCTTCTTTGGTCACAAAACAGGTCGCACCTGGGTGACCTTCCCAAAATGTACGAAAACCTCCTCCTCTTCCGGTCATTTGCTATGTATATCTGTGATAACTTTTGTTTTTTTAGTTACTCATCTCTGCTTGAAAATATCTTAATAGACGAAAGATCTCGCTATATACTTCTTTCCTTTTCCTTGTGGCTATATCCTTTACATAAATCACTTCACGGTTTTAGAGAATTTTTGTGCAGTATTTGTTCATGTACGACCTCTATGTCCGGAAGCTCCTACCTGACTCCTTAATATATACTCGTAAACAAATTATCACAGCTGCTGCCGAACACTTGAATAAGTCATTTGGGGCAATGAAACAAGATAAGGTCAAAGGCAACCAAAATATCCGGAGTAATTTGACCTCAAGGTCTCTATTTTGGAGGTTCATTGTATACTAGCGACCGGGAGATAATCCGTCAGGATCGCGCGGAAGGATTAACATGTGATAAAGTGAGAAACGATTTTGTGGGAAATATGGCATTCCTTGACTCACCCCACCCTTAACCAACCTATAAATGCAGGATTATAGTAAAAATGACCAGTCTAACTTCCAACGCCTTTAAGTCCTTACAGTCTGTCCACAGTTCTCCAAATTTACTTCTTCCCTTGAAATCACCCCCATCATGGATTTCGTTAAAAGTCAACGTGGTCAAGATAAACTCTGCCTTGATGGTTACATCTATGTCAAGCACAAAGAATTGTCATCTGGTATTATATCCTACGAATGTGAACGCCTTCGGCATAAAAACTGCAAAGCCCAAGTTAAAATATGTGAAGAAGAATTAGTCAGCCATCTTCATGAACATAACCACGCTCCTGATACTAATCGTCAAGATGTCTTGCTTCTACGGAACGAAATAAAGCAGAAAGCTATTGACACCCAGGAAACCGCTCAACAAATCATCACACAGGCAGTACAGAGCATTCCAGAAGGAGTTTCAGTGCAACTACCATCCGTTCACCATATTAGGCGTGCAATAAGAAGACACAGGCAAGTTGTGAACGCTCCGCATCCCATTCCAAAGAACTTAAATGAGATGGTTATTCCCGATGAATATAAAATGACGGCTTCCGGCGAGGATTTCCTGCTTTACGACAGTGGATCAATTAATCAACGTATGCTTATATTTTCTACAGCCAAAAACATGAGACTCCTGGAAACCTCGACTGATTGGTTTTGCGATGGGACATTTAAAGTTGCGCCAACCCTCTTTTACCACCTTTACACAGTTCATTGTCTAGTCTCGAGTAGAACAATTCCATGTGTTTATGTGTTGTTACCAAACAAACGACAAGACTCCTATCAAGATCTTTTCCACCAACTTCTTACTATCAACCCCAGGCTCAATCCGAAGACCGTCCTCATCGACTACGAACAGGCTGCTAAGAGCGCCATCCAAGAAGCCTTTCCCAACGCGATAGTCAAAGGATGTTTTTACCACTTGTCTCAAGCCGTATATCGCAAGGTGCAATCGGAGGGATTGCAAGCAAAATATCAGAGTGATGCCGACTTTGCTCTCAGAATTCGCATGCTACCAGCACTAGCATTCGTACCATCAGAGAATGTTGTTGATACATTTGAAGAACTGCAAGAAAATATGCCTCAGGAAGCAGATCCAATCACCGATTATTTCGAGGATGTCTACATTGGTAGAGTACGTCGCCGTAACAGAGCAACTCCACGTTTTCCTATCAACATGTGGAGTATGCACCAACGCGTAGTTGATGACCTCCCACGCACTAACAACTCTTTGGAAGGATGGCATAACCATTTGCAAGCAAGCATTACTTCATGCCATCCAAATATCTGGACCTTTCTTCAAGTGTTGAAAAAGGAGCAAGGACTCACGAACGTCATCATAAGCCAAATGCTTGCAGGACATCCGCCCCCACCCAAGAAGAAACGGTATCAAGATTTGTCGACCAGAATTGCAACTATTGTAGAAGATTATGAGAACCGTGAAGTGTTGGATTTTTTGAAAGGAATAGCACATAATTTGCAATTTTAATATACAGTTTTCCATTTTTTCTAATATTATTTTATGTATGTATAGATATCTATTAATAGTTCATTGTTAAATATCCATTTTTAAAAAGTCTATTTTATAAATAATATTTTTTTACTACTTTTTTTGTTAATTTTCATAAACACTAGGGGCAGTTTTCCAGTGTGACCGGGAGGGTGGCGGTCGAAACCGAGCTTCGAGGTTACTCGTGGCTACCCTGGTTTAACACCATCAACTTGTATAATCCAACGAGGGCATGTTGACCTAGTAGGAAAAGAATGGAGGAAAACAAATAAAAGACACCCCTCCAGTTTTTTTAACTTAAAAAAGGCGAAAACTAACGAGGGCATTTCCGCCAGAAAGTCTTTGAAAAGAAGTTCGTAAAGAAAGTGGTAAAATTAGGAGAAGTGATATGTGTGAAAGATACATAACCCGAGTAGCCAAAAGGGAAGACTTTGGGCAGTAGGGACCGGGAGGGCGCGCAACCCTCCTGAACCCACCCCGGAATGGTGAAAACTGAATCGAGAATGACAAGGACTGCTATCAGCGAGTACCTCGTCCCTCCCAAACCCTAAAACCAGAAGGGTGCATTTTAACCCACCCCCAACACAAGTTCGTGCCAGGAACAAGGGCATAAACACTAGGGGCAGTTTTCCAGTGTGGCAGTTGTCCGGGTGGCAGTTATCCGGGTGGCAGTTTTCCAGGTGGCAGTTTTCCAGGGTGGCAGTTGTCCGGGTGGCAGTTATCCGGGTGGCAGTTTTCCAGGTGGCAGTTTTCCAGGGTGGCAGTTGTCCGGGTGGAAGTTGTCCGGTGGCAGTTGTCCGGGTGGCAGTTTTCCAGGTGGCAGTTGTCCTAGAACCGTGTATACATAAAGCACGCCTGCAACACGGGTGAAGTGCCCACTAAAATTAACGGTCGTGTTTTTTGGGTTGATGGGTTAAGTGAAAACCGTGTCACTGGTGTGAAGACTGTGTACTTCTTTAACGGATGCTGGTGGCATGGATGCCCCCGTCCTGAGTGTGGAATCGCAGGAGATATCCACGGTAGATCTCCTGCCGACTGTCTTGCATGGACCCGCACCCGCGATCAACTTATAGGATCCCAGTTCACTCACAAAGTCTTGTGGGAGCATGAATATGATGCACGGATGGAGACAGACGAGGTGTACATTGAGGAAATAAACACGATCAAGCGTTCAATGGTGCTGGATCCTCTCAAATGTGGTGATAGCTTGTTTGGAGGACGTACAAATCCATTCAGGTTATACTTTCCACCTACGGAGGGTGTGAAGCTCCATTACTACGATTTCTGTTCTTTATACCCATACGTGATGAAGAACAACCGTACCCCGTGGGCGCTCCTGAGAAACTGGTGGGACCTAACCTGCCCTCCATCAATGAATTTTCAAGAAATTTGAATGATCGTTACTTTGGGCTCTCTTTCGTAGACGTACTCCCCCCACGCAATTTATGGATGCCAATCTTACCCGTCGTTATCGACCACAAGCTCATGTTTCCCCTGTGCGTGAAGTGCGCGGAAGAGAATAACGGTAATTGTAACCATATACCCCACCAGCGTAAGATCAGAGGCGTATATACAAGTCCAGACTGGCCCTAGCCGTACGCCATGGGTAGAATACTGAAGATACATGAGGTGTGGAGGTTTCAGAAGCTACCCAACCTTTTCACACCATATATAAACGCATTTTTGAAGGATAAGGTTGAGGCATCAGGGTATCCGCGAGGAGTTGACACCGAAGATGAAAAGTCTGCCTATATTCAACGTTACCGCGACCGCGAAGGTATACAACTTGATCGTACCCAAATTGCAAAGAATCCTGGCAAGCGCTTTAGTGCAAAGTTGTGTCTAAACAGTCTATGGGGAAAATTTGCACAGAATACCGGCAAAGGGAACATTCATTTGGCACAAAGTTATAGTGATGTCTGGGATTATGCCAATGCTCCCGATAAAGAGGTCATGGAGATCGTGAATGTAGGTAATACTTACATAATAAAGTACAACAACACTGAATTGGCCACAGATACCTCAAGGGTTACAAACATACCTGTGGCCAGCTTCACAACAGCCTACGCCCGCATAAAACTTTGGGGTCTATTGCATTCTCTTGGGCGGAGAGTATTGTATGCCGATACAGATAGCGTGATATTCACAGAGAGGGAGGGTGAATACATGCCTGCTATTGGGGAGTTCCTCGGCGAGCTCACTGATGAGATCAAGGATGAGTATGGGGACAACGCATACGCCGACTCTTTTGTCTCAACAGGACCTAAAACTTATGGGGTACGGGTGAGGGTGGGGGAGGATATGAAATATATCGTGAAGGCAAAGGGTATTACGCTCAACCATGCGAATCGGCGGGTTGTTAACTTTGAATCGTTGAAGGATCTAGTGTGTTTGGACGATGAGAGCGATCGGCCTCCCCAACTAACTGTAGGCACCCACAATTTTCGGGCGCAGAAGCTGGGGGGCGTGAAGGAACTTAGGGGAACGAAGGTGTGCCGTAACACCTATAGGAAACGTTACCAGTTACCTGGTACCTATGATACCGTACCCTTTGGATACCATAACCTTTGATGCGTCTATTGTTAACTTACTTATCACACGTATTTGTAAATATGTGTCTTGTATATAATCTTTGATGTCTATTGTTAACTTATTTATTACACGTATTTGTAAATATATATAACTTGAATATCTCGTTTATTAAATAAATCATGTTTCAATTAGCGTTTCACTTTCTCCTTTGTGTGTGTGTGTGTGTGTGTGTGCACAGGTGAAAGTTCTAAGCTCCGCCCACTGTAAGACCAGCAACGTGAGTCATGCTACTATCTGGGATTCCCTGCGTGGTCAGTTGACTGCAGTAAGCCCTTGAGCTCAGACGTGTATTCGCCAGCGTAGAAGAAAATGGCTACCTTTAATATTGCTTGTTCAACGTTTATGAAATGGTATTCAGCAAAGTGTCAAGATGTGGTGGATACCGAAAAACTTCCTATTCCCCTCCTTGCCTCTTTTAAAACCACATTGGATCGTGCGAAGGAGCAAGATGTACAAATACTCTACGGTATTCTGGTGAGACCGTTGTAGGCTTTCGTTGCACAGACGATGTGCTGAAGTATGCTGTAGAGCTAAACTTTATAAAGTCTCACATATACCGTGAAGTAAAAGAAACAACGCGTGCAGAAGAGAAGCAGCAGATATGGATAATGAGTCTTGTGGATGGGTGGTGTGACAAGCGGTATTATGTCATGTTACACCATGTCGATTACTCATACCCTACGACTGAAAATGTGAATCTCGTCATCATGGAGAATCTTAAGTATTTTTATCACTATATTAATGTATATCATGATGAGGTTCGTAGTGAGGTTGTGGCTAGTGCCCTGCGTGAGTTTTTAGCAGACTTTAGAGACGAGTATCGTTTGCTAGGCAAAAAGGAAAAATATGAGCATATGTTCCTCTCAAATAGTGCGCCGGAGTGTGAAGATGTTTAGGAGAGATAAAACATTATAAAATGTGCCTAGTTCGTGAAAATTCCTGAGGGAAACTGTCTGGTGTGTATTCTGGTAGTGATAAAACGTTAAAACCGAAATTAATTCTTGTACCGGAAAAAAAACCTACCCAATATAATGGGGTACAACAA
This sequence comes from Bathynomus jamesi, assembly GCA_023014485.1. Lineage (NCBI taxonomy): Eukaryota > Metazoa > Arthropoda > Malacostraca > Isopoda > Cirolanidae > Bathynomus > Bathynomus jamesi. The sequence continues at coordinate 776,004 of JAJOZX010000505.1, forward strand.
TTCGATCAGCGCCGCACACGTTTCATTAGATTATGGTGCGACTCGCACCTCACGGATCATACGAGTTCGAACAAACCCATTCACGTATCATCAGGGTGAGTCAACCGCCCATCGAACCGTTCCTGCCTACCTGCGTGCCTCACGCGGCTCATAGTTATCTCAGAGCTTGAACCGAGTGGACGTGCGCTCCTCGAATACGATGGAACTTCCTTTGAGCAGCATTCTCAACGCCTCGTACGATGTGTCCGTGACGAAATCGTTGCGCGTGTTCAGGCGTAAATCCGGTGCCGTTAGCTATGTACTGGAAACGGAATGTAGACAAACAAACAAACGGAATGTTGTTTATTTAAGTGTCGAGGAGATGAATAGAATCTTCGTGATAGTTGAGAAGTGGAGTGAAGATCGTTATAAAATACCTGCTAACGTAGGTACAAGAAGAGAGCAGATTAGTGACGCACCCTCATACGCCGTTGTATGTACGTTGTGTATAAATAACGATCGGCCATGCATTGATATACGGCTGATGTGGAAGAATGCTTCTGATAATAACGCTCTTGTTCCTACGCGAAACCGTTTCATCCTCGACAGAATGTTTGAAATCGTCGGATTCCGCAAGCTGAAACCTATATTAGACGCGCGTGTTACGGATATGCTTTATTTTGATACAGTACTTGAATACGCATACACCGCTCTGCTCGATGGGTTTACCGAGTGTAGGGCTGAACAAGGTGAGAATGGTCTAGAGCTGGACGTTTATTTAAAAAGTTTAGACTCTTTGAAATATCATGAACTTTGGTACAAAGCAATTGATCGGTACAAGGCTGAGCTCACCTACACCGTTCACCCTGAAGAACTATTTCTTTATATAACGAGCAGTTGTCGTAACGACTTAGAAGATTATTTCAATTGCCGCTATGTTGAGTGAAGATGAGTTCACGATTGAAAAGCTCGCGTCGGTAGAAATAAACCCTCGATTGGAAAGGCGTGTTTATAAACTTGTGTTTAATAATGTAGCTAACGATGAACTCTTTGTGCGTGCTTTTGATTGTATTCTAGACGTATTTAAAGATAACTTACCAACCGGTTGTAAAGTGGGAACAAAAATAGTACTGAACGATATGAAGGCCCTTCATATCGAGTACAGGTTTCCCTATACTTTAAGCGGTGAAATATTATTAAACCGCGTATACTGCGTAATGCAGAGCAATAATGATGTAATTGTAGACTCGATTAAGTGCGAGTTTAGTATTTTGAAAAAAAGTGAAATGTATTTATATATTTAACGTATTTGTGTGTGTGTGTATATATATATTTCTGCTATATTGATGGCTATACGATTTCTTATGTTGCGCGGTAGAAGATAAAGTGTATGTATTTATTTATTTAGTTGTGTGTATATATTTCTGCTATGTTGATGGTTATATTATTTCTTATTTTTATTTTTGACCATTCCAATGTATATTTATTTTCTATATCTCTCCATAATTGCGTGTATGTATATATATATATATATATATATATATATATATATATATATATTTCTTCTGTACTGTTATATTGACGGATATCTTTTTTATTATATGCATAATTTATTTATTTAGTTGTGTGTATATATTTCTGCTATGTTGATGATTATATTATTTCTTATTTTTGTTTTTTGATCATTCCAATGTATATTTATTTTCTATATATCCATAATTGCGTATATATATATATATATAATATATATATTTCTCCTGTACTGTTATATTGACGGATATATTTTTTGATTATACGCATATTCCTCGTTCATATTTCTTAAACTATTATTATTTTTAATTGATCATTCAAATGTATATTTATTTTCTATATATTTATAATAAACAGAATGATGTAATGTTGTTTTATTTAATTCTTTTGCTTGTAAACAAATATATCAAATGGCTGGTTACGCCTTCTAAACCTACTAGCGGAATTCTAAGCCAACTTTTAAGAATTAACTGAATAAATGGTACAATCTGGCAACTTAATAATGTATACCTGAACAATTAAAATGGTATCTGGCAACTCGCCCTAATAATGTATACCTGAACAATTAAAATAAAAAGTGGTATCTGACAACTCACCCTGAACAAGCCATTTACGCCTTCTAAGCCAACTGGCTGATTAGGAGTCTATAAGACAACGGCCACTCGGCTGAAGTCTTATTATGCACTTGGCTCCTACCAGGTGAACACCTCTCTTCCTTTCTCTCCTTCTCCTGCCTTTCTCTTGGGGGATACGCCGCCTCCAAGTTTCATGACCCCTTGTTGCACCTGCAGCATCCCCGCACCCCTCTTTGCAACATTGAGTTGTTGCATACCCCATACCCCCTTTGCAACACCCTACCCCTTTTTGCAACATTTGATCATTATCTCTTGCAACATTCCTGCACTCTCCCTTTTTTCGGCTATACTACTAGGCCCCATACAGCAATAGCAACTGTGGAATACTTAAAAAATAATGTCCCAGAATTACTTGAACCCCAAAATTTGCAACCTAACAGTCCTGACTTGAACCCTGTTGACTATGGAATCTGGGAAAATTTTGTCACAGGGAGTTTACAGGAGCAGGGTGAGAAATGTTGATCACTTGCGTCAGCTTCTTGTGGAGAAGTGGGAAGAGATACCACATTAACAGATCGATCGAACCATTGATGAATTTCGTCCAAGATTGAAGAAAATTGTTGAAACAGAAGGGAAACACAATGAACAATTTTTTTAATAGTAATTCCAAAAGAGCAAAATGTTAATTTGATTTATTTTGTAAACTTAGGATTTAGGTTCTGTTTCGCAATTCAAAATCCTTTTTTTATTTTCATGTTTTTTAATGGAGGCATTTCCTATATTTTTTAAATCTTAGGATGTATTTTATAACTGAAATTAGAATAAAAATTTTATTACCAAAGTTTTAACGCCTTTGTGGACTCCCAGAATTCAAGACTGGAGCGATGTTCACCAACAAAATTTGTTGAACAAAAACAATCCTCATCACTGTAAATCATTAATTTTTAATATAATAAACTGAAAATTGGTGTGCATATATACTGTTTACATAGTTTTGCTCTGCATGAGTTTCATTATGATCAGTTAATAAATGTTGATTTCATGGTTGTTTTAAGAGTGAACCTTTTGTTTTGGCAGACGATATATATATATATATATATGAAAATTATTTCACAAAAGTAACACGTGAAAAATATTTATGATGAATAAAACCACGAAGGAAAAGAAACAGAGTGGTGCTCAAGCGCTTTCGTCTAATGACAGCCTCAGGAACACTGAAGTAAGTAAAGAGTTCAAGACTATATATAGGTTACAAGAAAAAAAAAATATATATATATATAGTAAATACAGAAATAAAAATTGTGGGAGGAGCATACAAATTTGTGAGGAAAACGACCAATTTTAGCTCTTTGCCCGAATTCAACACAAGATCAAATGGATTGTTTACAACCAATTTTATGCAGTCTGTTTAAGTTCTTCTTTTCTACCATATCTCAGGAGCTGAAATTTCTCGGTGTTAAATGACATGTTGTTGCCTTCTGACCATTTGTATATTTTGTTCGTGTCCCTCTGCAAGGCCTCCACGTCATGTACATCGCTGATTTTTCTGCTGATCTTTGTATCGTGTGCAAAGGATGTTACTATACTGTTGCTGTTTACTCCGCTGTCTATGTCTGTTAGCATGATAATGAACAGGAGTGGAGCCAGTAATGTCCCTTGTGGTAATGAGCTGCGTACTTCCGATTCTGATGATATACCTTGAATTTTGACGACCTGCAGACGTTCTCTGATGAAGTTGTAGATCCATTTTCCCACTTTGCCTGTTATTCTCATATATTTAATTTTATGTGCTATTATACCATTGTCACATTTGTCGAAAGCTTTAGCAAAATCTGTGTATATAACATCGTAGTTGTCATTGCCTTCCAATGCATCTAGGATATTGTTGTAGTGTTCTATTAGTTGTGATAGGCATGATCTACCTGATCAGAATCCATGCTGATTTTCGTTGAATCTTTCCCGTGTCTCCAGGAAGTCATAAATTTTCTCTCTAACTATTCTTTCAAATACTTTGGTGTGGTGGGACGTCAGTGACACTGGTCTACAGTATAGTTCTTTGCTTGAGATCTGTCCCCTCCTTTATATATAGGGACAATGTTTGCTCTTTTCAAGATGCTCGGTATTTCCCCAGTGTCTAGGGATCTTCTCCATATCCAGTATAAAGGTGTAGCTATTATTTTTAACAGTTTTTAATCAATAATGCGTTCCAATTGTCCGGACCTGCAGCTGAATGTGGTTTCATTTGTCCTATAGCTCTCGTTACATCTTCTGGTGTAAAATCAAAGTCTGTTATATACTCTCCTTGCAATTCCTCTTCAAAGAATGCATTTATGTCAGGTATCGCTTTGTCACTTTTTGGGGTACTGAAAACTGATTCATATTGAGCTCTCAATGTACCAGATATTTCTTTTGGATCGTCCGTTAGTTCATTATTTCTCGTCCTTAAGGGCCCAATAGCGGCGCGCGTTTTTGTTTTCCTTTTTGCATAGCTATAGAAGTATTTTGGATTTTCCTTTATTGCTTCTACCGCCTTTTCCTCTCCCCTCTCTGTATGGTCCTTAATCAGGGCTTGTATTTCCCTATCGATACCCTCCAGTTTTTCTTTTATTGCTTTCCTGTCATTATCTCCGCAGTTGCCTAACTTCGCCTCCACTCTCTTTCTTTTGCGGAAAAGTCTTCTCTTTTGCCTCTCTAGCCAGCTCCTCTTTCCTTTTGGCTGTGATTTCAGAGCATATTTTTCTAAAATTCTCAGCGTTTTTTCTTCCAAGGTTGTTAGCATTTCTTCAGTTGTTTTATTCTCGAAAATTGTTCTCCATTCTATTTGGGCCATGTGCGATCTGATTGCTTCCCAATTTATAGTCTTGGAGTTTAAGTTAAAGGCCCCAAATTTGCTTCTTTCCACAATATGTGTGTTGTCTTTTAATGCTGTCGTCATATTTGTTGATATCTCGATTAAATTGTGGTCTGAGATAATGGTTGGGGTTATTTTTATATCAGCAATCAAGTTCGTGTTATTCGTGAATACCAGATCCAAGCAATTATTTTTTCTGGTATTTTCTGTTATCTCCTGTGTCAGCATAAACTCATTTGTGAGAGCCATCAACATTTTTGCTTGCTCCTGGTCTTCTCTTGTGCCCCCCTTATCCTGGTGAATATATATATATATATATTCCTATCCACCTTTTTGTATTTTATAAATGGGAAGTTAAAGTCTCCGCAGATCATTATATTGGGGGATGGATGGTTTATGGCCTTTATTAGCTTTCTGATGTCATCAATGGCCTCCGAGAATTTTTCGGTTGGGGTGCTTGGAGGTCTATAGATGACTATTACTGTCACGTTTAGTTTTTCTATTTTCACTGCTAGGAGTTCCACATAGCTGTTTGATTTACTTATTATATATATATATATATATATACACAGTAGACGCCGTTTATAGTGTCCCACTCGGTGCCAAGCCAAAAGGACACTATATCCGATGAGACACTATATCCACAGTTTGGTCTCTCGAGGGTTGCAATGTTAAAAATAGTAATTATGTACTGTATATCAATATATTTACAATATAAACACCTTTATTGTGCAATTTCTCATTAAAAATGTTTTTACAATTCAACTGAAACATCAAAACTATGTTCATTTTACATTAAAACAAGACATTTTCCTTCCAAGGCCATCTAGTAAGCATGTAAACAGCACGGCATCACAAATACAAGTGTAAACTAGAGCTGCCAAGTAGACTAAACTAGCTGAAACTAGCGTATTCAGAGACACTCTATCCATAGCAATTACCATGTAAAAGTAACTGTTTCCTAGTTTTGAGACACTATAAACGGCGAGACACAATATCCGGGGACACTAAATCTGGCTTCTACTATATATATATATATAATTTGATAGCATGATTGCCAATCTTTCCGATGAAGTCTTTATAATGTGAGCCCTTGAGCGAGCATTTTAGACTCAGTAACGGCTCAGGCTCACTCAGTACGCTACAAAATGATTTATGTAAAATTAGTTCTATCGCCAATCGGGAAACGGACGTTCGCTTTTCTAAATGATGAAGTAAAATTAAAAAATTATGGACAATATTACAGATTTTTTAGTTCTAAACTTTAAATTAAAAAATTCTTTTTTTAGATTTGTAACTGAAGATAAATAAATATTTTTTTAATATTTGAAATTAAAAATTAAATATAGGTATAATTTCCACTTATTGATTACATTCATTAAAAGAAAAGTTTCTAGATTAAACACGATACACAAAATTTCTAGAATTTTAGCCATAATATTGTACATGAAGATAAAAACTGGACTCTAGGTCTGGTCTGATGGAGGAGCGAGTTTCTCTCTCGCGATCTCCATCGCAAATAGACAGGTACACCCGTCTCATCCGGTACCGTCTTAAGTGTAAATTAACAAGTAGGGTATTTTATGATAATTTTCTCACGAAAGAAATTTTGAGTTTATTTCAATTTTCCCTTTTTGAGATTCGAACGAAAAATATACCACTTTACATCGTCTCTTACCCCTCAATATCATTTCAGTTTTATTCTTTGGCAAGAGTAAGAAATAAATCTGTCCCCGTTCTAACTACGAGGTCCTGCTGTAAATTAGGCATTTCATAGAAAATACCCCTTTGGTCAGGAATTCCGTCACGATATCTTTTTACCCTTTCCCGAATCAGGAAACTTCACTCTCAAACTTGGAGTTATCACTTTTGATTTGGAAGTAATCCATGAATTTAACAGTCAGTTCACTTTCCGTTTATATTCCTTATTAAAGGAAAGGATTTGGTAAAAGGACTTTGGGGTGAAATATGTTGAAATGGTAAATTGTAAGCTGCAGGGCACAGCCATTACACTCAATATAATATCCGATATTAAAACCATTATTTAAATTATGAATTTTAAAAATAATGACATAATCTCAGTTTCATCTCTCGCTATTATATAATTACTTGTAATTACTTCATTCTGAATTAGTGTTTCCCAACAGGGTGCCGCCAAATTAAACGAACAAATGATGAAAATTAACAATTAGAAATTCATAATTTACTGAAGTTTGAATATTTGAAATGAAACAAAATATTCCCGATTTACTGCGTCCAGACGGAAAATGTATATGTTCTTTGGAGAAAGGAGTAACTGGATGTTGAACAGGGGTAGTAAAAATCTTCCGGGGTGCAGCGAAAGAAGAACAGATGTAAGTGGGGTCCATTGTGCCAGAAAGGTTGGGAACCACTATTACCCCATTGCTGTCAAGTCTAAACAGTTTCTTCAAATTCAAAAAGTAGTACCAACAACCACTCTACCACAGATAATAACACACACAACTTCAGAGGAGATTTCAGATTAAAGCATACAAGGTGGCTAGGGTTTATACTGTATGTATATATATATATATATATATATATATATATATATATATATATATATATATATATATATATATATATATATATATATATATATATACATACAGGGTGTCCGAGAATTATCTGTACAATTTTTGGCTGTTATTAAAAGTCAACCATGAAGTGTAGAAATTCCAGTGTTGTCCCATTTTACAGAGAAACTCATTAAGTTTTTTCTGATAACAAGTTTTGACAAGTTTTTTCTTTTTCAGATATTCATACACACCCCTCATCCTTAATGAATCCACAGGAGAAAGCACAGTGTGTTGAATGGTTTATCGAAACAAAATCAGATACCCAAGTTCAACGAAGGTTTAGAACTAATTACAACAGAAACCCTCCATCAAGAGTAACCACACGAGCTTGGTATAAAAGGCTTAAGGAAACTGGAAGTGTAGAGCATAAGAAAGGAGCAGGGCGGCCTCGAACGTCTTTTGAAAATGTCGAGCGCATTCGAGAGGCTTTTGTTCGCAGTCCACGCAAGTCGACAAGAATTGCATCACGAGAGTTACAGATACCTCGTTCGACAGTGCATGATGTCTTGCGTAAACGTTTGAAGTTGCATCCTTACAAGTTGAAAATCTTGCAGCAGATTACGCAAGAAGATAAGGTCTCCCGTAAAGAATTTGCAATGACTCTGCTTGACAGAGTCGACCAGGACAATGCGTTCTTGGCAAGAATCATGTTTTCGGACGAGGCAACTTTTCATGTTTCAGGCAAGGTAAACAAACAAAATATGCGCATATGGGGGTCACAAAATCCACATTGCATAGAAGAGCACATCAGAGACAGTCCTAAAGTTAATGTGTGGTGTGGCCTGTTACATGATCGCGTGATTGGACCATTTTTCTTCGGTGAATCAACAGTGACCTCCAATACCTACCTGGACATGTTGCAACACTTCGTCTATCCGCAATTGGAAGCACTGCATCCACGCATCATTTTTCAGCAAGATGGCGCACCGCCACATTGGGCCTTGATCGTCCGTAAGTCCCTGAATGAGACATTCCAAAACAGGTGGATTGGCCGTGGAGGTGCAATTCATTGGCCGGCTAGATCTCCCGACATCACACCCTGTGATTTCTTTCTTTGGGGATTCGTCAAAGATCTTGTGTACAATACGCGGGTGACAGACATTGATGATTTAAAAGCAAGAATCACAGCTGCTATTGAGCGAATTGATGTGGATATGCTACAGCGTACATGGCAACATTTGGAGTATCGATTGGATGTTTTGCGAATCACTGATGGTGCACATATCGAATGTTTGTAACAACGTTACTTTAATAAAAGAAACTTTTGAAAATACAGATTCTAAATAATCTTGTTTAAGAATTTTACGTGTGTTATCAAGAATTTTATTAAAAGATGAAATTGTACAGATAATTTTCGGACACACTGGAATTTCTAAAAAACTTGTCAAAACTTGGTATCAGAAAAAACTTAATGAGATTCTCTGTAAAATGGGACAACACTGGAATTTCTACACTTCATGGTTGACTTTTAATAACAGCCAAAAATTGTACAGATAATTCTCGGACACCCTGTATATATATATATATATATATACACACACACGGTGTGTATATATATATATATATATATATATATATATATATAGGGTGTCCCGTAAGTCTGGAACCATAGGGCAAAATGCTAAAAACGGCAATAAAAACGCCGAAGAGACTTTTGGGGACTGTTTGTGAAATGAGCGAGCGAGGATGGTAGCGGCTGTGTCATCGTCGGTGGATGTCCTCGGAGGTCCACTGCGTGGTTTATCTCCTATGGATCCCGTTTCCCTGAACTTTGCTACAAGTTTGCCGACACAGCTGTGTTATCGGCGCGCGGTCCGGATGCAATCTGTTAAATTCCTCAGCGACCTCCCTCTGACTCCGATTTCCTGCGAGTAGAATTACTTGGATGCGTTCTTCCTTACTCAAAGATATCATGGGCACTTGCATAAACGGAAAAACATGAATTACTTATTTTACCCTATGGTTCCAGACTTATGGGACACCCTGTGTGTATATATATATATATATATATATATATCAGTGGCGACGGAGGGGGTCAGGCAGGTCAGGCTGAGCCTGCTCTGTTATTTCTCCTGCTCGGGGCTTAAAACATAATATAAAAAAACCACCAATACACAATCCCATCTCTTGTCAAGTTGTCAGGCTAAAAATTCCCATCCATCCATCTATCATCTAAACCCCATTCCCCAGTGAGGGTGGAGAGAGAGACGCGGGAAGAGAGGGAAGATATGTGGCTAAAAATTTTGAGTCAGATATCTTTACTTTATAAAACATGTTATAATGACCGTATTAGGATTTATAAATAAGGTTATATAGCTATTTGCATATACACTGTGACTGTACATAAAGTTAATTATTACTGTATTATTATGCATCTTCTCAAATAACAAAGCCTTACAACTCGCATAAAAATGCACAATTCCACGTCTTGTTAGGCAAACAATTTTAAGCCTGACGTCTCTCTTTGACGTATGTTATGATATAAATATTTTGATTTATTTATAATGTTGGAAAGTCATTTGGGTATTCATTATACGTAAAGTTAATTAGTATTTTAATTGATTTATTACTTTGTATCCACCGAATAACCAAGTTTTTAATGTTCGAAGTCAGGCAAATTCCCATCTGCCTGACGACTAGCTGCTGTGCCAAATATATGTAATTATCTTGAATTACTAAACATTTAAAAGCAATATTTGCATATCATAGTGGCAGTTGGGTATTTCTATATATTCTACTTTTGCAGAGTACAGTAAATTTTAGGAAATTTAAAACACAACATATGGAAAGTGTTCATTTTATTTAAAATCTGTCACATCTGCGTCGAAACAGAGCTATTGGTATGACGTCACGTGATGACGTCAACGCGTTGCATGCGAGATGTACGACATTTTGAATGATGAAATCTCGTGGGATGAAGATAGTTTAAACCAGGCTGAAAACCTTTACGCAAAATTAGATGACTTTTTATTTATGTTAATTGTATTTGCTGCTTTGAAGAATTACTTAGCTGAAAATTACTTAGCTGAAAATTACTTAGCTGAAAAACTATCTGATATTTACCAGTGCAGGATAGTGGACATGGAATTTGCTAAAAAAGAAAATTAATGATTTTATTAGTTTTCTGGAAGGAAATATCAATGACAAAAGTTATAATGAAATTCTTATAAAGCCATGTGACATAGTAAGTTGTCCGACTATTCCTCCCCGACTAAGAGACTCGGAGGAAAAGTGACAGACTTTAAAGAAATTTACTTTAGCATTCTGAATACCTCTGGAACAGCCTTGAAGGAACGATTTGAATGCATTCAGGAGTTCTCATTTTTAGAGCTGTTGAATTCATTAATGTTTGCAGTATATAAAGAAAATTTCCCCAAAAACTTAATAGAAGCACTCGAATATAAGTACAGTAATCTATTTGACGTAAAGGCTTTAACGTGAGAATTGAAATAGCTCTATCAGGACTCCGATTTTTGTCAGTGCAAACATGCAAAAGAAATTTTAAAGCTTTGTCTTGACCTTGGACTTACAACAGCCTTACCTGAAACGATCAAATTAAATCGGCTCCTTTTGACAATCCCTGTAACCAGTGTGTCAACGGAAAGAAGTTTTTCAACGCTTAACAGAATAAAAACGTACTGTACCTACGAAATATTATGTCAGAGGAAAGGCTGTCTAGTTTTTATCTATCTCTTCTAGTTTTTGCTCTACAGGGGGGGGGGCAATCATTTCCTGACACCCCGTATATATATATATATATATATTGGGTATGGTTTTCGACAGCCGTTTGAGCTGGGTTCCCCACCTTCGCCGGCTGCGCGAGTCCGCGAGACGTACCCTGGATTTGCTGGGGCATCTGTCGCATACTACATGGGGCGCGGATAGGCGGACGCTCCTCCGTTTGTACGTGTCCCTGGTACAGTCCAAATTAGACTATGGGAGTGTGGTGTATGGCTCCGCCTCCCGCACGGCCCTTCGGATACTGGATCCGGTCCTCTCTAGAGGACTGCGCATGTCATCTGGCGCCTTCCGCTCCTCTCCGGTTGATAGTCTGCAGGTTGAGTGCGACATCCCTCCCTTGGAGGATCGGAGGTCGTTCCTCATTGCTAAACACTATCTCCGGATCCTCCGTCTTCCCACCTCTCCTCTGTTCCAGGTGGTTGAGAGGGCGTTCTGCCGGGATGGGGGTTGGTATTTCACCGACACGGTGACCTCCCTCCTCGATGGTATGGGCACTCCCCCTCCATCCGTTATACCGGTCTCTTTCAGGGGTGTTGCACCTTGGGAGAGCAACCCTGTTGCGTGCTGTAGGGCGTTGCGCCCCGTTCGCAGGACCGAGTCGGACTCTGCCTTGCTTCGGTCTCTGTTCCTTCAGCATGCGGCGTGTCACTCTGCATGTGTTGCGATCTTCACGGATGGCTCGAGGTCGTCGGGGGGCGTTGGATCCGCGGCTATTCCCCAGTCGTCTGCCCTTGCTCCCCGATGTACCCGTCTCCCTGATGAGGCTTCCGTTTTTACGGCGGAGCTCTATGCCATTCTGAGCGCTCTGGAGGTGGTGCGGGAGCATCCGGATGGGTCGTTCGTCATCCATTCGGATTCCCGCAGTGCTCTGGATGGCCTGGAGTGTTTTGACCCTGTCCACCCGCTGGTCCGACGAATCCAGCTACTGTACCATACTCTTGTCGCTTTCGGTGGCAAGGAGGTGGTATTTTGCTGGGTCCCAGCACATGTTAACGTGGCTGGAAATGAGGCTGCCGATCGAGCTGCCCGTTCCGCGTGCCGACTGCAGGTTTCACCTGTGTCCCTCCCTTTTTCTGATTATATCCCTGGCTTCCGTAGGTTTTTGCGCTCCCGGTGGCAGAGTCGCTGGGATGGCGCTACGGATAACAAACTTTGCAAGATTAAACCCAAGTTGGGATGTTGGGCCTCTTCCTTCCATCGGTCGCGCCATAAGGAGGTGGCTCTGGCCCGCCTCCGTATTGGCCACACCCACCTGACCCATGGCTATTTGATGGCCGGGGATCGGGTGCCCCGATGTCCCAATTGTGACGTCCTACTTACAGTTGCCCACCTCCTGGTGGAGTGTCCGCTTTACTCTGCGCTGCGCGCAGAGTATTTTCCCTTTTTGGAGAGCGTCGGGCTTTGTGATAGGCTTGGCGCTCTTCTGTCTGAAGGTCCCTACTTTTCGATAACCGGGTTGTTCTCCTTCCTCTTTCGCTCCCGACTTCTTTACCGGCTGTGACTCCGCTATGATCTTTCTGCTTTTCCCCCACCTCCTCCTCCTCCTCCCCCGTCTATTGTTCATTTCCATTAGTTGTTCCATACTCTTCGTTCTGTGTTCGCTCTGCTATCCATCTTTCTTTTGGTGGCCATGAGCGGTCATTCTTTGAAACAAAAAAAAAAAATATATATATATATATATATATATATATATATATATATATATATATATATATAAATGTGTGTGTGTGTGTGTGTGTTTTTTCTAGACAACTGGGTATACATTCGCAGATGTATGGGGTAATTAATTTGTGCGGTTACACTTTTGGTACCTCAGAACATTGAAAATCTATATAAAAAATCTAGAAATACTTTTTTGTCGGAGTAAAAGATATGTTGGTCCTCATTAGGTTAGGTCACGCTAGGTTAGGTTAATTAAGGTTTGGTTAGGTTAAGCCAGTTTAGTGAATAAGTTTTGAGCCTTCAATTGGGTCCGAAACACTTCTCCGTTCGCTTGCACTAAGGTTAGGTTCGGTTAAATTAGGTTTGGTTAACTAGCTTTTAGATTTATATGAGTCTGTACGTTGCTCATCTGGAAGTGCGCACACGTGTGTGTGTGCGTGCGTCTATTTATGTACATGTTTTACATTTCGTTGTGGTTGTTAATTACCACAACAACTTTCGATATTATAATTACATTGTTAACCAATTTAATATTTAATTGGTACTTCGCGACCTTTTTTTCCTCCAATAAATTTTAATTGTATTTCTTCCGGAGGTGAAGTTCATTTGTATCTTTATCAGACATGACATCCGTCTTTCCTTAATGTTTATCATGTTTCAAAAAATATTACATTTATTCAGACTTTTCCTTTTACTTTTCAATGTAGTCAGCTGATTAATAACCATTATATAGATAATTCTGTCGTGGTGTCGTTGTATTTTTTTTATGCAGGAAGGAGGAGCCAAGGGCGAACGCCCCCAAAAGCCAAAATCAATATCAGGGGTTTTCGAGATGCGAAGACACTCTGCATTTCAAAAATATGAGGTCATAAATAGGAGGGAAGATGGACTGAGGAAGGTTGTTCCAGAGTTGACCGGTTGAGTAGTTGAAAGATTGAAAATACCGATTAATCCTTGCGTTAGAGAGTTGGACAGAAAAGGAATGAGAAAGTGTAGAAAGTCTGGTACTGCGTGTTCTCCTTAAAGGAGGAGGCACGCAGTTAGAGAGTTCAGAAGAGCAATGTCCGTTATAATAGCGATAGTACAGAGAGGGTGAGGCAACATTGCTGCGAAGAGAGAAAGAGAGAGATTAAATACTGTCAGTAAGAGGCCTTGAATTGATGAGAAGAAAAGCCTTCGATTCTATCCGGTTAAGTACGGCTTTGTGGGTTGAGCCACCCGACACATGAGAAGCATACTCCATACAGGGGCAAACAAGACCCCTGTACAGAGAGCATCTAAGTTTGGTTGAAGAAACCGCGGAGGCGGTACAGCAAACCTAACTTATTAGAAGCTGTTTTGGAAAGAGAGTATATGTGATCTTTCCAGGAAAGATCACGAGAAAAGGAAACGCCAAGAATGTTAAGAGACGAGGAAGGATTGATTTGTGTGTTGTTGAAGGTAAGGCTATAGTTGTGTGGAAGATTGTGACGAGTAGAAAATGGAGGAACTGAGTTTTTAAGGCATTGAAAGTCACAAGGTTTTCTCTGCCCCAATTAGAGATAGCAGAAAGATCAGAGGTCAGGTGTTCCATAGTCGTCCCACGCAAATCATGGAGTGACTGTTGTAAGGAACGCTTTGGGAAGCGGTAGAGAAGTGAAGAGTGGAATCATCGGCATAGGAGTGAATAGGACAGGAAGTGCGAATTAAAAGATCATTAATAAATAAAAGGAAAAGAGTGGGTGACAGTGATGTTTCCTGAGGAACATCACTGTTGATAGCTTTCGGAGAAGAACAGTGGCCATCTTCAACCGCAGCTATAGATCGGCCAGAAAGGAAATTAGAGATGAAGGCACAGATAGAAGGATAGAAACCGAAGTAGGGCAGTTTCGAAATTATAGATTTGTGCCAGACTCTATCAAAAGCTTTTGATATGTAAAGCGCAATAGTAAAAGTTTTACCGAAATTCCGAAAACAGAATGACCAAGAGACAGAGAGATATGCAAGAATACTGCCAGTAGAGTGTCCCTTGCGAAACACATACTGACGATCTGAAAGAAGATTATGAGAAGAAAGGTGTTTAAGAATCTTCTTATTAAGGATAGATAAAAAAGTTTAGAAAGACAAGAAATCAAAACAATTGGACGATAGTTGGAGGGTTGAGAGTGGGACAGGCTGAATGAAAGCGAACTTCCAGGAAGAAGGAAAAGTACCAGATGAGAGACAAAGATGAAAGAGTTTGCCGAGGCAGGGTGTCAGCACAGAAGCACGGTTCTTAAGAAGAACAGGAGGAACATCATGAGGACCGTACGCCTTCCTAGAGTTGAACCCAAATAATGCAGAAAAAGCTTCTTTGGAAGAGATTCTAATTTCAGACATAATAAAGTCAGAGGGGGAAGATGGAGGAACAGCACCGGAATCATCCAGGGTTGAATTGTAAGCGAAAGTTTGAGCGAAGAGTTCGACTTTATCAGGAAAAGAGATGGCAACTGAGCTGTCAGAATGGAAAAGAGGAGGGAAAGAAGAGGAAGTAAAGTTGTTGGAGAGGTTCTTAGCTAAATGCCAGAAAGAGCGAGAAGAATTAGAATTGGAAAGGTTTTCATATTTTTGTCAAATGAAGGAATTTTTGACGAATCGAAGAACAGATTTTGCACGATTCCTGGCACAAATATAAGTTGAGTGAGAGTAGGAGTAGGATGGCGACGGTACCTTCTGAAAAACTCCTCTCTGTTGTGGACATCATTAAAACAAGTAAAGTTAAACCAAATTTTTTGCATTAGCACTAGAAATACAATATAGAATGTACGCGTCCATGCCCGAGTGAATCACTTCCGTGATGCTCTCAGCACACTCGGAAGGGCCCAGGCCACGAAAACAGTAATCATTCCATGGGAAATCACATAAGCACTGCCTAAGAGCCTCCCAATCAGCGGCGCCGAAGTGCCAAAGGCGCCTCCTTTTGGGAGGATCCAATGGCCGAATTGGAGCGATAGGACAGGAAACAGATATAAGATTGTGGTCCGAGGAACTCAACAGAGAAAAAAGTTTCACAGAGTAGGAAGAAGGATGAGAGGTAAGAAATAAATCCAGAATGTTGGGCCTATCTCCAAGGCAGTCGGGGATACGAGTACGGTGCTTTACAATCTGCTCTAGGTCACTTCAGATAGATAAATTGTAAGCTAATTCACCATGGATGTTAGTGAAGTGGGAGGAAAGCCAAAGGTGGTGGTGAACATTCAAATCTCCTAAAATGGAGATTTCAGCAAAGGGAAAGCGGCAAAGAATGTTCCCATTTTGGAAGTGTGGTAGTCAAAGAATTTTCAGTTGTCAGTAAAATTAGGGGAAAGGTGGACGGTACAGATGTATTTAGCTTGATACTGGCATGTAAACCGTAGCCAGAGTCTATAGAATTCGGAGGATTTGAATTCGGGAATACAGAACAAGTTAGGTCATTGCGTACATACACGCAACATCCACCTTTGGAGTGAAATTGAGTATAGAGAAAGTAAAAGGGTACAGAAAAGGGGTTGCTGTCAGTCGTCCCAGACACCTGAGTTTCAGTGAGGAAAAGAAGATGAGGTTTAGAAGAGGAGAGGTGGTGGTCAACAGATTGAAAATTTGAGAAAAGACCACGAATGTTGCAGAAGTTTATTAAAAGTAAGGCAGGGGCTCAAAACATCTCGAATGGGGGTAGCAGATCCAGTCCCGTTGCCAGGGTCTGGTTTCTCAGTGTCGTCAGCGGGTGGGGGAGCCAGAAGTGGGAACATTTATGGCCCCTTCCCGTAGGACTCCGAGGCTCTTGAAGTTAGTGCCATTTCTTCTTTTTTTAATTTTGAAAAGATTATGTAGTGTGTAAAATGCATGTATATTAGGGCGGGTCGAAATTTTATATTGAAAAGGTACATACGAGTATTGTGAGGGGTTTGGCTGGAACACAAGAACCCCCTCATAAATTATTTTCGCTGTTTAAAGCCTCCTACCCCTGGCACAATTTTTCACTTTTTGACCTATATTGAAGAATATTTCATTTATACGAGACTTACTCTACATTCAGGTTTTTTGATGACAAATCTTTATTAACGTATAATATTTTATTTAATAATGTACAGTATTAGGATAATAAATGTGCTAAAATTCAATTCCTTTTTTCATTGTTCCTTATCACATCAAAAGGGAAGAAATTTTCAATATCATTAGGAAATTTTATTTCATATGTTTCTTACTCATTCCACTGGGCCTTCCATTCAAACTTGGACAGTTTTCGCCTTGATTCTAATGAGTTTAAGATAAACTTTTGACGATTGTCATATCCTATGCTTTCCTGACATGCCTTTGTTACTAGGTTCACTGCCCTTTCCACACTTTGACTGTGGCATGGAAAAGAAGCTATTTCCAGTGGCTTACATCGAGCCTGTAGTAGCTCATCGTCGCTAAAATTGTTTAGCAGCGGTGGAGGAGTAATGATCTCTTTTTGCCAATCGATCATCTCAGTGTAGTCAGTAGATTGAAAATTGAGGGTTCGAGGCAACTCAGTTTCTGGTACCTGAAAATCCTGTTCTTGAAAGGATGATTTTCTGAATATCTTGCTCCCTAATTTCTAGTCTCTTGTCAGTTGCCATTGATACGAGTATATTTTGTGGGTGGTCAAAGTAGACGTTATTCTTTAATACTGGTTCTATGATTGATCTATGTTGTTCATCTAAACTTCGAAGCAAGCACATTAAATGCCAAAAGTTATATGCACCATCAGTTGCATTAGGATGAGATTTTATCCAAAACTACCCTGGAGTATAGAACTGCATAATAATCTTGACTATATCTTGAAGGTTTTTATCAGGATTTGGCGTTGAGACATATAATGGAAGGACCCTGTTGGCTAGAGTTAGCCAGCGAGCATGGTGAAGGGTACGTGGGGATCGAGTGGACAGATCTTGAGAAGTGTCTCCAGTTTGCACTGCCAGACACATATCATAGAGATACCTTTGATCACTGCTTAGCTCCTTCACAACATTTGCTGGAATTTCTTTAATGTTTCCCTTTACGCGAAAATATTTGACTACCTCCAATTCTGTTAAATCTGTTTTCAATTTATTCCCAACTGAACCCACAAAAGTATTTCGACCTGTTGTTTTACCATCAATGGCTTTGTAGACGTGCATAAAAGGCAGCTCATTGAAATACAAGAGGCACACCAACCACTGCACTGGTCTGTTAAGATGAATTTCAACCAGTTTTATGGCTCCACCAATTTTTCCTGTATTTACAGGAGTACCATCACATAGTAAAGCTTCTTGTTGTTGTTGTTTAGCCGATCATCCCACCCTGATCGAGCAAGCCGGCGGCACGCAGGTAACCTATCGCCCTCTCCGGAGTGGACCAGAGGTTCAGCGCACTAATGATGTTGTGTTGTGTTCGTTGTTGTGCTAGAGCGGTACAGTCTGTCATAATGTGTTCAATTGTTTGTGGTGTGTCCTGGCACAGGTGGCAGGTGTTGTCTGTGGAGTTGTCTCGTCTGTGTTTATATGTCCGTAAGTTGGGGTGATGTCCACATCGGAATCGTGCTAAGTTAACTCGATCCGATCTGCTCAGGCTGGTCTCTGACCTGTTAATGGGTGGCGGCTTTGCACCTAGGACCGCATTCGGACCGAGTCGTGTCAGTGCTTTGTGGGTTAGGTGTGTGTGTGTGTGTGTGTTTTCTTTATTGTGTGATGTCTGAAGGGCGTGGTATGGAATGGAGTATTTGGTTATAATGTGTCTCTGGTGTTACCTTAATGGTGCGAGGTGTCGGTGCATGATTGTACATCTACGGCAAGGGTGTTGTGGGTTAGTTGTCGCTGCTGCCATGAATTGTGTTCCCCTCATGTCTAAATGTTCCCTAACTTTCAGTATTTTTGTTTCTGTGTGCAGGTGTTCTATTGGTGTTGTTTGAGTGCATCCTGTAATGATACGAAGTGCGTTGTTTTGTATTGTCTGTAAGGTGTTTGTGTGTGTATTTGAGATAATGGGTGCCCAGCATGGGCTAACATAGTCCATAACTGAGCGAATATATTGTTTGTATATGAGTGATGTTGTTTCCTGCTGGTGTCCAAAGTTTGCGCCTGTTAGTACCCTAAGCGTGTTAAGTCTTGACGTACATTTGTTTTTAATGTCCTGAATGTGGTTTGCAAAAGATAATGATGTGTTGTATGTGACCCCAAGTATTTTGGTCCTGTGAGTGTGTGGAATGTTGGTGTTGTTTAGTATAAGCTTTGATAGTATCTGTACTGTTCGAGTCTGTATTAATAGTTATCAACTCTTCTGCTATGCAGCGAGCAGTTCCATTATCTGGTGTGACATGGTCTACACAGATGCTTCCAGGTTCTTTCACAATAAAATAATGTTCTTCTTTTATCTTTCCACTTTTAATTAATGTTATCTTTCCTTCCATCAAATCCAAGGCACTCCATCTTCAGATTTTCGCATTTAGACCTAAAAGTATTTGTTTCACCCATGCGATTTCTTTCTTTTTCTAATTTCTTTCTGTCAAGCATGTTGGTGTGGTTAAGGATCCCCATATCTTTTAAAGCTGTATTGACTATTGCAGCTGCAGCCCTACAACTTACACGATAACGATCTGCTATTAATGCTAGGTTTTCATAGGAGTGCCTGTTCTGAATATTCTCAGTCAATTCTAAATTGACCTCGTAATCTGCATCCTGACTCTCTGAATCTACATCCATGTCTTCTTCGGTGTTTTCTATAAATTCCGATGGTAAAACATTGGTGGCTTCAGTCATTTCTTCTTGTGCTTTTAGTTGACGGTTTTGTGCTTCTTGGGCTCTTGCTAAAGATCTCCTCTTTGTTGAAATAGCTATGCGATCAATTGGTCCTAACTGATTTTTCTTTGTTTTTGACCCACAAAAGACTCCCATTCTGCCATTGGTATTTTATCCTTACACCTGCAAGATTTCCTATCAATTCCCTTATCATAACATTCACAAGAGGATATATCAAACATTTCATCATTTAAGGCAAAACTTTCATTTCTTCGATGTAACGGCACCTTGTTCAATTTTGAGACTTCGTCTATTAGTCGACTGACTTTAAGATAGATACCTTTGGTGTTAGTCATAGGAAAAGAAAATTTCATCCAAATGTCTTCAATATCTTTTACAACAACTCTGTAACAATCATTAGCAGTTGCTGATCCTTTTGATTTAGCTTCTTCACGACGGCGCACAAAATGGTAGTCTCACAATATTTGCTTTTGAAGGAGTCATGGCTGCTGGAAATTCCGTAGGCTATCCAAAGGCTGCTTTTGAGGACTTGCTTCTAGTAGTCATAGTTTATATTCAGAAGTAAAATCAAATTATATGTAATTTATAATTTATGATAATTCAAACTATAATTACAGGAAATGCAAATTATTTCTATTTATCTGAAAAATTATTTCTTTTTATCTGAAACATAAAAACATCAAGCATTAAACAAACAACTGATCATATAACAACATTAAACATATGCAAATATGAAGGTAAAAAAGGGAGGAGGGACATGTGATAGGGGTAGTAGGGTAGCACATGCTTGATTTTTTAATATTTTGTTAGTGATAAAAAAACCTTCTCACATAGTGTACTTTTTAAGAATAACATTTTTTCCCATTTAAATATATGCAAATATGAGGGTAAAAAAGGGGGGGGGGTATGTGCTAGGGGTAGCTGGGGTAGCACATGCTTGATATTTTAATGTTTTGTTAAGATGATAAAATGAAACTTCTCACATCGTGTACTTTTTAAGAAATAAAAAAATTTCCCATTTTCGACCCGGCCTAATGTACAGTATATGTAGTGAGGAATAGGGAGAGAAGTGTGTGTTATAGAGCATGCTGGACTGCTCACAGAGTAGATGAGACACGGAAAAAGTCAGCTAAGGAGGACAGTCACAGGAGAAACGGGAGTTCCGTCACTCCCTCTATCTTCTGTCTAACGTCCCACCCGGAGTACTTCCCTGGTTGAATGGTGTCTACAGTCTCCTTCTCTTTGAAAGTTAAGTTTTTCAGAAATAAATTTAAACTTTAAAACTATTTCTATGGCACTATAGAAATTAATTTTTTTATATTTACAGTTATCTTTTTGTCTGGATCTGGACAAAATGGCCCGGTTGGTTTTGTTCATCATCAGTCGTTTACAAATATTGTAGATGTTAGCCATGAAATTATGTTTTCTGTAAAATTCCATAGAAATCGTTTTCTGTTGTTTATTTCAAGATAAACCAGTTCATTGAAAAAAATGACTAACTTTGGCTCCACTCCTTGCCTTCAAGACCTGAAGAGCTGATCATATTATTTAAAATTTTAATCATCGTGCCTTAATATTACACTGCAGCACTATGGATTATGAAGCGAAATAAGCAGTAGAGGCGTTCTAAGCATTTTAATTAGTATATTGAGTTTACCGTCAGTAATTATGGTCTGCAAACTGAAACAGCATTTTTTACATACTTTAAAAACCATTCTTAATATCACTGTGTTCGTCCATTTACATAATGTAAATAAACCTATATTTTTTTGTAAGCAAAGTATTTTCGATAGCTTTAGTTTCTTGCTGATTTTTTTTAAAAAACTTGAGTTTATGAAGTGTTGTATTTACAAACTAAGTTTTATGAGAAATGCTTCTCATTTTGACAACAATCAGATTGTCCATTCGCGTGACCTGAACAAATTAAGAAGGGGGCTCCCATATGAAATCAGTGGTTCTATGAAATATATGATATAATATAATATAATGTAATATAATATGTGCCTCGGTGGTGTAGTTGTTAGCATCGCTGACTGCGAATCCACTGGCCCGGGTCCGAAACCCGGTAACAGTAAACCCAGCTGTTCATCCTTCCATAGAATAAAAAAGTGGTTGGTGGATCAGTGGGTAACCGTGGATAGCTTAGTGGTTAAGACGCTGGGCTGCTGATAGTAGGGTGGCCATTTAAAAAGGAGGACACTGCGTATGTGGCCGTACGTTAACATATATATATTATATATGTTAACGTACGGCCACATACGCAGTGTCCTCCTTTTTGGAAATTTGGAAATGGCCACCCTAAGGACAGAGTGCTCAAAAGGCGGACTGTCCGCCTAAAGCCGGACGTCTGGCCACCCTTGCTAGGGAAGTCGTGAGATCGAGTCCGGGTGAGGACTTTGTAATTTCTGACCGCTAGTGGTGGTTCGTGGTTCGTATTCCACGTTAAATTCTATGTCTAAGGTTGAGAGACAAACTTGACCTTCATCGGAATGAAAACTTCGGGCGAAAGCAAAACCAAGATTAACCAAGGTTATAATATATAATTTCCCAAATTATAATGAACTTATTCTCCTCATCTTTTACAATATGTAATTGAATTTCAAGCGAAACGGGAGTGTTAGGTGGAAATTGGTTGCTATTAGAATTTAATTTTTTGTTAATTTTTGGAGTGAGAGGGGACGGGGATAGAGTGGAAGGCCTGTCAGTTAAAAAGCAGAAATCTGTATGAATTGTAAAGAGTTTTCAGAGACATTCTCTCCACGAAAGACTTTAAACTTTGTTATTTATAAAGAAAGAACAGCAGATTTCTGAAAGAAGAAAGATGAAGTTTGTAAGTAAATTAAAGATCTCGCATGAATTGTGATGTAGAAAGACCTTTCAGTCATATATTAACACTAACTGTTTCACTTTCAACAAAGTCTCCTGTAGGAATTTATTATTAGAAGCGTTTCACTAGTAGAGGGTGTCCCAGAAGGCTAGGAAGGTTTTTATTTCGCGATAACCTTTTTGTTTGGGGATAAAATAAAAAAAGGTTTGTAACACTTGAAAATATATTTATTGCGATTTTAATTACAAATTTAATATCTGGTGAAAATCTTTATTTTCACTGCGTAAATCTAAAATCGCATTAGCGTACGTTATCCGACTCTGATGATCTTGTGGTTTAATTTCTTGAGCAATTTGAATTTTGTACGGGTAAAGATTGATTATCCTCTGTTAAAATTCGATGGATGTAAGGAACTTCTTGAAATGTTTAATTCCTGGCTGCGTCGTCGGACTGATGTGGATTTTCCTCAACGTTTCACGAACCATCTCAACCAGAGTTGGACTTCGGCTTGTCCGAGGACGCGCAGTCCGTGGTTGGTCTCCCTGACCCTTTCCCATACGAAATTTAACGACGTACCGTCGAATAGCTCGATCAGAAGGAGCAGAATGTGTGTTGAATTTTAATCGAAAAGCTCTTTCAGCGGCACCAATGGAAGAGCTGTTTGTCAAATAAAGTTCCACAATAACCACTCTTTATTGCACTGTCCAGGATTCCATTTTCATTAATCGCATCAAGGGTACTTTAATTGAAAAATAAAAATAAATAATTAATAAAAAAAAAAGGTTATAGCCAAGTAAAACCCCCTCCAAAGCTTCTGGGACACCCTTTATATAGTGTAAGATCTATATATATATATATATATATATATATATATATATATATATGAATAAAACCACGAAGGAAAGGAAACACAAAAAGGTGCTCAAGCGCTTTCGTCTAATGACATCCTCAGGAACACTGAAGTACATAAAAGGTTACGGCCTATATATAGGTTACAGAAAGAAAAAAATAAATAAATAACATACATACACACAAACATATATATATATATATATATATATATATACTATATATATATATATATATATATATATATATATATATATATATATATATATATATTAGGGTGGTCCAAAAGGTTAAAGCATCGACTAAGTTCTCCACAAGGTTGTTTTATGCCTCTTGGTGTGGACAGTATTTGTGCAAAGTTTCACGTTATTCGGTTAATATTTAGGGGTCGCCCCACTTGCCCCCTTTTTGAAAATTTGGGAAAATATATAGACAACTGAATAACTAAATTTTTTTTTGGTTCTCAAAGAATATGAAAGAAAACAGTAAGACAATAGGACATGATAATGGGTGTATCTTCATTATTTCTTCTGCATCAGAGTCGCCTTGGATGGTATTGGTATCTGTTTTCGGTGGGCGGCTACGAGTTGTAGGAGGTACTGCTTCTGGTCCTCGTTTCGTGTCAGTGTCATTGTAGCGTTGTGCGAGAGCAATACCTCGCTCGGCAGCATCATTGACGACTTTCATCTTTAAGGCGCGATCTCTAAGTTCCCTGTAGTTCTTGTCATTTGGCCATTCCCGTGGATCTTTTTGAAGTAACTGGCGCGCTTCCTCCTTACCTCCAACTTTCAAGGCATCAAAGAGGGTCAATGTCCTTTTCGTGACGAAGGATGCCACATCATTTTCAACACCAGCTTCCGCCATGTCGATTCGTCGGGGGCAGCCATTCTTTTGGGGATGTTGGAGTGTTGAACCATTCTCCTTTTGGTATCAGGATCGATCCTATTATCGAAGAAGGCCAGTCCAATCAGATGCTCCGACAAGTACCACAGGTGGCGTCTTAGAGCTGTCTTCGCCGCTTGTGCAGCTCCTCCGTGTGGATATTTTTCCAGAAGATGCAGCATTTTGAGATCATTGAGAGGAGCTTGTGTCCCCATTGGCGCTTCATGCCAGTACTTGACGTAAATCAGACTGACAAATAAAGCCAGCTGAGTCACGTTTCGTTCTTCGCGTGCTGTGAGCTTGAATTGATAGTGAAAGAGGTAGATTTTGAGCGCATAAATCGCCTTCGCCATCCATCTCGCGTGGTGCATGGGACCCGGAGCTCGGATAAAGAGTTGACCACCAGTCTTTCCCCCCAGGAAGAGCAAAGATAGTTCAAGGAACTCCTTGTAGTCGTCACGAGGTTGGCTTGCCTGAAGAGCGTTAGGTAAGTAAGTGAGCATCTCTTTTCTCATCTCTTGGAGTTGAGGGTTCTCGAACAAGCTGTCCGATGCTGAGACAAATGCTTCGTGGGAGAGAGATGGCCATTCCTTTTGAAATCGCTTAAAAAGGCCTGTTTCAGGACTTCCTGTTGAGCCAAATATTGAGGCAAAGACATCAGCAAGTACGACTTCAAGTATATGATGTCGACAACCGATCCAAACTAGCTCGTGACCCAATGCTTCTTCAATCCTGACACAGGCTCCGCGATGTAAACCCGTGTTTGACGCAGTGGTATCGAAGACGAGACCTCTCACATGCTGTTCCACGTTCCATAATTTCATAGTTTGAAGGCATGCCTGGGCCTGTGCTTCTCCAGTTCCTTGTTTCATCTTTGGGACACCAAGCAGCTTCTCCTGTCCATTGAATGTTATAAGGATTGCTATCCGATGCACATTCGTCTTCTTCCCTTCAATGCCGGGGAGAAGCTTTCCGTCCCAATGGAGAAGGACAGGGTCTTCTAGAGAGAATGATTCTAGGTCTTCTCGAGCTGCCTGTTCTCGCCCACTTTCTCTGTAGCGATGAATAGAGCTCCGAGAGCACGTCATCCCAGACAGATCATGCCCCGCGGCCTGTAATACAGCTCCAGTTACGAAAACAGCATTCCGGTCAGAAAGATTGGTGCGATCCATTGCTCCAATGACTTCTGGAGATTGGAAAATGTTCGTAACCTTGTTCTTGGGACGCTTTGGTGCCGGAGCTTCAGACGAAGAAGGAATCGGAACCGATGGTCTATAGTCGTCGTCGTCTTGCGAAAAAAGGGAAGAAGAAGAAGAGGAAAGATCAATTGATGACACTCATGCTTCTTCCAAATCTTTCTGTGTTGCTTCATGCCTTGCCTTCCTCTTGGCTTCCTTCTCCATTCTGGATCGCTTTCTGTCCTCTTGTGTAGTCGTTTCCTTATCAATGCCAGCCATGCTGCAAGAATTGACGTCCTTGCGCTGCATGGACAGGAAATTTCGGTCCTCAACGTTGACGATTGTGCTCATGGCATCACTGGTTGCGATGTCAAACAGTTCCTGGATGTCCGCTTTGAAGATGTCTTCATTCATTCTATCGCTGGCACGTTGCCTGGTCCTGTGCTTCTTGAGTGTTTTGTAGCGGTCTAAAAGCTTTGAAAGCTTACGGACACAGGAGTCGATCCGTTGAGTTGGGATCCGCGCTCGGGTCCAGACTTCAATCACCCTCTGGCATGCCTGGTTCAGACTGTCGGAGGTGGTTTGCTTTTGATTGATGTGGTGGTATTGCCCAAGAGGAGGGCGTCAAGGCATGTAGGGAGCCTTGACGTGGATAAAGTTCCAGTTGCCATCCCTAGAAGCCAAACTTTTGGAATTGATCGAGTTTGAGCCATCGGACCTACGGAAGAAAAAGTACATTATATAATATATATATTCAGAGTGGGGCGACCTCTAAATATTCACCAATCACGCTGCAATTTTGCACAGACCATGTGGACACTAAATGGACAAAAACCACACTTGTGGAGACTATCTAAGACAATTTTGAAATTTCCCCCTATGGATTTGGACCACCCTAATATATATATATATATATACATACATATCTACACACATACATATATATATATATATATATATATATATATATGCAATAAACGGAGAAGTAAAAATAAAAATTAAAAATTAAAGATTAGAGGATTAACAAAGAGGCATACAGATTTGTAAGGAAAAATATCGATTTTTAGCACAAGATCAAATGAATTAATAATACAAATTTATACTGGAAATCTGCCCGGGTTTCAACACTTTGCCTTTTAGAGTCAAGTTTCGATATATAAAAATAAAATGAAGATTAAAAGTTAATAAAGTAGCGTACAAGTTTACCAAAGATTTAGCGTCCTACCCTTTTTATCTAAATTTGTTTTGAAGGAATTCAAAACAACAGGATCGAGTTGAAAAAGACCTTTGCTTATGTTGAAGTTATTTGAAAGTTGGATAATGGCAGACTGAAGAATATTTCTATTGACAATGTTGCTAGAATGAAATAAAACTGAAGCATTATTCCAATCAATACAGTGGGATAACTCTGACAAATGGACAAAAAGAGCACTGGACAACTGTCCTGTTCTAACGGAATATTGATGCTGTTTTATACGTGTGTGCAAATCCTTTCCCGTCTGACCTATGTAAAAGGAATCACATTGTTTACACCCAATTTTATAGATAATGCCTGAATTATTGGTAGGGCTATTTTTTACTATGATATTTTTCACAATATTGTTATATGAAAATACTACATTAATATCCAAAAGTTTAAGTACATTAGCAATGCCTAAAAAGCCCGGGAAAAATGGAAGTACTAAAATATTTTTTGACAAAGTATGAGTGTTATTATTGACACGATAGAAAGTTCGTTTTGCCTTGTTGAGACAAGATTCCATAAACGCAGATGGGTAACACAAATCACTTCCAATACCGTTGATTTTTTCCAATTCGGCATCGATGTATTCCGGACTGGCGATCCTAAGGGCGCGGAGAAACATTGATGAAAAAATGGCCTTAGTGGGGGTGTCATGTCCCGAGTAAAAGTGTACGTAGGACAAATTGTTTGTTGTTTTCCGATAGATACTAAACTTAAAACCTGGGCTTTCCCTATGTACCCGCACATCCAAAAATGGGAGTGAATTGTCTTGTTCCACTTCTAAAGTAAACTTAATGGAGGGGACTTGATCATTTAACTGAAGGAGGAAGTTATCCAGGTCACGATTCATGGGCCAGATACACAAAATATCGTCGACGTACCGCAACCAAGGGATGCCAACCCCCAGGATTCTCGGAATGTAAGTAATTTCGAAAAACTCCATATAAATATTGGAGAGGAGGGGCGATAAGGGGTTGCCCATGGCCATCCCAAACACTTGTTGATAATACTCGTTATTGAAAGTGAATTTACAGTCTTTGATGCAAAGCTTAATAAGTTCCAAAACAATGTGTGAAGGTAGTGGCAGGTCATACTTATGTAATTCTTGGGAGAGAAAGTCAAGCATATCATCAATCGGCACTTTTGTAAACAATGAACAAACGTCAAAACTGATCAATCTATCGTTAGTTTCAGTACGTGCATTATTCAATTTTTCAGTAAGATCCATGGAATTTTTTACATGTGAATCAGAGATAGTTCCGAGAATGGGGGACAAGACTTTGACAAGCCATTTGGAGAGTTTATAAGTAATAGAGCCCACCGAGCTGATAATAGGGCGCATAGGGTTGCCAGGTTTGTGGGTTTTAATAAGACCGTAAAGGTAGGGCAGAGAAGGTGAAGTGGACATGAAAAGCGGAATTAAGTCCTTATGATCTTTGAGAATGCGTTTCAAGCCACTATTAAATGATTTGATGACGTCATCCTGCGGGTTCTTCCTAAGTTTGCTGTATGTGGCGGGGTCCTGGAGAAGCTCGTTCATCTTTCCGATGTAGTCCACTTTGTCCATAATAACTATGGTGTTAGCCTTGTCTGCTTTAGTAATATGGAGCTCCCCATCTTTTTTTAATTGTGAGAGGCCATCGCGAAAACGTTTAGGAAAGTTATCTTCGTAATTACCATTCGCCGCACTATAAACGAGGCCTTTAACTATGTTAAACAAATACTGAGGGAGATTACACTGTTTTTCAAAACACGCGAGACTGTAACAAATTTGTAAAGCCGAAGGTTTTTTAACAATAAAAAAGGACATACCATATCCAAGGGCACTTTTTGCATCGTCACTAATGTTTTTCGAAGAAAGGTTCAAAACACACTTTGAGCTTGCTTTTTTACTCCACTGACTATTTCGAATGAGACTTTTAATTTTCCGATCCAAAATGTTACGAAGTGAAGTAGTTCTCCGACGCAACTCGTTGTAAATTTCATCAAACAAAGGTTGGATCCACGGTTGGGGAATAACGGTTACAAAATTATGTATGGCGATGTTTAAATTTTTGAAGGCGGACCACTCATTTTGTCTGGTGACTTCAGGTTTTAAGTTTAGTATCTATCGGAAAACAACAAACAATTTGTCCTACGTACACTTTTACTCGGGACATGACACCCCCACTAAGAAGGCCATTTTTTCATCAATGTTTCTCCGCGCCCTTAGGATCGCCAGTCCGGAATACATCGATGCCGAATTGGAAAAAATCAACGGTATTGGAAGTGATTTGTGTTACCCATCTGCGTTTATGGAATCTTGTCTCAACAAGGCAAAACGAACTTTCTATCGTGTCAATAATAACACACGTACTTTGTCAAAAAATATTTTAGTACTTCCATTTTTCCCGGGCTTTTTAGGCATTGCTAATGTACTTAAACTTTTGGATATTAATGTAGTATTTTCATATAACAATATTGTGAAAAATATCATAGTAAAAAATAGCCCTACCAATAATTCAGGCATTATCTATAAAATTGGGTGTAAACAATGTGATTCCTTTTACATAGGTCAGACGGGAAAGGATTTGCACACACGTATAAAACAGCATCAATATTCCGTTAGAACAGGACAGTTGTCCAGTGCTCTTTTTGTCCATTTGTCAGAGTTATCCCACTGTATTGATTGGAATAATGCTTCAGTTTTATTTCATTCTAGCAACATTGTCAATAGAAATATTCTTCAGTCTGCCATTATCCAACTTTCAAATAACTTCAACATAAGCAAAGGTCTTTTTCAACTCGATCCTGTTTTTGAATTCCTTCAAAACAAATTTAGATAAAAAGGGTAGGACGCTAAATCTTTGGTAAACTTGTACGCTACTTTATTAACTTTTAATCTTCATTTTATTTTTATATATATCGAAACTTGACTCTAAAAGGCAAAGTGTTAAAACCCGGGCAGATTTCCAGTATAAATTTGTATTTTTAATTCATTTGATCTTGTGCTAAAAATCGATATTTTTCCTTACAAATCTGTATGCCTCTTTGTTAATCCTCTAATCTTTAATTTTTAATTTTTATTTTTACTTCTCCGTTTATTGCATATATATACAGTATAATATATATATATATATATATATATTATATATAATATATATATATATATATATATATGTGTGTGTAGATATGTATATATATATATATATATATATATATATATATATATATATATATATATATATATTTATATATATATGTTTGTGTGTATGTATGTTATTTATTTATTTTTTTCCTTTCTGTAACCTATATATAGGCCGTAACCTTTTATGTACTTCAGTGTTCCTGAGGATGTCATTAGACGAAAGCGCTTGAGCACCTTTTTGTGTTTCCTTTCCTTCGTGGTTTTATTCATCATAAATATTTTTCACGTGTTACTTTCGTGAAGTATATAATAAATAAATATATGATGTAAAACAATGCACTGTAGCGACGAAGTATGAAGGACACCACTCTTCAAGAAGACGTAAATTTTTATTTGGTAACACCAAAACAGTTTCGGCTCCTCGCGAGCCCTTCTTAATTGGTATTGACTAGGGCGACCCAATTTTAACCTAAAAAATTGAAATTATTAACTTTATTCTTACCACTTATTAACTTTATTTAACCTAAAAAATTCTTTATTTTTCAACTTATTTGTGGATAAATATTAACGCTTAATAATAAAATAAAGCACCTCACATTCATTTATTTAATAAATTATTAACGAACTTATTTAGTTATGTTGGAGTTTGGACAAATTCACTAGGATAGCTAGTAATAAATGGCTGGATTTTCACAAAAGCTGATTTCGCAGTTTTAGGCATGTTTCAAATTTATATATTCTGCCAAAAAGATAACAAACTTAATATAGTTAATTAAACATGTGATTTATGGTACTACTGAACTAATTCTAACAACAAAAGCCAAAACATAATATTCACATAGTATTCACATATTGTATGAATACACGTCTAACTACCAAATGTAGAAAAGCTCCTAAAAACACTACGTCGATAAATAACGAAAGAGTAATGTAGAAATAATGCATAATCAGCATGTATAATCATCATTAATCAATGCATAGACTCTATGTAAATAAGAATCCAGAATACATATTATAACATCGTATTGGAGAACCGGAAATAACTTATTTGCTTACGCAGTTTCACTCCATATTTTCGTTAATTTTATTTTATTAATCCATCACGAAAGTTTTAACTTCCAATAGCAAATTTTCAACCTTATTAATAATTTTATTAGCTTTATTAACCCATAACTAAAATATTAACTTTATTAACCTAATAGCAAATTTTTAACCTTATTATTAACTTTATTAACTTTGGGTCGCCCTAGTAATGACCGTATAAACAGAGAACAGAGTTTATATACACCTGGAAGTTAATTATCAGGGATTAGCTGGCTGAACCTTCCTATCTTCTTCTCAGAGGATAGTTAAGTAACTCCCTCCGACCCAGCTTTGACCCGATGGATGTACTTGTGTTGCCTGGGGATTTTTGGAAGGTAATGTTACAAAATTCTTAATTTTATTACATATAATTTTGTTAAAAGAGAATTGACCATCGGATAGATTAAAATTTTGTATAGAGCCTATAAGACTAGATTCAATAATTCTACACTAAACATAATTATTAGATTTGAAAACAAAGTTGCAATTATTGAAAGCTATTACATGGTTATAGTCCCTAACATGACAGAATACCGCACTTTTTTCATTCCCCATCCTCACATCTCTCTTGTGTTCATAATTTCTCTTACTGAGGTCCCTTCCCGTTTCTCCCACGTATACATTATCAGGACATTATTTACATGGTAATATACGAGTATATACACCTGCGTCTTTTTCGTCCTTAGGTTTATTCCTTATTAACATATCATTTATGCAGTTATTATATTTGAATGCCACATTAGTGCCTAATCTTTGACAAGTTTTCTTAAGCCCTTTCAAGTTTTTCTTATAGTGGAGGACAATGCTCTTCTTGTAATCCTTGTTTACAGTTGACCTGCCAGTATAAAAAGTTTTTCTGGCTGCCAAATGAGCGTTAAAAATGAACCACTTGGGATAATACAGATTTTTAAATGTATTGTTGAATTTTGTATCTTCTCCTCAACATAAGAAGGGTGACAGATTCTATATTCTCTTAGGCACATTGAAGATACAACTGATTTTTTTAACTTGGTCATCATGAAATGAAAAATAGTGAATGTAAGAGTTTGAATTAGTCTCCTTCCTATATACAGACAATTTTATGGCGTCATTTTCCCTATTGATGAGAACATCCAAAAAAGGTATTTTTCTATCTCTTTCCCATTCACATTTGAACTTAATTGAGTGATGAAGGGTATTGAGTTTGGAAAAGAAGTCATCAAAATTCTTACTAGTTGGTCATACTGATATGACATCCACATATCTTAACCAAATTTGATTGGGGGAAGGATATCCTATGCAACAATTTTGTTTCGAATAACTCCACAAATAAACTGGCCAAAATGGGGGGGGGGGGGGGGATTGGCCATGGCCACGCCATACTTCTGTTTATAGAACGTGCCCTCAGCTATAAATATATAAATACATTATCCTCGACACAGAGTTTCAGAATAGGGTATGACAGTAGTCGTGTGGCCTAGCTGGAGGTAGAGATCTTTTCTCATCCATCTTCCGAGAAGGTGTCGGTGATTCTGCTACCGGCATCTGTTGTCACTTATTTAGGGGGCCTGCTTCCCCCTTGTGGGGTTAGTAGTCATCGGGGTTCGGATTCCCAAACCTACAAAAGAGCTTGCTCTTAACGCCTGCGCGTGCCTGGTTGAGCTCGGGCGCCTGTCTTCTTCTACTCAAGCTCTCGTTTCTGTTCCACCCTTTCTCTACTTCTTTCCCATTTCTTCGTCTGTTCAAGTTTCTCTTCTTCACTATCCTCTTTCTTGGTCACATCGACTACTACAGAGTTTCACCAATTCTATGAATTTCTTGGCTGTTACTGAAAGCGTTAGGTTTAGGTTAGGAAGAATTTCCTTCAAAAAATTGATGGTTTCGTCTACTGGGACATTTGTACATGAGGAATTTACAACAAAACTGAACTGGCCATTAGATAATTCTAAATTATTTATCTTATCACAAAAATGTTGTTTATTTTTTATGTGAACAGGGGAAATACTACCAACAGCTGGAGACAAGTGTTTGGCAAACCATTTAAACAATTTGTACGTAACTGAACCTACACTGGAGATGATAGGCCGAAGGGGACAACCTTCTTTATGAGTCTTAGGAAAGCCATACAAAGAGGGAAGAGACGAATTCATGCTTTTGAATTGTTTGGCTAATTCAGATTTTCCTAGAACCTTGGTAAGGCCTCTATTGAATCGTTGTATTGGTGTTAAGAAAGAAATAAATAAATAAATATATATATATATATATATATATATATATATATATATATATATATATAATGTGATGAATTTTACAATTAAACACGTGAAATGAATGAATGATGCAAACCTACATGGAAAAAGAAAATCATTTTTCTTTTTTCCCTGTAGGTTTACATCATATATATATATATATGTATATATATACAGGGTGTCCCAAAAAAACTATATACTCTTTATAGCATCATATATTTTATAATTTAAAAAAAAACCAAACAATATATTGTTATAGCAATTGCCAATGAAAGGTAAATTAGTAATCTAAGTCAGTGTTTCCCAACCGGGGGCCATATGGCTCCCTGGGGGCCATGGCACATTTGAAGGGGGCCACAGGAAAATGTTAAGATTTAGAGGGGCCACAGACTCCATGAAGGGGGCCACAGGACTCAACCTATTGAAGCCTAAATTATAGTTAGGCCAATAGATAATTTTAATTTATGTAGTTGAATTACATTTTAAAAAATTATTAATACATATATTTTCCTTTTTTTAGATATTTTATAATAGAATTTGAATTTATCTGTAAACAAATATTTTGCATCTTACAAGCTTATTGTGCGGCGCACTCCATTGTGCGCTTGATCGTTATGCGCCTGGCAGCGTTGTTGACTTGATAAAAATACTTCAGGTTGAAATCCTTACAGTCTGTTTACCACGTGGATCGTCGCTGTAGTGTGTAAGTAGCTCTTATTTGTTTACCCTAATATTGCGAAGTTGTAGTAATTTTACTAGTTTTTTTAATTTATAATAGATTGCTATAAGTACAGTATTTCTTTTGATTATATTTTTTTATAATTAATACATAATATAAGTAAATAACTGCAAATTTTTGTTAGCCACTGTTTAGTTTTTGTTATGTTTATAGTCCTATGTGACAAATAATATTGTACCTGAATACAAATAGTTGTTTTAATATCCTTTATATATATTTGTTTTTGTAAAATAGAGTTAATCTGCATATTACCTACTGAAAATAATGCTTATGGGGGGCCACAGGAAAAAATAAGGTTCCTAAGGGGGCCATAAGCCAAAACCGGTTGGGAACCACTGATCTAAGTGATCAAAATGTTATAGCGAGTTGTTTGCATATAAAATTTAATTAACTACGCCAAGTGCTCAAAATGTTCTCCGGCGGCATGAATGCACTTTTGAATGCGTCGACGAAGCCTGGCCTTGTTTTATCAAAGGCCTTGTAATGGCGAAGCCTATGGACCGAGCGTAGTCTAGTCACTCACTAGCTTGCTTCGGACTTAGCCTACGCACTCATTCCACGATACAAACTCTACAGCAGTGGTTCTTAACCTTTTTACTACCATGCCCCCTCTAGGAATTGGTCCTTCCCTCCACGCCCCCCTTCAATCAAAATAACATTCTCAATAACTTCTCAATATTAGCCCATGCTCTCGTTAAGAGAATAACAAATACAATTAGAGAAATTCCTGTTTCTAGGGGGGCGCGCCCCCCCGGTTAAGAACCACTGCTCTACAGCATTCAACTTTATTCAGTTCAGCAAAAGAACCCATGTTGCGTAAACGTTTGACACTGGAGCAACGAAAAAGTGTTCTGAAATGGTATTGGAAATTTGAGAATGTGTCCGAAGTCCAGCGGCAATGGATCCGGGAATTTGGTACAAAGCCACCGACACGTCTCGCCATTACAAGCATCCGTGACAAGTTTGAGGCAGAGGGATCTGCTCAAGATATGCACAAGCGAAGATCTGGACGACGCAAATCAAGTGCGAGTGATGAAAACTCCGTTTTAGTGTTGCAAAAATTTAATCGATCACCACAGAAATCAGTTAGGCAATGCGCCCGTGAGACCGGAATCAGCAAATCAGGTGTTCACCGGATTTTAAAGTCGGCAAAATGGAAAAGCTACATTCCAAGTCTGTTACACGCCATGACTGAAGATGACCCTGATCGCAGACTCGAATTTTGTGAATGGTTTCAGTCAATGGAAGCCGAAGACGTACAGTTTGCCTACAAAATCGTGTGGTCTGATGAAGCTACCTTCAGGCTGAATGGCACAGTAAATCGACACAACTGCAGGTACTGGTCACTTGATAATCCACACGTTTATGTGGATAAACATGTTAATTTACCAGGATTAACAGCATGGTGTGGTTTATCAGCCAGGGGTTTGGTTGGACCATTTTTCTTTAATGGGACAGTTACCGGCCGCATATCTCGACATGCTGCGGACAGAAATTATACCTGCAGTTCGGAAGTTGTTTGGAAACGACGACTTTTACTTTCAACAAGATGGAGCCCCCCCATTATCATTGTGATGTCAGAAGGTACCTCGATGAAACGTTGCCTAACCGTTGGATAGGACGAAGAGGAAGCGTTGAGTATCCTCCACGTTCACCGGACTTGACTCCACTTGATTTTTACTTGTGGGGCTACCTGAAGGATGCAGTTTATGGTACAAGACCTGCAACACTCGAACACCTTAAGGATGCAATTAGGGAAAAGTGCGGGACCATCACAGCATCCATTAGTCCATGTCTGCGAATCAGTTAGTTGACGCATTCAAAGGTGCATTCATGCCGCCGGAGAACATTTTGAGCACTTGGCGTAGTTAATTAAATTTGATATGCAAACAACTCGTTATAACATTTTGATCACTTAGAATCTTAGATTACTAATTTACCTTTCATTGGCAATTGCTATAACAATATATTGTTTTTTTTTTTTAAATTATAAAATATATGATGCTATAAAGAGTATATAGTTTTTTTTGGGACACCATGTATATATATATATATATATATATATATATATATATATATATAGTGTATGCATTACACTATATAATACATACACTATATATTATATATATATATATATATATATATATATACATATATACACAAACTCAGAATGGTCCCCTGAGAAACTTATATGTTAAACACAGACCGTGCATGGAACAAGGAACTCTTCTGGGAAAATTAAATCCACTATAGTCCGAATAAGTAATGGTAAATGACAAATACCATAGTTTTTCTTTTTCATGATGCAAGCCCGACGTGGGCAACGGGTCTCTCGCAAAGAGGTCCCATAAATATAGCTTCCCACACCAGCTATCTGCAAAGCAGACAGGATCCAGCTTTGGGACATGGATCTAGGGTTTAAAGCAACCCTAGTCCCACTACATTCAGAACCTCTATATAAGTAAAAGACTCGTTGCATTCACGTCGGATTGAATAAATCACAGAAAAAGGGGTAACTATTGTATTTTTAGCCAAAAAAAAACAAAACTTAAACCTCAACCGGGACATTGAGCGTCCACTTTTCAAGGCACATAACACGTCCATTTAATATACACAAACTCAGAATGGTCCCCTGAGAAACTTATATGTTAAACACAGACCGTGCATGGAACAAGGAACTCTTCTTCTGTGATTTATTCAATCCGACGTGAATGCAACGAGTCTTTTACTTATATAGAGGTTCTGAATGTAGTGGGACTAGGCTTGCTTTAAACCCTAGATCCATGTCCCAAAGCTGGATCCTGTCTGCTTTGCAGATAGCTGGTGAGGGAAGCTATATTTATGGGACCTCTTTGCGAGAGACCCGTTGCCCACGTCGGGCTTGCATCATGAAAAAGAAAAACTATGGTATTTGTCATTTACCATTACTTATTCGGACAATAGTGGATTTAATTTTTCCAGAAGAGTTCCTTGTTCCATGCACGGTCTGTGTTTAACATATATATATATATATATATATATATATATATATATATATATATAGGGTGAACCAAATGTAGGTGGACAGTAAATGATAACGTTTATTTTGAGAATACATATTTAATTTTTTTGTATACTATAATACAAAATAAAATTTAAATAAATTTAGTTATAATATTTAATATAATAAAACACAAACACCATAGTTATAATGAACACCATAGTTATAATATAATATAACACAAACCGTATTCAACCTACTGTCCACCTACTTTTGGTTCACCGTGTATATATATATATATTACTTTTAATCAGTCTTTCCTTTTGAACAGACGTGTTTAATCGAGTGTCCAGTGTTACCAATTGAATAAGTGGTTTTCGTTGAAGTGTCTTTAAAAAAAGTGTTTGGTGCATTCTTAACTAAATTCGTGTTACTATCATTTGTTAACGAATATATTTCATTTATTGACTTTATTCATTAGTATAATATTTGATTAAACCAAGGCTAGTACACGTAGCTGGCCTTGTTTGTTTTCCGAATCTAGTAGAAAACGAGGTTTCATAAGGTTGAAATTTCCTTGTTTGCCTTGTTTTTTTTTCCGTATCTATTAGAAAACGAGGTTTCATAAGGTTGAATTTCCCTTGTTTGCCTTGTTTGTTTTTCAAATCTATTAGAAAACGAGGTTTCATAAGGTTACTTTTCCCTTGTACGGGGATTAAGTAGAGTGTGGTCACCCACCGTGGGAAAAAGGAAAAAAGGAAAGAAAAAAGTCGGTCGAATAGCGGAAAGATAAGTTTTATTAATACTTTTTCTGTTACAGATCTTTCGTCGGTAGCTTAATT
The DNA here is from genome assembly GCA_023014485.1 of Bathynomus jamesi. NCBI lineage: Eukaryota > Metazoa > Arthropoda > Malacostraca > Isopoda > Cirolanidae > Bathynomus > Bathynomus jamesi. Next base: position 813,675 of record JAJOZX010000505.1, read on the forward strand.
AAGTATATATTCATTTAGTATAAATTTGTAAATGCAAAAAACTTCACTTCTTTCTACGTGAAGGTCAAAATATGATAGTATAAACCCACTCTAATAGACAGAGTTTATTTGCACGACAGTTTCGATGCCCACTGGCATCCTCTTCGGGGAGGATGCCAGTGGGCATCGACACTTGTGGAAATAAACTCTATCTATTAGAGTGGGTTTTTATTATCGTATAAATTTGTGTTACAAGAACCTGTTTCTGCGTTTCAAGAACATTTCTGCGGATTGCGCAGGTAACGGCACAATAAGCACGCGGTAGACCTACATTGTGATTTATTAATTTCCAAACGCTCGTTTTTTTGTTTTTTTTTAATTAATTAAGAGCATGGCACCCCCGTCAAGTACTTGCAGTCGTTGTGAAGGGAAATTTGCCGCTTAAGCGTTTATAATGGCTAATAACAATGAACAGTTAGTTTGCAGGTGGTGCTCAAGCATGGAAGTACTGAGAAACGAGTTAGAACGTGAGAGGGAGGCCAGAGTGAGGCTTGAAGAATGGGTGATACTCCTGACGGCAAAATTAGAATCCCTTGAGACTCCAGTTACGACCCCTCCTGCCTCAGTTTCTACTTATAATATAAACAGTACTAATAGCCTTCTCTCTTCCCCTAGTTCCCAACCCTTCGTTCAAGTGCGTAATGGAGCCCCATTGAGAAAACCTAAGATTTGTCTACCAGTAATAACAAACAATAAGTTTTCTGTTTTAGGTTTCGAAGATGCTGATGAACCGGAAATACGACTCGTTGGCAATTCCATTGTTCGAGGGCAGCTCGAGGAATTCTGTGAGAGAAACCCTCGTCGTGGGCGCCGTTACTGCTGCCCTGGTGCAAGGGTGGAGGATATAACTAACAGTGTTGACCATTTTACAGACGGAACCTCTGAGGACACAACGTATGTTATTCATGTCGGTACTAATAACTTAAATTGAACGATTTCAAACTTGTTGTTGCGGTTATATATAGGCCCCCTAATCAAACAGCTGATACGGACGAAGCGTTATATCGTGAACTAAAGAGAATAATAGGTAGTGAGCAGGCCTTAGTTATGGGTGACTTTAATTGCGCCAACGTAAATTACGATACAATGCAGGGAGACGCAGAAGGTAATCGTTTAGTTAATTTTCTCGAGGATAGCTTTCTTATTCAAAAGTTCGGGAAACCTACAAGGTTGAACCGTATTTTAGATTTAGTAATAACTACGGATGATAGGCTAATCACGGATCTTCAAGTAATAAGCCCTTTAAGCAATAGCGATCACAATATGATAAGAGTTTGTCCTCTCAGTTAGTCACTCGAAACCAGCTAACTCGACTAAACTTCCTAACTTCCAGCACGCAGACTTTTGTAAATTTCGAAATGAATTGTCACACGTCAATTGGGAAAACATAATGGGGATCTCCAACGCAAAACTAATGTGGGACTCATTTCAAACAATATTTAGGACTATTAATGAGGAATGTGTACCGTACAAAATTAAGCGTGCAAAATAAACAACAAGCACTTGTGGTTTACTTCTAGAGTAGGAGACATTATAAAGAGTAGAGATAGGGCTTATAGGTTACATAAGTGCGATAAAGACAATTTGTGGGTACGAAACAATTACATATCTCTAACGCGTGAAGCGAAAAGTGTAATAAAAAAGTCCAAGTGCGAATTTGAAATCTCCATAGCTCGTGACGGTAAAGAAAACCCCAAGCGATTCTTTCAATACGTCAACAATAGAAATCCAGTAAAAAGTGTCTTGGGGCCGTTGAAAAATGTTAACGGAGAGCAAGTTTTTGAAAACAAGGAAATGGCTACCTTGCTAAACGAATTTTTGACGTCAGTTTTTACGAGAGAAGATGAAACGAATATCCCTACGTTCATAGACATAATACCTTTTGATAATGGTAATATTCTGGATAATATTGTGGTTAGTGAAAGGGAGGTAAAGCGCTATATTGATAAAATGAAAATGCGTAAATCATCGGGGCCGGATTCCATATATCCCATACAACTAAAAGAATTAAAAGAAAGCATTGTTGTGACGCTAACAAAGATTTTAATGCGTCTATTTCTGAGGGGTGCGTACCAGATAATTTCAAGTTAACAAATTTAACACGTATCTTTAAGAAAGGCCATAAAGGTGCGTCGGGAAATTATAGGCCAATCAGTTTAACGTCTGTTGTAGGTAAGCTACTGGAATCAATAATTAGGGATCGTATAGTCGAACACTTAGAATTGTATAACTTGATTAGAAATACACAGCACGCTTTTAGACAAAACAAATCTTGCTTACCTAATCTTTTAGAATTTTTGTAAAGCGTGGTTGAAGTTTACGATAGTCATCGGGCGGTTGATGTAGTGTATTTAGATTTTCAAAAAGCGTTTGACACCGTACCGCACAAAAGACTCATTGAAAAAACTAAGGCTCATGGAATCAGGGGTGTAGTAATAAATTGGATAGAAGAGTGATTACGAGGTAGGAAACAGAGGGTGGTCGTTCATGGAGCGTAGTCGTCTTGGGCTAATGTAGCGAGCGGCGTTCCTCAGGGTTCTGTATTGGGCCAGTGCCGGCCTTAGGGGTGTGCGAACCGTGCGGTCGCACAGGGCCCGCAACTTAGGGGGGCCCGAAAATTTCACAGAAATTTACCATCGACGTCAGAGTGCCAAAATTGGTGTAAATTAATGTAATTTATTTTTTTATCCTAATTAAATTGAATTATCCTATTCCTAATTAAATATCCTAAGGCCGGCGCTGGTTGAAACCTCTTATGATAGTTTAAATATTTGATAATAATAAAGTAATAAGTAGTAATAATAGTAAAGGCTGTTGGTCTGTTGGTATTCTGTTACAGGTGCACTTGTATAGTTAAATTTTACTTGTTGTACTTGTTAACAATCTACTAAAATAAAATGATTAGCAATGAAAAACAATTTGACTTGTGTCATGGGGGGCCCGTACAGTATACTCTGCACAGGGCCCGAAATATCCTAATGCCGGCGCTGATTGGGCCCCTTGCTTTTTCTTATATATATTAACGATTTAGGTGTCGGCCTAGTCAGTACAGTTTCAAAGTTTGCGGATGACACGAAGTTGGGTGGTAGGGCGATTAATGACGAAGATAGAGGTAAAAATCCAGGAAGATCTGAATAAAATCGTTGATTGGTCAGTCACATGGCAAATGAGATTTAACGTCGATAAGTGCAAAATTTTACATATAGGTTCGCGTAACGGTAATTTTGCGTATAGTATGTCAGGAAAGGAGTTAGCAAGCGTAGAACAGGAAAAAGATTTAGGAGTTATAGTCACTGGTGATTTAAAAGTAGCGAAACAAAGTACAGCAGCCGTCAATAAAGTGAACAAAGTGCTAGGTTTTATAGCTCGGAATTTTGAGTACAAATCGCTCGATATTGTTGTTCCGCTTTATAAATCATTAGTTAGACCCCATTTTGGAGTACGCGATCCAATTTTGGAATCCGCATATGCGAAAAGATATAGACAAAATCGAAAGAGTTCAAACACGAGCAATTAAGATGATTCCATCGTTTAGGTCGAAGTCGTACGAGGATAGGCTTAAGGAGTTAAAATTGAATACACTCGAGACTAGGAGGCTAAGGGGTGATCTAATCCAGGTTTTCAAAATTATGAATGGGTTCGATAACGTACATAGAGATAGCTTTTTCGAAATATCTCAATATAATAGTACTAGAAATAACGGGTGTAAGTTGACAAGTAGAAGGTTCGAGACAGGAGTTGCCAAAAACATTTTTTCGCATAGAATAGTAAATAGGTGGGATAGTTTGCCGGCAGAAGTAATTAGTAGCACGTCTATAAGCATGTTTAAAAATCGATTAGACGCATATGTTGATAGATTGGGTAAAATTAAGGCTTGTGGTTCGGAACCCAAGTAAAATTGTAGGTCCCCTCCGCCAACACGGAGGACATGCACAATACACAATTACGAACACAATTAGGTAGACCAGCCATGAGTGGATCCTAGGGTCTTTGTTGGTCTGAAACATTATAACATTATAGCATTATAACATTTTTAATTATTTGTTCTAGTATTTTATTGTTTCTTATTTCTTATTGCATACGTACATACTGTGTATATATATATATATATATATATATTTAGGGTGATTCAAATATGGGGGTAAAAAATTTTTTTTATATTTTAATGTGTTCAACCCTTTAAATGGTTCATTTCAGCATAAAAACAACTATCCTAAAATATTTTAGCAAATTTTTAATTTTTAGGGGTTGCTACCAGCAATTAAAAATTGACAGAACGACTCAAATTGTCAAATTTTTCCACACCACCCAGGGGGTACAGTACAAGGCGCATTGCTTTTTTTTAATGTGGAAAGCTCCCCCGTAGGTCCTACCATAACCACAAGCATGTATAATTAAACTAGCATGATATTTGAGACATTAGCTGTCCTTACTTCATCAATGTTTCTTTCTTTCTATCAGGGTAAACAGCCCTGTAGTTTTTCACTACTTGTAGCAAGAATTGTTTTTGATCTTCATGTGTTAGTATTTTATTATATTCATCCATTAATTTTACTCCTCTTTCCGCTATATCATTCACGACTTTCCACTGTTTGATAGATTTGTTAGCGGAGTTATACTCTTCATCATTATGCCATTATTTAGCACCTTTGAGTAAAAATTTTGAACTAAATTCTGTTATTGTAAAGAATCTCTGAGTATTTGATGACAAAATCTTCTTATTTCTTCGTTGGAATAAGTGCAGGATCTAGAAAAGCCCGTTTTGCAGGAAGAGTTTCTGTTGTATTTTGCAAGGCCTTTACAATTTTGTTTTTCGTTTCAGTAGGCACTTCATCATCATAAAAGGCCAAGGCTACCAGTTCTTCTGATAGGTACCAGAGGTGACCTAACAGTTTTTTAATAGCAACAAATGCAATTGTGCCATTTATTTGTTTGTAGACTACAAGATTCTGTAATAATTCCAGAGCAAGACGAGGAGCGCAAGATGGCACAGGAGCTGTAAACCATGCCTTTACATATAACCGAGTAGCAAATAGACAGATCTTTTAGTCCTTTTTTTGTCTTTTACTGAAATTTTGAACTGAGATTTGAACATAAAAATTTTTAATGAATATGTAATTTTGGCCATCCACCTAGCCCGATGAAGTCCCGCTGGATATTTAAATTTGATTCCACCTTTTCGTTCACCTCCCAAAAAAATAATTGTTAACTGCAATAGTTCTAGGTAATCGTCTCTTGGTTGGAATGTATCTAGTTGATTTGTTGCAAATATAATTGTTATCTTTGATGTCATGAATATTTTCATAGATATCTGGATCTGATAATGCTGTCTCGTAGTCCTCCTTATTAATGCTTGACCATTTTTCTCTGAACTTCTTAAAAAGGACTATATCTGGGCCAGAAGATGGTGATAAAGACTTTGAAACAACAGCTTCCAGCATAATTTCAAATATATGGTGTCGACATGCCAGCCACAATATTTCGTTGTCGAATTTTTGTTCTAGAAGAATAGCTGCACCATTTCTAGGACCAGTATTGGCTGCCGTTGTATTGAAACACATGCATTTTATTTGTTCGCAGATGTCCCATTCAAGCGATGTCTGATTGTTTGCATTAAAAAGAGACGCATTTCCGTCACTCAATTTTGCAACATCAAGACTTCCTAATAATTTATCATCAAACAATTTTCTACGTTTGCCAACCTTACTTTTCCATGTTGAAGGTTGTGCAGCACAGAAACCAGATTCATCACTTTTACTCTCCTCTGATTCTGATTCTGATGATGTACTGGTGAGTATGACAGCCTCTTCACTCTTCTTTCTTTTGATCTCTTCTTCTGCTTTCCTCTTTTCATAACGTTGTTGCTTTTCTGCTGCTCTTTGCTCTTTTTTAGCAACAGCCTTATCAATGGTACCCATTTTTCCATGACGTCCTTTCTCACGTTGCATTTTCAAGAATTTCTTATCTTCTATTTTTATAAGCTGCATAGCATTCTCATGAGCAATGTCAAATAAGTTTTCCAGTTTATCTTTCCATTTTTCATATACTTATGCATATACTTATGCAGCGTCTGTAGCCGAGTGGATAAGTTGGTGAAGACACAAAGGTTTCGAGTTCGAATCGCGATGATGCTTCCAATAATAATAATACACAAGTTACAGTTGGAAGCCGCATTTGCTGGCCTGAGCGCTGTAGTAGTTTCTAGAGCTCCTGAATCATTATTTTCCTATTATTATTATTATCCATATACATACATACATACATACATACGAGTACATCTTTATTTCGTAATTCCCCATACGCAGATATATTTTTTGACGAAAATGAGGTGAAAAAGTATTGTGTTTCTAATATCAGTATGAAATACACACACTCTTTTATTTTAATATCAGTATGAAATATACACACTCTTTTATTTAAATTACAGTATTTACAATATGCTAAACGTAAGTTTTCTCGGGTGGAATTGGTTATTTTAAGTGGTTCTTTTATTGTTTTAAACATACTGTAATACAGTTATCACAGAATTACGTATCTCTATTTATAATACAGTCCGTACTTACGAAGTTAAATTTTCAAGTCATTTCGCTGATTTTGTTGGGACTAATACAAACTAACACAAAAACAAACAATATTCATTCAGAAAGTAAACATTGCATAACGTGTACATTGAATATATCCAGTGGCAAAAAATATCATAAAAGCGTTCTTGCCTGAATATGGTGTTGGGAACTACTGTATGATATCTTTTCGGGAAAAATCTTTGAAATCCATTTTGACTTTAATAATAAAAACTAAGAAGTAAATAAAAATAATAAAAAGTAAAATAAATCTGCATTTAATTAATTTCTTATTTACGAATGAAAATGGAGATAATCTTAGAAATAAACAATATAGAAAGAATATTGTAAATAATACAGGATGAAATACCGATAATAAATTAATTTCTTTTATTATAATTGAAATTGAGATAATCTTAAAATAATAGAAATACAGATAAATGTGGCATATTATTATTATTATTATTATTATTATTATTTTATATACGGTGTACAATGATGGAATCTTTGAAAATATAATTCATATAACTTGTGATTGTACCCGATTTAGAACTGTAAATTGTACATATACTGTACTATATGCCTATGTAAATTTTGAAAAAGAACTGAGATTTTTTGAATAGTAACATTACAAATAGCGATATATACCGTACGTGCAAATGTGATGTACATTAATAGTTAATAAAGTTTTACTTTAGTGAGTTTAGAAGAGAAATGAGTGATTGTACCTGTCTGACATTTATAGAAATAGAGATCCGTATATCTGCTTCTTTGTAGGAGAATTTCGTACAGTTTACATTGAATAATTTGGCTTGTGTATGAAATCATTGGGAACCCTCGTATTATAATTGTGTTTGGTCTGATTTGGGGTAATCGCCTTGTGAATGGGACCAAGTATAGCTTCTATTATAAGGTAACTTGTACATAGTGATATTAATAGTTAATTTATATAAGTCATTTGATTTTACAATATTGAAGTCTCTGAACATTGAAGAGGTTTGAGAGTGTCTGTCATCATTGTTTGAGAGATCTCGTAAGCAATTATTATGGATTACTTCTAGCGGATATCTTATCTAATTCTTTGTACTACCCTATGTTGTAATGCCGTACTGTAAATGTGGGTGAATAAATGAGTATCCGGGCCTCTTGACGAAGCCAGAAGTTTCTTAAACTCACTACTTCTTTCCAATGACAAAATTGGTGATATATGAAAAGACGCATTTATTTTAAATAAAACTTTGTTTTTAATTAGAAGTAAAGATCAACAGACTTAATTATTCATATCGAATAGTATGGGCGTCCTTATTGTCTTCAGGACCATGAAGAGTGGTCGGTTGTCGTGCTTAATGGACGGCAATGATTTCAACAATAAGCCTCTATTCTTTTTGTAGTTTTGAAGTATGATAGATGAGGACCATGACCATTTATTTTTCAGGTGCTTTCAACGAAATATTTATGTATTGAATAATGTGTTAAGGTGTTTTACTTGCATTATGAAATTAGTGTTTCTTAAATTTTTATAATATTCACTGTACTTATGTCCAATATATAAACAATGAGGGGAAGGTAAGTATATGAAAAAGAAACTGTTGCTCAATATTTATCGTAAAACCTTAAATGAATCAGTAGTATGGCCGCAAAATGGACGAGTGCATATGCAATTGCAATGTTGATCAAATCAGTGCCAGTGCCACAAACCCCCACCCCATTGCTGCAGGGTGCCAAACCCCCCAAGTGCCACTCTCCAGGGTGCCAAAAATGGGGGAAATCCCACAGCAAGCTGGGGGGTGTCCACCTAACCTCTTTAGGGGAGAAGGTGGGACAGCCTCGCCCCACAAAGGGGTATACCCAGTGGTGTAGTGCTGTGGGAACGCGTGGGAACGGCGTTCCCTTACTTTTTTTGGTAGACGGAACGCGTTCCCTCACTATTTCAAATAAATCCGAACTTACAAACCTCTAACGTCATGAAATTTTAATTCCCACCCCTAGAAGAAATATGAGAGAGAATCATTAACTGTTTCATTTCTTTTAGCTTCGACTGAGGCAATGCTAGCCTATAAAGATCTGGTGAAACAGTCACCACGGCGTAACAGTTGTTAACTTTTTTTTAGTTAATCATTCCAGTTGTTAGCTATTTTTATTGATCGTACTGGATGTCATATATCTAATGACACTGGAAATACTGCATCTTCAACCTTGGAATATATCCTAATATCCAGTGCATATGACCTCAACATATCCCTTGAAATTGGTCAGATTTCAAAAGATTTCCCGGGGGGCTTATAGTGCCCCCGGACCCCCAGCTGTATGGGCTCGCCGCGCTCGCCATTGTCCCCCCCCCGCATCTGAGTAACACTTTCAAAATGCGTTCCCTCACTTCTTTATTTAGCACTACACCACTGGGTATACCTAACCTAAGAGAGAGAGGAAGAGACCATCCAGCATCTGCGAGATGCAGACGCTCAATGAGAGCTCAGGTAGTTTCACTTGGCTTAGAACTCGAAATCCGCTAGTTGGCTTAACCCTTTACTGCCCAAATACACACATTCATAACTTAACCCTACAAAAAATTCGGGCAGTAAAAGGTTAATCAGCGAGTTGGCAGTTGGCTTAATCCGCCAGTTGGCTTAGAAGACTTAGAAGGCGTAAATGGCAGATGTATGTGTATATTAGGGGGGGGGGGTCGAAACATATCAAAAATCAAGTTTTTCCTATTCCACAGTATGCACGTAGTTGGAAATGATGATCTCAACATCTTGTAAAATAAATGAGTATATTCGACCCCCCTTACCCCTTCCATAGCATCCCCCCCATTTTACTCTCTCCACAGATATAAACCTCAAATGTGACAATGATGCATTATATTAAGTCTTATTAAGTAGATTAGATTAATTTGGATATATTATTTAGATAGAGTTTTAGATAGATTGAATAGATTACATAGATTAATTTAGATAGATTAGATGAATTATATAAATTATTGTCACGTTTTTTTTTGTTTAGTTTCAGATTGTTATTTTCAGATTGTTTATGATTGAATGAGTTACGATTTAATTCCGAATGAGTCATATTAAATTCAGATTGAATGATTCAATTGCTAGAATTTAACAATTAGTTTCTTGTTATTAATGCTACTAGGCCTAAATAAGTGAAATCATAACGACAAGAAGCAAAACGCACAATTCAACATTTGGTCACCCTGCAGAATTTCCACCTTCAATGACTCCTTCAAAGGCTGACGTATTTAGGCATTATTTATTGGTAAGAAAACGAGAAGAACTGATTTCGAAAGGTTCTAGAACAGCAAAAGAATGTTACAGAATTGTCACTAAAGATGTGGAAGCCATTTGGGAGAAGTTTTCCTTTCCACATATAGGATTTGAAGGAATAGCTATAAAAGTTGAACGATTGATAGAATCTGCAGCAAAGCTAAATAAAGTACCATTAAAACAAAGAAACAACAGTTTTCAGCAGAAGGTGGAGACATTCGATGAAATGTTTGATATTTGCACTTGTACTTGTTACGATAAAAAAATCAGTCGCACGGATTGCAGATGTGATATCAGAGTTCCAATGATTGAGTGGGAGTCTTTTGTGGGGCAGAAACAAAGAAAAAAACCAACTAGGACCAATCGATTTCTAAAATTTATACCATCTTTGACTAATCCTTCAATTTTAAATATGCGATACTTTCACTGTGACTTTATATAAGTTCTGTAATAGGCCGTGGGACCAATGTTCCCTCTAAGGTGTGCGCGTGTGCGCGCGCATACGCGTTGTGAAACCTGCGCACACAGCAAAATAAAATGCGCACAGGCTCAAGCGTATCATGATTCACGACAGTAAATGAAGTAATTTCAAAAATTTCAGTTTAATGAATTCAATAAAGAACAAATTAAGAAACCGCTTGAAAGAAAATCATTTGGACATGCTCATGCGAATTAAAAGTTACCTGAATGATGATGGATGTATTAATCTTCATAGAGTTTATTTGGAATGGGCAAATGCTAAAGATCGTAGGGAGAAATCATAATCATACTTAAATGAAAGGCACTTTCATTTAATGTTTTTTTTATTATATTTTATTTTATTGAATTTTACTATTTTTTATTTTAGTCCTATTTTGTGAATGGATAAAATCCTGTACTAATCTTGATAGTCTATTTTAAATTGCTAAATGCTAAAAATTGTTTTGAGAAATGATAACTAAAATAGTCATTTTCAATTAACGTTATTTTTATGATATTTTATTTCTTTATTTTGTTGAATTTTATTTTATTATTTTTTATTTTATTCATATTTTTAGAATGGATAAAATGTTTTCTTTTTTAAGAATATCTAATATTGTAAACAGCTTTTTAATATCCATTTAATAGTACCCTAATGATCAAGCTATCACCTTATGGAAATAATATTTATTAAGTATTTAATATTTATATATATTTAATTTTGAAGATAATAGCGCTCAGAAAAGTTTGCACAATTTTTCACCATGAATCTAAATGTATGCACAACGAAAATTTCTTGCGCACACGGACTAAAAAAAATTAGAGGGAACATTGCGTGGGACATATAGGATCGTCTCAAGGAACAAATTTGGAAACTCTTAATGAATGCGGTTCTCAATTCTGAGAGGAACCTTTCCTTAAACTGTTTTGGTATGAGATAAGGAAGTAAACAGTTTAAAATTTACATGTCATACATACGAAACTTTACTGCTTTTAGTGAACTACTGTAATAAGAATTCAAAATCTTAAATACACACACACACACACACACACATATATATATATATATATATATATATATATATATATATATATATATATATATATATATATATATATATACACTGTATGTATCATATGAAAATTTTTCATCGTACAATTCCTTTCATATTTCAGTTTGCTCCGATCTTCCTTGCTTTGATCGTCGTCTTCGCCCTCTTCAGTAGTGCCATGGCTGATCCTGATCCCGAACCAGAAGCGGAACCTTGAAGAGGTTTTGGATAGGGGGAGGATACAGAAGATACGGAGGATATGGAGGATATAGAAGAGGGTATGGGGGATATGGAGGATATAGAAGAGGGTATGGAGGATATGGAAGGAGATAGGATAAACGGTGGAAGAACGGCAAAATGTTCGGTTAAACAATCTTTTCACTTTTCTGAATATTTTTGGATATTTCTCAGAAAATTTAATCTTTCATTTTTTGTGATATTTTCAAATTCAAGAGTTTAATTAGATAGATAGATAGATAGAATAACCTTTATTAATAATAATAAAATAAATACATGGTGTCCATAAATTATTCACCCCATTATAAACCTTAATAAATTCGTTATTATAGGAGCTATCTTAAAATGGTTTGCGGCAATTAATAACACAACTCAAGAAATTTTTTCTTTATTTCGCAGAACATCCACTAGGGGCACAATGGCGACAGTGAAGGAGAAAGCAATGTGTGTGTGGTGGATGTGGGAAACCAAATCTCCAATTACTGTACAGAGACGTTTTCGGGAGGAATATCAGAAAACTCCACCAACAAAGCAATCACTCAAGCGATGGCTGAAACAATTTCAAGAAACTGGCAGTGTGCTACATCAGAAAGGAGCTGGTAGGCCTAGTGTGTCTGAAGATAAGATAGCAGGAATTCAGGAAGCGTTTATCCGAAGTCCTACAAAATCCATCCGCCGAGCAAGCCGAGAACTGCAAATACCACGTTCAACAGTGCATAAAGTGGTTCACAAGAGGTTGAAACTTTATGCCTACAAATTGCAAGCCTTGCAGAAACTTCTACCAAATGACAAACCCAAACGGGTACAGTTTGCTGTTGACATTCTTGACCGTATTGATGAAGATGAGCATTTTTTGAACAATGTCGTTTTCAGTGATGAAGCGACGTTCCATCTGTCTGGTAAAGTCAACAGACACAATTGCCGTATATGGGGGGATCAGAAAATCTGCATGAATTTATTGAACACGAACGCAACAGTCCCAAGATAAAAGTTTGGTGTGCTCTCTCCCATAACCGTGTGATTGGACCATTTTTCTTCCATGAGAACATTGTGAAGGCTACAAATTACCTAGATATGCTTGAATGGTATGCTGCACCTCAGCTTGAGGATATGCAGCCCCGTGTGTTCTTTCAGCAAGATGGGGCACCGCCACACTGGGGATTAGAAGTGCGGAGGTTCCTCAATGAAAAGTTCCCTTCTCGTTGGATCGGGCGAGATGGCCCTATTCCATGGCCTCCTCGTTCCCCGGATATCACGCCTCTGGATTTCTTTTTATGGGGCTACACAAAGGACAGAGTGTATGCAAAGAAGGTTAATAACATCACAGAATTAAGACACCGGATTGAAGAGACATTAGCTTCCATCACGCAAGACATGCTTCTTAATGTTTGGAACGAAATCATCTATCGCCTTGATGTTCTGCGTGCTACCAATGGGGCTCACGTGGAGGTTTACTGAATTAAAACAAAAATTTCTTGAGTTGTGTTATTAATTGCCGCAAACCGTTTTAAGATAGCTCCTATAATAACGAATTTATTAAGGCTTATAATGGGGTGAATAATTTATGGACACCCTATACATTTTTCAATTTAGAATGACATGAATAATTGTGAAGCTCGACTATTTATTTTATTTAATTTGGCCCTTAAGCTTTAGGCTTTAGTGGGCTTTTATTAAAAATAAGCAGCTAGTTGTTATAAATTAATAATAATAATAAATAAATAAGTAAATAAGTATTATTAATAGTTAAAACATGTATTACAATATTAACGGACAATATTAAACAAAATTAGTGGACATTAATCCTAGATTTTTGTTAGTATGCCATTATTAATCAGGATTTCAACTTGGTTTTAAACAAATTTACATTCACGATATTTTTTATATCGGCATACACGTCATTCCATAGTTTCAATCCAATGAAAATGGATAGTTTTTGAGATGAAGACAATCTAAATTGAGGTATAACAAGCTTTGATCTATTTCTGGTCTGATCCGAGTGGATTTCTTGATGAGTTACAAAATATCTATTTACCCATTGCAAATTAATGATTTTGTTCTTACACTTGTAAATAAAAATAAAATGTGCCAGTTTGGTTATATCGTTGAGCTTTAGTAGGTTTAGCTCTTTAAATAATGCACTAGAGTGATCAAGGAAATCAGCATCAGATAATAACCTTATTGCTCGTTTTTGGATGACAAAGATACCATTTAATGCGTTGTTAGCGGAGTTTCCCCAAACAAGGGTGCAGTATGTTATATAAGGAAGAACAAGAGTATGATAAAGAGTCAATAAAACTTGTTTAGGGACTACATTTCTAAGTTTAAACATTATAGCAACGCTCCTTGAAATCTTTTTCGCGATATAATTTACATGATCACTCCATTGCAAATTCTTATCTAGCATTACACCAAGAAATTTTGTTACAGTACACTCCTTTATGGCGATTTCATTAACATTAAGTTCATCAAGATATACATTTTTTTATTAGTAAAAATCATGAAATTTGTTTTACTGGTATTTAGGAAGAGTTTATTGGTGGTCAACCATTTCATTACACTGATGAATTCTGAATGAAATATATTCTTAGCTGTATTAACATCTTTGCAAGAAAAAGAGACAGTTGTATCATCTGCAAACATTATGAAGTTCAGTATATCAGATGAACGTGGAAGGTCATTTATATATAATAAAAATAACAGTGGACCCAGAACTGAGCCCTGTGGCACACCATGTTTGACAAGCGCTTTAGTGAGCAAACCTTATTTACTGATACAAAATGATATCTATTGGACAAATAACTTTTAAACCAATCACTGATTGCTCCTCTAAAGCCGTAACAATATAATTTATTAAGTAGAATATTATGGTCTATTACATCAAACGCCTTACTCAAATCCATAAATATTGATATTATTTCTTTGTTCTCCTTAGCTATATTTACATTTTCCATAAGATTTAAAATAGCCATTTCCGTTGTTTATTATTACGGAAGCCATATTGATTTGGAGATAATAAATTGTAGGATTCTAAATATCGCTGCATTCTACTTTTTACAATTTTTTCAAAAACTTTGCTGAACACAGATAATGAACACACCGGCCTGTAATTTGTTGCTAGTGTAGGATCACCCCCTTTAAAAAGGGGTGTTATACAACCAGTTTTTAGCATTGATGGGAATATTCCTTTGGAAATACTTTGATTGATAATTTTAGCCAAAGTTACAGATATCTTATCTTTAACAAGTTTCAATATAGGTACAGGAATGTTATGAATGTTATTTTTTGTATTTTTTAATTTACCAATAATATTCTGGACCTCAGTAGAGGTAGCAGGAACAAAAGAAAATGAATTTAGTGGGCTGGGTGGCATATATTCTAGAGGTGAGTGATCATTATTTATTAATTGTGAGCGAAGCTTATCCGCTATTGAAGTAAAATGTGCATTTAAAGAGTCTGCAATAGCAGTATCATCAGTAATTTCTTTATTATCAACATTTAATTTCTCTATTGAATTTTTCTTAATTTGTTTTCCGAGAAGATTGTTTATGGTTGTCCAAGTGTTTTTCATGTCTCCTTTATGTTTGGAAAATTGATTGTTATAATAGTTATATTTTGCAATTTTGATTATTTTAGTTAATTTGTTTCTGTATTGAGTATATTGTATTTTAGGAATTTTGCTCTGCAATTGCAATTTGAATAATTTATCTCTGTTCTTTATTGAAGTGATAATTCCTGGAGTGATCCATGGATTTGCGACACTTTTGGGCGAAACTGTTTTTCTCCTTAAAGGAAAGCAAATATTAAAAATATGGAATAAGGTGTCATAGAAGAACTGAAACATATGATCTGGGTCATTTAAAGGTTCGTCACAGTCAAGTCGAGTATTTTCTACAGCCCCAATAAATTTTCTTTTGTTAACCTCTGAGAATATTCTGTAATCAATAGTTGTTTTGTCCGCAACCTGAACAATGTTATTGAATATAGCGTAAGTAGGAAAATGATCACTGATGTTAGTGGTTATAATTCCAGAATTTACGAGGGCATTGCTATTTACAAATATATTATCAATCGTAGATTCTGTTATTCGATTGCCATAGCTGCAGACTCGAGTGGGTTTGGTAATAGAATGACTAAGATAGAAAGAATTCATTAAGTTTAAAAATTTATGAGAGATTGCTTCAGATTGCAAATTGATGTTGAAGTCTCCCGCAACTATGGCATTCGATTTATGAAAGTTGCATAACATGTTATCTAAGTGAATTAAAAAGCTATTGATATTAGTATTAGGTGGTCTATATATTGCATGGACAGAATATACATTACTTTTGTCTATTATCATTCATTGTCACTATTACATAGAGAAAATACTTCGTTAGAGTCGTAAGTTTGATGCACATACACAGAGATACCCCCACCAATCTGACCATCTCTTACAGTATGATAAGCAACGTAATTATCTATATTATATAGGTTTTTAATACTACTATTTAACCAGGTTTCCGTGAGAATTATAACACTAAATTTGACCGTAGAAGTTTTCAAAAGGGCCAATAAGTAGTTATAGTTCCTAGGTAAGCTTCGAATGTTTAGATTTACACTGAAAGATTTTTATAAATATCTTTTTGTAATACAAAGGCATTAAACTCGTCTATCGATGAGACCATGCAATTGCCTACACCAGATTCCTGTTCTAGATTCTCTAAACTGGATACAGAATTTTTGGTAATGAATTGAAATGATTAATATCGGCACATATACTATGAAAGTCTTTATCGATGAAAGCCATTTAACAGTAGTTCTCAAACAATTTCACTAAATACAGAATACGGGAATAAGGGGTTACCGCCCAGTTGAGCCGAGAATGGGAAAGTCGACTGTTGAGATTGTATGCGGAGTTATTCGCAGGCCTCCTGTGTGCCGACTGTCGGCTGGCGTTTTCGTAGTTCTCATAGCTTCGAATGCTTCTTCACTAACAAGGTGAACTCCTTTGACCGAAGTATTCCGCGTTGGAGGAGTCTCTCCAAGGAAGTAGGCAACTTTCCCGAGTCTCCTCGCTTCTATGAGTTTAGGGAGCTTTTCTTTACGAATTTTACGTGTTTCCTCACATACGTCGTCATTGACGAAGATTTTTGATCCTTTCAGCTTTCTTCTGTTTTTTAGTATTAAATCTCTGTGAGTTTCATCCTCACATATTACTTTTATAGCTGAAGTGGGCGTCTTAGATTCAGTCATGTCATTAACTCTAGAATTTGCTTTTTGTGGTGGAATTTTTTTTTAATCTAAAAGCACTTTTGATCTTAATATTCCCCAAATTCAGTCTATCTTTTATTATGTCCTCCACCTTTTTCTTCGTTTCGCCGTTTGTTTCTCTATTCATTTCAGATACCCCATTATGATTAAGTTATTGGCACGTGAATTATCGTCTAGGCTGTTTAATTTATTCCTAATTGAATCGTGCTCGTTTTTATCATCTCCATGCTACGATTATTTTTAGTAAGCGAGTTTAGACTAGAGTTAAGATCCTTTATCTCGTCGTGTGCATACTGAATGCTCTTTTCGAGCTCCATATTTCTATATTCCAGTTTTGCATTGTCCCTCTTTAACAATTCGTTATTATGTTGTACAACTTTTATTACTGCCTCAAGGTCTTTGATTACACTATTACTTTTGTGCACTAAGTCAAAGAGGGAATTATACTTATTTGCTAGATCCTTCATTTCTAATTTCAGGGCGTTTACCTGACCTTTGGAAGCCATTTTGAGCAATTTATGGGGTTAAGATTTCACTCGTTCGTTCGTTCGTGTACGTTTAAAGGTCTCGTTCGTTCGGTTGTTTGTATACCGTTACTTCAAGGTCACTGCTTGCCGTAGGACTAAAGGCAGTGCCGGATGTCGCTAGAAAATTTTGAAGATATATTTTATGTAATATTACTAGTTAAGTATTGCAGTTTATCTGATGAGATTGTAACTGCGTAATCTTGGCACATTCACAAATTTTAGTGGAGAAGTACACAATGGTTCACTGACTTTGAACACTGTTAATTTTGATAGGAAGAAGAGCACGAAACTGACAAGTGTCACCAGCACAAAGAGCAAATGGAAAGAGTGAATGACTTTACTTTTCATTTAACTTTTGCCACTATTTACTTTTACACTATTCTGGAAATTATTGAGTATGTTTGTAAAGCGTTCATTATTATTATTATATATATATATATATATATATATATATATATATATATATAATCTTTTTAACACTAAAACACTTAGATCAGTAATGTTCAATTATCCCAAATATGTATTTGAAAATATGGGATCAAGTAAAGATAAGCACCCCCAGCCTTCTTTAATTAGCCTTATAAGACTAACTAACGAAAATATCACGACCTAACCTAACCAATCGTCAAGGGCGTACAGTTGACTTAACGATTGGTTAGGTTAGGTCGTGATATTTTCGTTAGTTAGCCTTATAAGCAATGTTCCCTCTAAGGTGTGCGCGTGTGCGCGCGCATACGCGTTGTGAAACCCGCGCACACAGCAAAATAAAATGCGCACAGGCTCAAGCGTATCATGATTCACGACAGTAAATGAAGTAATTTCAAAAATTTTAGTTTAATGAATTCAATAAAGAACAAATTAAGAAACCGCTGGAAAGAAAATCATTTGGACATGCTCATGCGAATTAAAAGTTACCTGAATGATGATGGATGTATTAATCTTCATAGAGTTTATTTGGAATGGGCAAATGCTAAAGATCGTAGGGAGAAATCATAATCATACTTAAATGAAAGGCACTTTCATTTAATGTTTTTTTGATCATATTTTATTTTATTGAATTTTACTATTTTTTATTTTAGTCCTATTTTGTGAATGGATAAAATCCTGTACTAATCTTGATAGTCTATTTTAAATTGCTAAATGCTAAAAGTTGTTTTGAGAAATGATAACTAAAATAGTCATTTTCAATTAATGTTATTTTTATATTTTATTTCTTTATTTTGAATTTTATTTTACTATTTTTTATTTTATTCATATTTTTAGAATGGATAAAATGTTTTCTTTTTTAAGAATATCTAATATTGTAAACAGCTTTTTAATATCCATTTAATAGTACCATAATGATCAAGCTATCACCTTATGGAAATAATATTTATTAAGTATTTAATATTTATATATATTTAATTTTGAAGATAATGGCGCTCAGAAAAGTTTGCACAATTTTCCACCATGAATCTAAATGTATGCACAACGAAAATTTCTTGCGCACACGGACTAATAAAAATTAGAGGGAACATTGCAAGTTATAAGGCTAATTAAAGCAGGCTGGGGGTGCTTATCTTTACTTGATCCAAAATATGTACTGTATATATAACCCTACTTTGTATTAAATTTAAAATACAGGGTGTCCATAAATGTTTACCCTGAAAACAGTATGCTCTCATGTTTTAATGACGAATCTTACATCCGTTTTCTTTTTACAGGTGATTTTGTACATGCATAGAGTTTCTGTGCTGGTGTGTTTCGTCTACCGCATTCGCCGCTAGGAGCGCTGTAGTAGCTGTTCAGTTAAGATGGCGTCTGTCCCTCATTGGGCGCATGTTGTTCGTGAAACTCTCGACGCAACATTTCCAAATCGATGGAGTGGCAGGGACGGGCCAATCCCATGGCCCCCAAGATCACCAGACATTACCCGGCTGGATTTCTTTCTCTGGGGTCATGCTAAAGATTTGGTTTATGCAACAGTTGTTCCAGATATCAGGACATTGCGAGAACGCATTACGGATGCAATTGCAACAGTTAACCCACAAATGTTGGAAAATGTGTGGCGTGAGTGTGAATACCGTTTAGACATTTTACGTGCCACTAGGGGTGCACATGTGGAAGCTTATTAAGTTCATTAACTATGTGTCAAAACTTTGTATCTTTATCTACTTATGATTAAAGTTGTGTTTGAATACGAGTGTTTATTTAAAAGTTATAGCATGCTTTAATAAGGGTAATCATTTATGGACACCCTATATACATTTATAAAATATAATATTTTAAATCTTTAATTATACTTCAAAAAGTGTTTTCTCAAAATAAAATTTAGTTGAAACCCGCATTTTTCTAGTTTCCCTTAAAAATGAATATCAGCCATGGGGTGCACGATACAGAAAAAGTTGATTCCAAAGTTAAGGAGAGGGTTTTTTTTTTGTAAAAAAAACAGAACTTCCTATTACTGTACAATTGATATGAATTACATATCAAAGACTCATCTACCCGTTTTACTGAAGTCTCCTGTAAAAACAAAGCACAGACAATAGCTAACAGAAGATCAAATGTAGAAATAATGAAATTGAAAAATTAAACTGTAAACTGTAAACCAACCGATTATAATTTTGTTAGTTAATTTACAAAACACACTTCTTTACTTCTCCATAGACCTATTCCGGTGCTACTGTAGTATGCGGTCTACCTACGATTGGTTAGGTTTAATCATGATATTTTCGTTAAAACTAACGAATTAGCAAACAAGATAAGAAACTATACTTCAAAGGTAGACCGCATACTACAGTAGCACCCCCTATTCCCACTTAATATAATAATTCCAACTTATCAAAGAATTTATTTTTTATTTAGACATAAACTATGATTTTAAAACTTAAACTTTTTTAGTTATATTAATATAAAAACTTTAAATGTTTCACACAATAATAATAATAATGATAATAATAATTAATAATAATAATAATAATTAATAATAATAATAATAAAGGATCACCTGAAGATCAGGTCCCCAGCCTTCTTTAGTTAGCCTTATAAGGCTAACTAACGAAAATATCACGACCTAACCTAACGAGTAGTTAGGTCAACTGTACGCCCTTGACGATTGGTTACGTTAGGTTAGGTTGTGATATTTTCGTTAGTTAACCTTATAAAGCTAGCTAAAGAAGGCTAGGGGCCCTGAACTTCAGGTGATCGAAAAAATAAAATTAAATAACGTTAATGAATTCAAAAAGCAATGTAAAGTCGGCTGAAAAAGTCGGGGTGCACTGAGCTACTCCTCCCCTGTGCAGTCCACTGTATCCCGACTTTTTAACTGATGGTACAAAATTGAATATTTAGGAAAGACATTAACGACTTTTAATTCTAACTTTTAAGTTAAGAATTTTCAGTATTTTGTATTTTTTTAAAAATATGTTCACACATTTAAAACGTTGTTTTATAAAAACGAACAATTCCTCGTTGTAATATAGATTTTTACATTTTAGAATATGAGCAATGTGTATGTAAAGGCATTAATATGATACTTTAATTTCCCTTACTGAGGTACATTTACTAAAAATACCTCACTAATTCAATATTTGAAATTAAAAATTAAAATATTAAATATTATTCTAATATACATAAAAATAAATTCTCCTAAATGAGGCGGGATGTTGCAGGAGAGTCAAGAAAAACGAACAATATCATTTGTAAACTGTGGAGCTCACAATGGAAATAACTTCACTCTTTCTCAATAATTGTTGTGAATTTAAAATATTTTAATACAAATCCATTTCTGTTCTCGTTTCACAGTTGCTCTAGAGGAGGAGGAGGAGGAGGAGGAGGAGGAGGAGGAGGTTATGGATGCTCACGATATAATCTATGTATCATCGCGTTATAGGGAAATGGTGTTACCACTGAGCCACAGATGTTTGTTTTCCTAAATGATGGTGCAAAATCAAAAATTTATATTAAAGATTTTTTAGTTCTAAACTTTAAATTAAAAATTTCTGTATTTAGATTTGTAAGTGAAAATAAATAGATATACAAAACATACTTGATTTTTTAACATTTTAAATTAAAAATTAAATATAAGTAGAATTTTAATTATATTGATTAAATTCTTTTTAAAAACTTTTTAGATTAAACAAAAGACGATATACAAAAATTCTAAAATTTTAGCCACACTAAAATTGTGCATCAAGATAAATAATGGATCACTCCGTTTCTCTAATTGAAGTCTCTTATCTGATAATTATGAAGAGATTTCAATTACAAATATGTACTTACCCCTTTTGCTGCTACAACGCTTACCATATACTATATACTGCACAGTGTTTCAAAACTTCGGCCTACATGGATTTCACATTGTTTATTTCTTTATTCTGTTCCACGTAACCTATTGAGTACATAAAAATAATGACTTTATACACACCCTAAGAGAAGGTGGGTGTGTTACAGATTACAAGCATGAATCAGAGGGAGGGTTGCCAAAAACTGCTTATCAATAAATCTATAAAAATCTATATAAAAAATCTAGAAACACTTTTATTGTCAGAATAAAAGATATGTTCCTCCTTATTAGGTTAGGTTACGCAAGATTAGGTTAGTTAAGGTTTGGTTAAGTAGGGTTAAACAAGGTTAAACTAGATAGTGAGTACTTTTCGATCCTTCGGATTTTTTCCAAATGGACGACCTCAAGGGATTTAGCTGAAATTTTTATTATACATATATGTTAATATCCTGACAACAGAAATAATATATTTTTCATTGAGAAATGCGCGGAAGGTAAAGTAAAATGAAGAAATAAAGAGAATTAGTTTGCCGCGGGCATGACAGTTTCCATGGTAACTAGCATTTTGGTATTCAGTTTTGCGCAGTTTGCGTCGAATTCTAAACAGTTTTCATTCGCTTATGAAGGAAGCTTCATTGACAATCGGAAACCATGTCGGATACGTGTAATTTGCAGTGGTTATTTGAAAACATCAAAACGAATATGATGCCGCTAAATTCTTGCAAGATTATGGAATAATTTCAGCAAATAAAATATGCAGAAAGAAGAATCAAATGAATTTAAAGCCAAAAGATAACACCATTGTATGGCGCTGCAGAAAAAACCCAGCTGTAAAGAAGATGCATCTATTCGAAAAAATACATGGCTAGAAAGCTCGACCATTGCTTTGAAAAAATTCATATTATTGATTGATTTCGTGGTCACAAGAATATACGTCAATCGGTCAATGAAATATTGCGAAAAAGAGTTACGCATAAGCCACACAACTGCAATAGATTTCAACAATTATTTAAGAGAGGTAAGCTAACCCACCATAAATATATAATTAACCTAACCTAACCTAACCTAATCTTATCAGTTTAATTACACGTGTGTGTGTGTGTGTGTGTGTGTGTCGATTCAGTCTTGAAAGAGCCAGCCGTAATTGGTGGAGAAAGTCAAATTGTAGAAAGAGACGAAACGTATTTCAGCAGATGTAAGAACAACAAAGGAAGAGTTTTAGCGGAGCAATGGGTGTTTGGCAGCATATGCAGCGAAACCAAAGAGCTATTTCTGTATGCAGTGCCAAACAGAAATGCGGAAACATTACTGAACTGTATAAAAACAAACATTCGGCGGTGCTACTGTATTATGCGGTCTACCTACGATTCGGCGGTCTACCTTTGAAGTATAGTTTCTTATCTTGTTTGCTAATTGCTTGTTTACATCCCAATGTTAATCGCCCTTGACGATTGGTTAGGTTTAGTCATGATATTTTCGTTAGTTTTAACGAAAATATCATGATTAAACCTAACCAATCGTAGGTAGACCGCATACTACAGTAGCACCCATTCGGCCAGGCACTACAATTATTAGTGACATGTGGAAAGCGTACGAAGGTATCGGAAAAATTGAAAACTATCAGTACAAGCACCAAACTGTAAATCACTCTCAAAATGTTGTTAATCCAGAATCAGGTGCCCACACGCAAACTATAGAGAGCACCTGGCATGCTTTGAAACAACGCAACAAGCGACAGTGCAGGACTCATCGTCAAATAATAGACTCATATTTATGCGAGTGCATATGGAGACAAAGGAACAAAAATAAAGATTTATTCAACAAAATACTAAGAGACATTAAAAATTTTCTTCACTGAATTACTATTTTTTATTCAGTAAAACAATTGCTTTGTTAAATATTTGTTAAATAAAGGATTTCTTATTTTATTTTTTGTCTGTTAGCATGGAAACCGTCATGCGCGCGGCAAACTAGTTCTCTCTATTTTTTTCATTTTACTTTTACCTTCTGCGCATTTCTCCATGAAAAAAATATTATTTCTGTTGTCAGGAAATTAAGATATATAGTATGTATAATACAAATTTCAGCTAAATCCCTTGGAGTTGTCCATTTGGAAAAGACCCGATCCTTCAATTGTGTCCGAAACACTTATTATGCCCTTCTCCGTTCGATGGAACCATGGCTAGATTTGGTTAAATTAGATTTGGTTAAATTAGATTTGGTTAATTAGGTTTTAGATATATGGATCTGTACGTTGCTTATGTGGAGATGCGCACATGTGTGTGTGCGTGTATCTGTTTATGTGCGTGTTTTACAGTTCGAAAATTATAATTACACTATTAACTAATTTAATATTTAATTAATACTTTACTAACTTCTTTCCGGCTGGATAATAAACTTTAACTGTGTTACTTCCGGAGGTGACTTAATGCTTATCATGTTTCACAAAATATCATATTTATTCAGAATTTTTCTTTTATTTTGCAATGTAGTCACCTAATTAATAACCATTATTATATAGATAATTCTGTCGTGGTGTCGTTCTTTGAAAGTTAAGTTTTTCAGAATTAAAACATTAAAACCATTCATTTGGCACTTTAGTATTTAAATTTTTGCTATTTAGAGTTGTCCTGAGTCAGATGAAAAGATAAAATGGCCAGGTTGTTCTTATTCGTGATCAGTCGTTTTCGAATATTGCAGAAGTTAATCATAAAATTTTGTTTTCTATAAAAAATTCATAGAAATCGTTTTCTATCATTTATTTCAAGGTAAACCCATTCATAGTAAAAATTACTAACTTTGGCTCCACTCTTTGACTTGAAGATTTGAGATGATATATTATTTAATATTTTTATCATTGTGTCTTAATTTTACATTGCAGCGCAATGGATTACACCGGTCTGAATGAAAATCGATTTCTTTATTTTGAGTTGTGATTCTGAAGCAGTTCGCTGCGCTGAATTCAAAAATGCTACCAGTTTTTTCTATCACCCACAGTTTTAAAGTTATTAGCAAAACAATTTTGGGGCGTCTTGTAATTTTTTACCTTTTTTATCTTTAATTAATTTCGTTTTTTCATATTTTTCAGAGAGATAATTCTAACATTACGTCTTTAAAATTTTAATAATGGCTTCTAGAGGATGTACCCATAGTTCAGACATATTTTGTTATATTTGTGGTCGGTATGTTGTTGTAAAACAAAGGACAAATGTAACGACCTTCATTAAGAGAGCTTATCATGCTTATTTTGGAATTAAATTAGGAGATCAAGACAAAAGTTGGGCTCCACACAAGGTTTGTCTTACGTGTGTTGCGGCACTAAGGAATTGGAGCAAAGGTAAAAAGAAAAGTTTGCCATTTGGGATCCCTATGGTATGGCACGAGCCTAGAAACCATACCGACGACTGCTACTTCTGTTCTTGCAATGTTAAAGGTTATAATGCAAAGAATAAAGAGAGCCTTCAATACCCAAGTCTTCCATCTGCAATAAGGCCGGTACCCCATGGTTCAGAAGTTCCTATTCCCCGCCCACCCGAGAGTCTGGATCAATACAATTCAGATTCTGATTCGGCTCCAAATCCAGACAATGATGATTTGAATCTGCCTAAGGACTCTGCAGAACTTTTAGGGTCTAGATTGCAGGAGAACAATTTATTGGCATCCGACACATACTTCGCTTGGTACAGAAATCGTGAGAAAGACTTCGTGCCTTTTTTCGAAGAAGATGGTCCCTTGGTATTTTGCAAGGACATCACAGGATTAGTGTGCAAGCTAGGCATTGAATACCAAACCAGTGACTGGAGGTTTTTATAGATTCCTCTAAAACCAGTCTAAAAGGAGTGTTACTGCACAACGGTAACAAATATACATCAATCCCAGTGGCCCATTCTACTCATTTAAAAGAGACCTATGATAACATGAAACTGCTTCTGGAAAAAATTCAGTATCAAAATCACAGATGGATATTGTGTGGGGATCTCAAAGTCCTTTGCATGTTACTTGGGCAGCGATCAGGATACCCTAAGATGCCATGTTTCATCTGCGAATGGAATAGTCGAGCACGTGACCAGCACTGGAAGAGGAAAACTTGGCCTCCTAGAGAGAATCTTACCCCAGGATCAAAGAACATTTTACATGAACATCTAGTTGAACCAAATAAAATCCTCCTACCACCCTTGCGCATTAAGTTAGGCTTGATGAAGCAGTATGTCAAAGCATTGAATAGAGAAGGTGAGTGTTTCAAGTACATTTGTTCAAAATATCCAAAGATTAGCTACGAGAAAATAAAGGAAGGTGTTTTTATAGGTCCTCAGGTTAGAAAGTTATTGACAGACGATCATTTCCTGAACACAATGACCAATAAAGAAAAAGAAGCATGGCTTGGTTTCAAAGATGTCGTTGAAAACTTCTTGGGAAACTACAAAAGCCAAAATTATGAAAGACTGGTGGAAAATATGCTTAAAAATTTTTGCGCCTTAGGCTGCAACATGAGCCTGAAAGTTCACTTCTTATTTTCGCATCTTGACCGTTTTCCCGAAAATCTCGGAGATGTCAGTGAGGAGCAAGGGGAACGATTTCACCAGGACATCAAAACCATGGAAAGAAGATATTAAGGAAGATGGCATACAAATATGATGGCGGATTACTGCTGGTGTCTGCAACGAGATCAGCCTAACGCACAGCATAAGAAAACATCAAAGAAGCACCGGTTTAGTCGTCATTAGTCAGATCTACCTTTGTAGTCTTAAGTCTTTGGAATAAGTCCTGAAAAGTTTGCAAGTGAAGAAGGTAAATATATTTTGTTTCTTTCAGTTATTTTTTTATTTTTTCATAAACAAGCAATATGCTTGTCCAAGAACTAGGAGCTATTTAATTCTGCTTTAATTAGGTTTTACTCTATCACCTAAAGATTTCGTGCTACAAGGGGTGTTATAATACCTCATCTGTCCCCAAATGTTAACCACCCATTGATGGGAGGGGAGAGAGTATTTTGCTGGGAACGGGACTGGTTGTTATATATATTTACCTTACATTATTATGTAAGCGTTACTGTAGTCTATAACAACAAAATTTATGGTTTAGCATGTGCAATCCAATGGTCTCGATAAGATGGTTCACATTTGGGGATAAATGGGGGATTTATGACACACCCTGTAGTAAGAAAACCATACGTGATAGGGAAAAACTAACTATATTTTTGAGATCAGCGCACTCAAATTATATAGAATCACCAACTAGTTTGTAAAAATCGATCGACAAGTTTTCAAATGTGTACGGGTGTTATCAAACGAAATAAGCAGTAGAGGCGCTCTAGGGGACCTACTGAGTTTACCGCCAGGAATTATGGTCTGCAAACAGGAACAGCATTTTTAATATGTTTTAATAACCATTTTTAAAATCACCGTGTTCGTCCATTTCACATGATTGTAAATAATCCGAGATTTCTTCAAGATCAGAACAGACTTCCAAGTTCACTTCCACTATACGCCCGTATACGGGGCATCCTGAACAAACTAAGAGTGCTTCCATATAAAATCAGTGGCTCTATTAAGTATATAATTTTCCTACAGGTGCTAATTCAATTTAAGGTAGTTTCTGCAAACATAAATTTCATTATTATTATTATATTAACTATTTCGCTGAACTCAACCCTACAATTAATGACCAAAACATATTTTTTTGGTCAGTTTTGATGGGCTTTGAAAGAATCCGAGATCAGTTTCTTGTGCAAATGAGCAGTTTTCGAGATATTTTCAGTTTTCGTATGTGAAGAATCGCAATTTTGAAAACGAAACGGAGCTCAAATTCCTTCAAAATACATCAAAATTAATCAGAAAAATATTTACTGGTAAGACCACAACATAACCTAACCACACGTAATTTAACTCTAGCCCTAACCTACACGGAACTACCCTAACTCTAACCCTCTAACCGGACCGAAACTAACTCTAACTATCTAACCTAACCTAATACTTAATCTAACCAAACATAACCAGCGATCTTAAATTAGAAAAAGTAGAAAAATAATAATTTCCTAATGTGTGTATATACTGTATATATATATATATATATATATTATAGTGTGTGTGTGTGTGTGTGCGCGCGATAGTGTGGGGTTGCATGAATGCAAATTGTGTGCAGTCATTTTCATTTGTAAATAGAACTGTCAATAGTTACGTTTATCAAGAAATCTTTGAATCCTTCATGCTGGCGTCTTCAGAACAGCTGTATGGAGGCGAACCATTTATTTTTCAACATGACCTGGCTCCCGTTCATGCGGTTCGTGGAACATCTGCATGATTTGATGCTGATGAAATTGAAGTACAATCATGGCCAGCTAATTCTCCCGATCTTAATCCGACAGAAAATCTTTGGAATATTGCTAAGCAGAAGGTTTACAGTAAAATCGTAAACCAGAAACAATCAGTAAACTATAGAGGTGTTTGGTGACAAAGTGGCAATCAATAACTGCAGAAGAATGCAAGAGGCCTGTCGACTCGTTGCCACGTCGATTGGAGACCGTAATCAGGACTAAGGGCGGACCAACTAAATACTAAGATGCAGAGTTAAAAATTCTTTGATAAAAATTTAATATATTGGCAGTACTCAGTGAGCATAGTGATAAAGGTTTAATATATTGGCAGTACTCAATAAGCATAATGGATTTATTCTAATTTTTTTTGTAACACCTGATAAGAAGATATTCTAATATTTTGGGATGTCACTATGCATATAAGCCATAAGGCTTATGGAAACCGATTTAATCGTATTTGGTGGGTGCAAGACGGAGCTCCTGCTCACAGGAGAGTTATTGTGAAGGAACGCTTGCAGGAAGTCTTCCACCAAAGAGTAATTGCTACAGGCCATGACATTGAATGGCCTCCCAGAAGCCCTGACTTGATCCCGTGTGATTACTTTTTATGGGGTCATTTGAAAAATAGAGTATTTGCATCACAACCTATCAATTTAGATGATTTGAGGACTCGCATCACAGCTGAAATCAACTTGTTAAAAGACAATCCAGATCTTATCAAAAGAGTGATGGGGAAGATGAGAGCTCGACTCCAGATTTGTATCGATAGGAATAGCGGTCATGTTGAAAGAAAACGAAACTAAGCATAACTTTTGTAATAAGGAATAAAGAAAAATCTGCTTTGTATCTTATTAAAATTATGTTAAAGTATCTATTATTATGTATTTGTCTTTTCATTACATCGATAGCACACACATTATTTTTTCATTGACCAATTTTGCGCAATCCATTTTTTTGTACCCTTCAGTTAAAAGCAGATGCTTAAACACTAATTCGTTTAAACATGAATAAATTTGAACGTTAACAAAGAATAATTTGCTATATTAAATCAAACAAACAGATCCAAAATATCTCAATTTTTGGAGGAATTAGTACAATCTAAAGTTGGGTGTACTTTTTTGTGGGACATACTGTGTGTATATATATATTATATATAAAACCTTTGGTTAACCTTTGGTTAGCTTCCGCCCGAATTGTTCATTCTGACGAAGGTCAAGCTTTTCACTCCACCTTAGACCTACAGTTTAACATGGAATCCGAACCACGCCCCATCAGCAGCTCAGCGTCTTAACCACTAGGCCACCTAGGGTACCCATTTATCTACCAACCACTTCTTTTTTTTTTTTTTTGGTGGAAGGATGAACAGCTGGGTTTTGCTGCGCTCCGGCTTCCGTCGGGTCTCGAACCCAGGGCCGATGGATTCGTAGTCAGCGACGCTAACCACTACACCACCGAGGCGTTAGACAAGAATGATTACGCCGAAATCCGTGTTGAGAATCTTTGATTAAATTATTCATTTCTAAGTGGTTAACTAATTTGTCCCGAACGATCGTCTTCATAAGCTTACCAACTCCTGAAGTCAGATTAATGCGACGATTTGTTTAATTTTTTAAATATTGGTGTAATTAATTAATAAATATATATGCAAGAGGAGAACAGGAGAGACTATTGCGCAGTTCATTTTTTTTAAGTACCCTGGGGTAGAGCTTATCTGCACTGGGAGTTTTATTGGACTTAACTTTACCCATGGCCGAGAGTACTTCAATGTTACTAATGGTAAAATCTTGGAGCTTTAAATTATCATCATTGAGCATGTTTATAGTAACGGGAATGTTGTTCATATCTTCGTTAATGAAGACGAAAGAGAAGAATTTACTCAAAACTTCCGTCATTTGTAAGTCATCGTAAAGTTTTTCGTTGTTTTCGCCGATGACTGGACCAGTAGTCTGGGAAGCTACTTTTTCATTCCTAACATAATTATAGAATTCCTCCGGATTCGACTTAATTTAGTTCACTATATCTAGCTTATGGTTGCGCTTACTTCTTCTAAGTTTTTGCTGCGCTTTCTCAATAGCTTATAAGCAATTTTATCGGACAAATTACTGTATTTGTTTCTTTAGATCTGAAATATGCATTACTTTTTAATGCGAATCTACTTTTAATTTCAGCTTTTCACCATTTAGGTTAACAGACTTCGCCAGCCTCTTTTTTACGTAATAGGATAGTACTCGATTCTAAACATTTCGAATAATAAAAAAAAAATTAATGTGCCATTAATTAATATCGTCACGCAATAGAGCCTCCTATCAATTATGGACCAAAAATTGCAGTTTCATGTCACGAAATTTAGCTCTTTAAAAATACAAAATGTATTCCAGGCTCTCCGAATTATGAACATTATCTTTAATTTCAAATGTTATTTGCATATGATCACTAGTGGAGAAGTTGATCAATGTTGCAATGTTGATCAATGTTGCAAGACACCCTTCTCCTCTTGTTTCAAGTTGCCCCACCCCCCAGGGTGCCAAAAAAAAGAAAGGGGGAATCACCCCAGCAAGCTGGGGGAATCCACCTAACCTAAGAGAGAGAGAGAAGAGAGGAGGAGGAGAGAGAGAGCATCCTTCGTCTGCGCACAGGGCTGCCAAATAATTTTCATCAAAAGTACCAAAATGACCAAGCAAAGAGTACCAAATATTCCAAAAAGTACCAAATTAATAAAGTTCATTTAATAAAGTTAAATATTTATCCACTGTTCTCTGAACATGACTATCATAATACCTTGCCAACATGACAAGTTGCTTAATGGTTGCTATATCAGTTGTTTCATCAATAATTAGTGAAAATTTAATGTTCTTTAACTGAGAAACAAGATTGTTAAAGTAAGTATCACCAATAATACTGCGAAAAATACCTGTTCCTTTGGTTCTTGCACATATAATGTCTTTAGCAATTTTAGAGTCTGGACATGCATTCGAAATAAGGCCAGGCAAGTGATCCAGTATTGCAATAGGTAAATTATGCTCTGCAACAAAGGTACATAGTTTTAACTCTGCTGTAGCTACTTGAGTTTTCGCTTTTCACTCATTATCTAGAGGGTTTCATTTATTAGTAAAGAAAAAGCACAATTTTGAAGACTAGAACACTAACGTACCACAATGCTGCCACTGCTAACAGAAGTTTAGAACTGACAAATGAGACCGTGAGACGACGTGACTGTGAGCACGGTGAGCGTCAGATTTTCGAACGATGCCAAACGTCACTAAAGTAGTGACTAAAAAACGCTAAAAAGGCTGTTTGGAGAAGTTGTAAGCTATAGTGAACTGTCTAACATCCGATCGCTTCCGTATAAAGTCAGAGTAGTATATCGCTTAATAAAATGTTCAAATAGTACCAAATTTCATGAAAGTCGTACCAAAGGGGTAAAACGTATCAAATCTGGTACGTTAGTACCAAGTTTGGCAGTCCTGTGACTAAGACTGCGAGACGCAGACGCATAATGATCGATCTTGACAGCATCAGGTGGCTTAGAAGTGTCTTTCAGCCAGTTGGCTTAATCTGGCTTAGAAATCCGCCAGTCGGCGTAGTAATGCTTCAACATCAAAGCCAGGCCTATCCGACAGTTACCTAGGAATGTCGCCACAATATAAATGTCCGTAACATGGAATAAATAAAGACTTTTAGGAGCTCATCCCATCAACAGCACATGGTGAGATGAGGGCTACAACCAATCGTTTAAGCATAGACTTTTAGGAGCTCATTCCATCAACACCACGTAGCCTAGATGAGGGCTACAACTAATCGTCTAGACCAGAGCTTTCCAAACTGTGTGTCGCGATACATTAGTGTGTCGCCAATACCTCCCAGGTGTGTCGCCAAATTTAGTTAATTATTTTCAATTTTTTTGTATTTTGAAAATTTTGATTTTTGTATCAACAAAATCGGCTACAAGATAAACCACCTACTGAAAAATTATCTGATATTTGATAACAAAAATTAATTAGTGTCGCCAACGTGAAAAGTTTGGAAAGCTCTGGTCTAGACCTTAAGACCTCTCAGCAGTAACACAGTATTACACAGACGCCGTACCTACGGCATTACTTACCAACACCTGACCGAAAGCGCCTTACCCACGGCTTTTACTTACCAGCTCCTGGTCCACCAACAAAGGCTTTAAATACGACCCAATTAATATACAAAGCTATTAAGCATAAACAAATACGTTTATGGTCCAGAGGTAAACCAACAACGTCTCGAAAAAAAGGGCAACGGTAATAGTTTTTCTATTAAGCGTCTCATGGTAAAAAAAACACCACGAGACCAATATGACGTCTGGCAGGCATTCTTTTAAACAAAAAACCGAATATGATAATCTAAATTTAATGCAAAAATAAATTTTCACCTTAATTTACAAATTTATCCTTAAACGATAACATAAAAAGCATTAATCTGATTTTTAAAACAAATAGAAATTAAATTAGAGGTAACTATTTCATTTTCCTCTTTTACCCAATTATTTTGTTTCAAGACAAATTTATCTTTAATATACAAATTTATCCTTAAACTTTAAGATAAAAAGCATTAATATGATTTTTAAAACAAATTAGGTTCTATTTCAGGTAACTATTTAATTTTTACTCTCGAGAATCGAATATTGGGGGTGGTTACAGTTTGGATCACGTATATAAGGGGACATTTTTAACTGGAACCCACAACAGTTAATTTTATCAACGAGTAGCTACACACTCTTCCTTTTGATCTCGGTTAGGCTAGTTGCATCTGTTTATTATTTGCCATGGGTCTTTATTCGGCATTTTCTCTTATTGTAACTCATTGCAATTCTCTCTTTCTTTATATAAGCCAAATAATATATATATATATATATATATATATATATATATACAAAGGTGGGCACCCGGGCCTCAAAAAGGACCGACGGTCCCGGTCCCGGTCACGGTCCTTTCTGAAGATATGACCTAGGAACGACTCGGTCCTCGGTCCTTATATATAATATAAGTGAAAAATTTGATTAAAATGAAAAATGAAATTAAAGACACCGGAAATCTTTAATTTTATTAACGTAAATTATAATTAATACAATACATAAATGATGAAAAAAAGTTATTAAGTTAAATGCTTGAGTTTCCCTTCAAGAAGACTAGCATTTCAAAATGGCTGTCACTGAGCCCTGACTTTTTCGGCTTGAGGACGTCCTTCCCCAAAGAGAAGAGCAAGCACTTGTACTCCAGGTTCTGCTCACCCTTGGGGCCCAGGTATTCAAAGTATTTGTCCAGGTACGGCCAGGGATTGCCGGGTTCAGTTCTTCCGCTAGGAGCTCCAGTTGCTTGACTTGAAGTTGAAGCACTAACATCAGTAGATTCTTCGTCTCCTCCAGGTGTTGAAACAAGTTTCAGTTCAGTCTCAGTCTCTTTCTGAGTCTTCTGGAGGAAACGATCCATCTTCTTTAGAACTTCAAATAATCACTAAACACACTAAAATCACTAAAAAAGACCGTCCGGAATTGCTTAAAAATGGACCGTCGCTCCTCATTTCTGTCCTCACTAATAAAAGGACCGACTTTCCCGCTCACGGTCCTTAAAAAGGACCGAGTTCCTGGAGTTCGGTCCTTTTGGAACTCGGTCCTGCCCACTTTTGTATATATATCAGGTCATCTCATAAGTAATGTCGTTTTTTAGATCGGAATTTGAAAGACAAAAAAAAACTCGACTGAAACTTTTTAATCTAGTATATATTTTCCATCGGAATCAATGATACTCTGCCAACGTCCTACAAGCTTTTCAATGCCATGTTTATAAAATTCAGGTGGTTTTGAGGCAAAAAACGTACAAAGACTGGTGTGCAGGTCATCTAAAGAAGTATACTGTTTCTTGTCAAGATAGTTTTGCAGACTCCTGAAGAGATGATAATCTGAAGGCGCAAGGTGTGGAGAATATGGAGGATGTGGAAGTTTTTCCCACCCAAGCTCCTCAATTTTTGCAGAAGTGATCCGAGCGGTATGAGGACGCGTTGTCGTGGTGGAACACGATTCCTTTCCGATTAACCAAAGAAGGTCTCTCTTCTTTTAGTGCAGTGTTCAATCGATCCAGTTGTTGACAGTAGACTTGAGCGGTGATTGTTTGGTTGTGTGGTAAGGTTTCAAAGTGTATTACACCACCTTTATCCCACCAAACACTAAGCAACACCTTCCGAGGGTGAAGATTTGGTTTTGGCTGTGGTGTCGCTGGTTCTCCGGCACAAACCCACTGTCGATGGCGCTTAACATTCTGGTACAGTATCCACTTTTCATCACCAGTCACTAAACGGTGCAAAAACGGATCTTGGAGTTCACGGGAATGAAGAGCTGTGCTAATGTTTACCCGCACCCTCAGATTGTCGACCGTCAATTCACGTGGCACCCATTTTCCTAACTTAGACACTTTCCCGAGTTGTTGCAAATGTCGATGGATGGTGGACGCGGATGAATTGAGTTTCTGGGCAAATTCTTCGACAGTTGTTGAACAGTCTTCTTCAAGTGCGGCTAACAGCAGGTCATCATCAAACTCAGCAGGGCGTCCAGAGCGTGCTGCATCTGTCAAACAACAGTCACCATTCCTAAACTTTTGAAACCATCTTTGACATTTCCTCACATGCAGAATATCGTTGCCATAAACTTCCTGAATGTTTCGCGTTGCTTCAGTAGCACTATTCTCTTTTTTGAACTCGTAAAGCATTATATGCCTGATATGCTCTTCTGATACCGCCATGTTTATGAGGGGTTCACACAAAGCAAAACACACGTCTTCACTGGTAAAGGTCTGTAAAGCATGTAGCGAAACACGATAGATCTCCTCTTAGATATAGCCTTCTGAAAATTTATGCTTAAACTGAGTAGGACTAGTTTAAACTTAATCTATCGTAAAAAACGACATTACTTATCGGATGACCTGATATATATATATATATATATATATATTATATATATATATATATATATATATATATATATAATAAAGGGTGATCCAGAGAAATGGGACCCAAAAGAAACCCCTGTAACTCTTAAAGTATAAGTCCTTTTATAAAATCATACGCATCATTCGAAAGAGGATAGTTACAAGTTTGCACAGGATTGTATAGGTTTTGACAATACAAGACAAGATAAGATACAAAACAAAATAAAAGTGTTAGTTAAAACTAACCCTTCAAGATGACTGCATGGACTGTGGAACAGCTGCGTTTCATAACTGAGCAATATTATTAGCATGGAAGAAGTGTAGTTTCAGCTCAAAGATCTTTCAAGACAAATTTTCAGATGTCAAAATCACCTTCTAAGAAAGTAATCCGTCGGTGTGTCAGAAATTTTTCCCTAACTGGCAGCATTGGAAAAAGAAAACCAACTAGAAGAGTGCGCACAGCAAGGATAGACGAGATCATTAACAGAACTCATGAAATTGTACAGGATAATCCTACCATAAGCATCAGACGTGCTTCTCAGCTGTTAGGAGTTGGATATGGAACAACACACCGTATATTCAAGCAAAATTTAATGCTCTTTCCATATAAAATTCAAACAGTGCAACAACTAAACGATGGAGATTTCGCACGAAGACGACAATTCTGTCAATGGATCCAACAGAAGGTAAATGACACCACCAATTTTCTAGCAACTTTGATTATGTCAGACGAAGCCCATTTTCATTTGAATGGAACTGTAAACAAACAAAATTGTCGTTTCTGGGCAACAGAAAATCCATTGAATATTACCGAAGTCCCGTTGCATAGTCAGCGTGTAACTGTTTGGTGTGGTCTTACTGCATCTCAGATCATAGGGCCGTATTTTTTCGAGGATTCCACCGGAAACACGGTCACTGTAAATGGTGATCGCTACGAAAAAATGTTGACCGATTTCCTTATTCCTAAATTAAGAAATCTTTGTCTAGAAAACCACTGGTTCCAACAAGACGGAGCTACCTGCCATACCACGAGGAACTGCATGGCAGTTTTGCGTCAAACGTTTCCAGGCGAGTTAATCTCAAGATTTGGAGACGTTGAATGGCCCGCAAGGTCCCCGGATTTTTCTCCCTTAGATTATTATCTCTGGGGATATTTAAAGAGTAGGGTCTACAGAAATAACCCAACGACCTTGCAAGAATTGAAGGCCGCCATCACAAATGAGATACAGGCCATACCACCGCACACTCTTGCAAAAGTGATGCAGAACTTACAAGCGAGAACACTGGAATGCTTGGCAACTAATGGAGCACATTTGAAAGGAGTCATTTTTAAAAAATAAATATTTCATAATAAACTTGTAACTCTACTCTTTCGAATGATATATAGTTTTTATGAAAGGAATTAAATATTAAGAATATTTGGCTTTTTTTTATGGGTCCCATTTATCTGGATCACCCAGTATATATATATATATATATATATATATATATATATATATACAGTGTATATATGTGTGTATGTGTGTTTATGGAAGCTGCTTGTTTTTTATTATTTGATCCGGGCACCCTAATGGGCATTTTATCTTTTTGTAACTCCTTGTAACTCTCTCCTATATATATATATATAGGATATATATATATATATATATATATATATATATATATATATATATATCGCGGTGTCCTTTGAAAGTGAAATTTTATTGCGCGTTTGCTTCCCTGGATAGAGTTTTGTAAATTAGTTTAAGCTCACTGCAAAGCCTTCTTTGTATGTTTACTACAAGGTACTGCACTAGGCCTTCTGTAATTAATGTTCTCTATTAACCTCTTTTGGACCACTGGGCCAAATATGTACCGTTTCCCATACACGCATTCATAACTTAACCCTACAAAAACTTCGGTCGTTAAGAGGTTAAGTATTTAGAGAGTGAATTTTGTTTATCAAATAATTACGTGTTAACTTAAAAATTTATTTAAAATTAGTTTGTGAAATGTTTCATTTCATTAACAGGTATCCTCAATTTTATATATATATATATATATTATATATATATATATATATATGATGAATAAAACCACGAAGGAAAGGAAACACAGAATGGTGCTCAAGCGCTTTCGTCTAATGACATCCTCAGGAACACAGTGTTCCTGAGGATGTCATTAGACGAAAGCGCTTGAGCACCATTCTGTGTTTCCTTTCCTTCGTGGTTTTATTCATCATAAATATTTTTCACGTGTTACTTTCGTGAAATAATTTTCATATATATATATATGTAACTAATGGATTTTAATTAAAAAAGATTCAATGTGGATGACTCGAATAAGTTATAATGTTATAATGTTTCAGACCAGCAAAGACCCTAGGATCCACTCATGGCTGGTCTACCTAACTGTGTTCGTAATTGACCTACAATTTTCCGTGGGTTCCGAACCACAAGAACATAAGAAATTTATATAAGAACTGCCTGTACATTAGCAACGACCAATTTATACAAAACTAAATAATTTTCAATTTAAAACTAATTAATTATTATCGATTTAAAACTAAAGATAAAATCTCTGGATCCAGAGGATCAAGTCATAATAGACTACTATCCACAAATATGTTACACTCTATATCTATTTATAACCGACATGCAAATATATCAGATCCAAAGAATTCAGTCAATTTCATTACGGTATCCATCCAACCAAAAATAAGTCACGATCCATATCGATTGCGGACCAAGTCAAAATTTACAACCATATAAATTACAATATATATACTTAGGAGGAAAAGTGTAGATGTGGCTGTAAAGACTGTACAATAATGTAGAAATGTGTGTGCACATATTTTGGGTCTCCCATTTCAAGGTGTTTGTGGGGCAAGTGAAGATCATGAGTTTTTCAATACCTCATAGACTTTAGGCCTGTTCAAAAATCAACTTTTTCTTATTTTCATAGGTTTCTGTACATTTTCCCATGCTTTTTGACCTGAAAAAGCCGAAAATCACAACTATTTTGACCTAGGATGTTGGGAAGTATTGCCGCATGGAGCTTTAAATTTTCTGCCTTGAAATCGGCCAAAGCGCCAATTCCGGGGTCCCTTGAATTATGTTTTGCACTTTAACTTTTGATCTAAACAAGATAGAGCAACAAATTAGGTATCAAATGAAAGAGCATAAAATTAATAAATAATAATAATAATAATAATAATAATAATAATAAATAAATAATAATTAATAATAATAATAATAATAATTATCTATCATTTTTCAGGAAACAACAGAAACTCAATCAGAATCTAGAAAACCATCTACAAGTTACAACTTCACAATGGCATTAAGCAAGGAGCTGAGGGAGCTCCGTGGGCGCACAGTTGATATCTCAGAACCTCCACGTACTGTCCACAGGCAGGTGTCAACTGGGCCATCTACCAGATCTCTCACTGAAACTTTCCTGGTTGGATACCCTTCAGCTTTTATCAGTGGTTCCCAGCTTCCCACCAACAGACAGGCGTTCCAGTATTTCCTTAATCTTCAGAATTTACCGGAAAATGCAGGGAGGCCCATGGTTCAAGACCTTGCATATGAAACAAGGCAGATGGCTAGGATCAAGACAATGACCAAGTACAACGCAATGAAGCTCTTCATGAAACTACATGAGAAACATCGTGCTCTGGTGAAAAGCAAAGGAAGAGCAAGTAACCCTGGAGGAAAAAGAGGAGCATTTGTGCTGGAATTAGACAGCCTGTCGATATAGGAGCTCCAGATGCAATCCAGGAAATACAGAACAACAGACTGTTATCCAGAGAGAAGAAAGATGAGGATATCAGGTTCTACGAAGACCAAAAGACTGAGAGGAAAGGTCATATGTCTGGTCATGACAAGATTTTTGAGACAAGATCCCTGCAGCAAGCAGCGAGGAATGAAAGACTGCAGCATAGACAAGAACAAGGTAAAACTAATTACTTTGAACGTTACAAAAAGTTTTAAGTTTTACTCCATTGCGATATTTAGCATGTACTTAACAATTAGTCTTAACATGTTGTACTATTTTACAGCTGCAGCAGAACAAGAGGCAGTTGTTCATGTGGATGACATTACCTGGGGTGACTCAACTGACAACGACGCTAACGCAGAGGACATGGATTACCATCATCCTCGTCCTGGATGTTCTCACCATCAAGACACTGTGACTATTGTGACTTTGACGTTTCCAAGGAAGGTCATGGAATGTGATGTCATCTGCAATACAGCTGATCGTCTTGTTTATCAGTCAATCAAGTTACTGCCATGGTTTCTGCCACCTTGAAAGCTGGAGGGGCTGATCTGGATAACTTCGTCATCTCAACCTCAACAACACGTCGCAACAGAATGCTGTCCAGGTATAATATCAGCCAGAGTCACATGTCCAAGTTTTGTGAAAACCCCCCACAGTACGCTGTCTTACACTGGGATGGAAAGTTGCTCAAAGATGTCTTGGGCAGTGAATGGAAGTACCTCAGAGACTTTAGCTGTGCTAGTGTCTGGTCCACCTTCATACACTGAAGGAAAGTTATTGGGAGTACCTGTCATCGACAATTCTTCTGGCACAGCTCAGGCTGAGGCTTCAATGGATTACTGGAGACATGGGAACTTACGGATAATGTTACTGCCCTTGTTTTTGACACTACATCCAGTAACAGTGGAGTTCACAGAGGAGCTGCCAAACTGCTAGAGAAAATGCTGAACAAAAAGGTGTTTTATCTGGCCTGTCGACATCACATCCTGGAAATCCTAGTAGGAGCAGTTTGGGAGAAGCTGTTTGGGAAGGTGAAGGGGCCAGATAATCCCTGGTTTGAGCATCTGAAGGATGTTTGGACGGACTTGTCCAAGGAAAACCCAAAGATGCTGGCTATCAACAGCAAATGGCTGAAGGAAAAGAAGAAGAACAGTGAAGAAATACTCCAAGACATTCTAACAGCAGAAAGGCTTCCAAGAGCCGACTACAGGGAAATGGCTGAACTGACAGTCATTGTTCTTGGAGGAACGCCTCCTCGAGGTATTCACTGGAGTCGACCAGGCGCCATTCATCAGGCCAGATGGATGGCCAGAAACCTGTACTCCATGAAAATGCTGATGTTTGCAGATCAACTTGAGTACGACGAAGACACTGTATCAAAGCTGGAAAGACTCAACACCTTCCTTGCGCTGTTCTACACTCCTGTATGGATGATGTCAATGTCTGCTGCAGATGCTCCCGTGAATGATCTAAGTCTAATCCAGGACATGTTGAAGTACAAGAAAACTGACCCAGAGCTTGCTGATGCAGTACTTAATAAGATGGAAAACCACAAATGGTACCTGACGCAGGAAGTCGTGCCATTTGCCCTGTTCAGCAGTAGATTGAGTGACACATTGAAGCACGACATTGCTGCCCAGTTACATGCCACTGAGAAGCCAGACAGCTTCAGAACAGGAAAGCCTCTATTCCAGAGAGTCACAGCTAAGACCACCCTGGTTGATCTCATTGGCCCAGAATCACATTTCCTGCTGGACACACTGAACATTGGATCCGAGTGGCTTCTGGAACCTGTCACGTCTTGGCCACAGAATGAGGACTACAGAAAAGCGTTGGACTATGTTAAGAATCTGAAAGCGGTGAATGACATTGCTGAACGTGGTGTCAAGATGATGAGCGACTTTGCAA
The DNA here is from genome assembly GCA_023014485.1 of Bathynomus jamesi. Lineage (NCBI taxonomy): Eukaryota > Metazoa > Arthropoda > Malacostraca > Isopoda > Cirolanidae > Bathynomus > Bathynomus jamesi. The sequence continues at coordinate 854,265 of JAJOZX010000505.1, forward strand.
ATGTCATAACAACAGATGCCAAGCAAAGGGACTATCTCCTTCAAGCTGTGGAGTTCAACAGACGCCGCTTTGACAGCTTCAAGAAACAAACTCTCAACAACTGACTGTGTAAATGTCATTATGAAATTAATCATCATGTAATGCTTTCACTTCTTGATCGATAGACTTGTGACAAAATGTTAATCTCAAATTTGTGTCATGAATAAGGCGCCTTGTCTGCCTTGAGTGTGAGAAAACGAATTTTGTGATATTTCTGAAATCTTTGTATGTACCAATGTGCCATTTCTTGTTCCAAGACTATCATAATTGTATAAGTTAGAAAGAGGATTAAAAACATTTAATTTGGTGCCTATTTTGTTGCTCTATCTTGTTAGATAAAAAGTTATAGTGCAAAACATGATTCAAGGGACCCCGGAACTGGTGCTTTTGGCCGATTTCAAGGCAGAAAACTTAAAGCTCCATGCGGCAATGCTTCCCAACAACCTAGGTCAAAATGGTTGTGATTTTCGGCCTTTTCAGGTCAAAAAGCATGGGAAAAAGTACAGAAACCTATGAAAATAAGAAAAGTTGATTTTTGAACAGGGCTAACCTCACAGTACTATGGGGGGCACCGCTCGGCAGAGGAATCTCTTTAAATGGGGTGTGTAAGGACAGAGAGTATCCCCTAACCCAAGATGCTGCCTCCCTATATCCCACAACACTTGTGTTGAGCTGTGGGATCTATCCCCAAAGCCTTAATTTTACTACCTTAACTATACCCTTTCTATCAACATATGGTCTAATCGATTTTTAAACATGTTTATAGACGTGCTACTAATTACTTCTACCGGCAAACTATTTCACTATTTACTATTCTGTGCGAAAAAAGTTTTTGCAACTGCTTGTCTCGAACCTTCTACTTGTGAACTTACACCCGTTATTTCTAGAACTATTATATTGAGATATTTGAAAAAGCTATCTCTATCTACGTTATCGAACACATTCATAATTTTGAACACCTGGATTAGATCACCCCTTACCCCTAGTCTCGAGTGTAGTCAATTTTAACTCCTTAAGTATCCTCGTACGACTTTGACCTAAGCGACGGAATCATCTTAGTTGCTCGTTTGAACTCTTTCGATTTTGTCTATATCTTTGCGCATATGCGGATTCCAAAGTTGGATCGCGTACTCCAAATGGGGTCTAACTAATGATTTATAAAGAGGAACTATAATATCGCGCGATTTGTACTCAAAATTCCGAGCTATAAAACCTAACACTTTGTTCGCCTTATTGACCGCTGCTGTACTTTGTTTCGCTACTTTTAAATCACCAGTGACTATAGCTCCTAGATCTTTTTCCTGCTCTACGCTTGTTAACTCTTTCCCTGACATACTATACGCAAAATTAACGTTACGCGAACCTATATGCAAAATTTTGCACTTATCGACGTTAAATCTCATTTGCCATGTGAGTGACCAATCAACGATTTTATTCAGATCTTCTTGGATTTTACCTCTATCTTCGTCATTAATCGCCCAACCACCCAGCTTCGTGTCATCCGCAAACTTTGAAAATGTACTGACTAGGCCGACATCTAAATCGTTAATATATATAAGAAAAAGCAAGGGGCCCAATACAGAACCCTGAGGAACGCCACTCGCTACATTAGCCCAAGACGACTACGCTCCATCAACGACCACCCTCTGTTTCCTACCTCGCAACTACTCTTCTAGCCAATTTATTACTACACCCCTGATTCCATGAGCCTTAGTTTTTTCAATGAGTCTTTTGTGCGGCACGGTGTCAAACGCTTTTTGAAAATCTAAATACACTACATCAACCGCCCGATGTCTATCGTAAACGTCAACCACGCTTTGGAAAAATTCTAAAAGATTAGTTAAGCAAGATTTGTTTCGCCTAAAACCGTGCTGCGTATGTCTAACTACAGTGTGTCCGTAAAGTCATGGTGGGATTTTAAATAGCTATATTATTGCAACGAAACATGATAATGAGATGAAAAAAAGGCAAATTGAAGAACAACTCTAAAAGAATAACTTTATTTAACGTAGTTCGATATGGGCTCCTCTCGTAGCCCTGCAGACATCTAGGCGGTGATTCAATTCCAGCCACACACGCCCAAGAACATCAGGAGTGACGGATGCGATAGCTTCTGTGATTCGCTCGTGCAAGTGATGAATATCCCTAATGGGTACACTGTACACGCTTTGCTTGACGTAACCCCACAAATAAAAGTCCAAAGGTGTCAGGTCTGGAGAGCGTGGAGGCCATGGCTTCCATCCTCCTCTTCCTATCCATCTCTGTGGAAATTTTTCATTAAGGAATTCTCGAACAACGTTGGCATAGTGCGGAGGAGCACCATCTTGCTGAAAGATGACATTATTGTCAATAAATTGGGGTACTGCAAAATGTTCCAACATAGCGAGGTAGTTGTGTGACGTCACAGTGGGTTCCGCGAAGAAAAATGGGCCAATCACTCGATCTCGTGCTAGAGCACACCACACATTAACTTTCGGGCTATTACGCTCATGTTCAACATAGGCATGTGGACAGCCTAGACTAACTACGAGATAAAGGTTAAGCTTAGCCTAGACTAACTACAAGATACAACTTTGAGAGTTGTTCTTAAATGTGGCATTGTTTCATCTCATTATCATGTTTCGTTGCAATAATATAGCTATTTAAAATCCCACCATGACTTTACGGACACACATCACCGCCTAGATGTCTGCAGGGCTACCAGAGGAGCCCATATCGAACAACGTTAAATAAAGTTATTCTTTTAGAGTTGTTCTTCAATTTGCCTTTTTTTCATCTCATTATCATGTTTCGTTGCAATAATATAGCTATTTAAAATCCCACCATGACTTTACGGACACACTGTAGTTTATGCAATTCTAAGTATTCGACTATACGATCTCTAATTACACCAGTACACATTTGAAAACTTGTCGATCGATTTTTACAAACTAGTTGGTGATTCTATATAATTTGAGTGCGCTGATCTCAAAAATATAGTTAGTTTTTCCCTATCACGTATGGTTTTCTTACTACAGGGTGTGTCATAAATCCCCCATTTATCCCCAAATGTGAACCATTTTATCGAGACCAACATTGGATTGCACATGCTAAACCATAAATTTTGTTGTTACAGACTACAGTAACGCTTACATAATAATGTAGGGTAAATATATATAACAACCAGTCCCGTTCCCAGCAAAGTACTCTCTCCCCTCCCACCAATGGGTGGTTAACATTTGGGGACAGATGAGGTATTATAACACCACTTGTAGCACGAAATCTTTAGGTGATAGAGTAAAACCTAATTAAAGCAGAATTAAATAGCTCCTAGCTCTTGGACAAGCATATTGCTTGTTTATGAAAAAATAAAAAAAAAACTGAAAGAAACAAAATATATTTACCTTCTTCACTTGCAAACATTTCAGGACTTATTCCAAAGACTTAAGACTACGAAGGTAGATCTGACTAATGACGACTAAACCGGTGCTTCTTTGATGTATTCTTATGCTGTGCGTTAGGCTGATCTCGTTGCAGACACCAGCAGTAATCCGCCATCATATTTGTATGCCATCTTCCTTGATATCTTCATTCCATGGTTTTGATGTCCTGGTGAAATCGTTCTCCTTGCTCCTCACTGACATCTCCGAGATTTTCGGGAAAACGGTCAAGATGCGAAAATAAGAAGTGAACTTTCAGGCTCATGTTGCAGCCTAAGGCGCAAAAATTTTTAAGCATATTTTCCACCAGTCTTTCATAATTTTGGCTTTTGTAGTTTCCCAAGAAGTTTTCAACAACATCTTTGAAACCAAGCCATGCTTCTTTTTCTTTATTGGTCATTGTGTTTAGGAAATGATCGTCTGTCAATAACTTTCTAATCTGAGGACCTTAAAAAACTCCTTCCTTTATTTTCTCGTAGCTAATCTTTGGATATTTTGAACAAATGTACTTGAAACACTCACCTTCTCTAGTCAATGCTTTGACATACTGCTTCATTAAGCCTAACTTAATGAGCAAGGGTGGTAGGAGGATTTTATTTGGTTCAACTAGATGTTTATGTAAAATGTTCTTTGATCCTGGGGTAAGATTCTCTCTAGGAGGCCAAGTTTTCCTCTTCCAGTGCTGGTCACGTGCTCGACTATCCCATTCGCAGATGAAACATGGCATCTTAGTGTATCCTGATTGCTGCCCAAGTAACATGCAAAGGACTTTGAGATCCCCACACAATATCTATCTGTGATTTTGATACTGAATTTTTTCCAGAAGCAGTTTCATGTTATCATAGGTCTCTTTTAAATGAGTAGAATGGGCCACTGGGATTGATGCATATTTGTTACCGTTGTGCAGTAACACTCCTTTTAGACTGGTTTTAGAGGAATCTATAAACAACCTCCAGTCACTGGTTTGGTATTCGATGCCTAGCTTGCACACTAATCCTGTGATGTCCTTGCAAAATACCAAGGGACCATCTTCTTCGAAAAAAGGCACGAAGTCTTTCTCACGATTTCTGTACCAAGCGAAGTATGTGTCGGATGCCAATAAATTGTTCTCCTGCAATCTAGACCCCAAAAGTTCTGCAGAGTCCTTAGGCAGATTCAAATCCCTGACTAAGTCATTTAGTTCGGCTTGGGTTAATGGTTTAGGAGGATCTCGGTCAGCTGTTGGCTGTTCATAAACATCATCATTGTCTGGATTTGGAGCTGAATCAGAATCTGAATTGTATTGATCCAGACTCTCGGGTGGGCGGGGAATAGGAACTTCTGGACCATGGGGTACCAGCCTTATTGCAGATGGAAGACTTGGGTATTGAAGGCTCTCTTTATTCTTTGCATTATAACCTTTAACATTGCAAGAACAGAAGTAGCAGTCGTCGGTATGGTTTCTAGGCTCGTGCCATACCATAGGGATCCCAAATGGCAAACTTTTCTTTTTACCTTTGCTCCAATTCCTTAGTGCCGCAACACACGTAAGACAAACCTTGTGTGGAGCCCAACTTTTGTCTTGATCTCCTAATTTAATTCCAAAATAAGCATGATAAGCTCTCTTAATGAAGGTCGTTACATTTGTCCTTTGTTTTACAACAACATACCGACCACAAATATAACAAAATATGTCTGGACTATGGGTACATCCTCTAGAAGCCATTATTAAAATTTTAAAGACGTAATGTTAGAATTATCTATCTGAAAAATATGAAAAAAAGAAATTAATTAAAGATAAAAAAGGTAAAAAATTACAAAACGCCCCGAAATGTTTTGCTAACTTTAAAACTGTGGGTGATAGAAAAAAATCTGGTAGCATTTTTGAATTCAGCGCAGCGAACTGCTTCAGAATCACAACTCAAAATAAAGAAATCGATTTTCATGCAGACCGGTGTTATTGATTCCAGTAGCTTACCTACAACAGACGTTAAACTGATTGACCTATAATTTCTCGCCGCACCTTTATCGCCTTTCTTAAAGATAGGTGTTACGTTTGCTAACTTGAAATTATCTGGTACGCACCCCTCAGAAATAGACGCATTAAAAATCTTTGTTAGCAGCAAAACAATGCTATCTTTTAATTCTTTTAGTTGTATGGGATATATGGAATCCGGCCCCGGTGATTTACGCGTTTCCATTTTATCAATATAGCGCATTACCTCCCCTTCACTAACCACTATATTATCCAAAATATTACCATTATCAAAATGTATTATGTCTATGACCGTAGGGATATTCGCTACATCTTCTATAGTAAAACTGACGTAAAAAATTCGTTTAGCAAGGTAGCTATTTCCTTGTTTTCAGAAACTAGATCTCCGTTTACATTTTTCAAAGGCCCCAAGACGCTTTTTATGGATTTCTATTATTGACGTATTGAAAGAATCGCTTGGGGTTTTCTTTACCGTCACGAGCTATGGAGATTTCAAATTCGCGCTTGGACTTTTTTATTACACTTTTCGCTTCGCGCCTTTGAGATATGTAGTTGTTTCGTAACCACAAATTGTCTTTATCGCACTTATGTAGCCTATAAGCCCTATCTCTACTCTTTATAATGTCTCCTACTCTAGAAGTAAACCACAAGGGCTTGTTATTTACTTTCGCACGCTTAATTTTGTACGGTACACATTCCTCATTTATAGTCCTAAATACTGTTTCGAACGATTCTCACATTAGTTTTGCGTTGGAGTTCCCCATTACGTTTTCCCAATTGACTTGTGACAATTTATTTCGAAATTTACTAAAGTCTGCGTGCTGGAAGTTAGGAATTTTAGTCGAGTTAGCTGGTTTCGAGTGACTTACTGAGAGGACAAACTCTACCATATTGTGATCGCTATTGCTTAACGGTTCTATTACTTGAAGATCAGTAATTAGCCTATCATCCGTAGTTATTACTAAATCTAAAATACTGTCCAACCTCATAGGTTCCCCAACCTTTTGAATAAGAAAGCTATCCTCGAGAAAATTAACTAAACGATTACCGTCCGCGTCTCCCTGCATTGTATCGTAATTTACGTTAGCGCAATTAAAGTCACCCATAACTAAAGCCTGCTCACTACCGATTATTCTCTTTAGTTCACGATATAACGCTTCGTCCGTATCAGCTGTTTGATTAGGGAGCCTATATATATAACCGCAACAACAAGTTTGAAATCGTTCAATTTAAGTTCTGCTATAGTCGAATCTATCGGTTCTGGAATTGTGTTCTTTACTTCTATAACGTTCGCTATATTATCTTTGATATACAACATAACACCGCCTCCTCGCCTACCTATTCTGTTTTTAACAAAAAGTCTATAACCTTTAATTTGATATTCCCCTACAAAGTCACGAGTTTCAGTGCTAAGCCACGATTCATTTATCGCAATTATATCATAGTCTTTACAAGCAATTAAAGGAAAAAAAATCGTTTCTTTTATTTCGTAGGCTACGAGCATTTAAGGATAGAACCTTCAAATTGTTTGTAATTGCGACACCTTCGCGAGCGCAGGGGAAATTTGTGGAAATTACGCTGGGACCGTTCGAGTTACGGCAGCCTGTAAAGAAGAGACAGTATTATGCAATAGTCTTCCTAAACGCGCAGCTCCAACGTCATTAACATGAAGTCCATCTCCGAGGAGCAAGTCCCTCCTGCCGTAGAAACTGTTCCAAAAATTCGCAAAATGCACTCCTTCCTGTTGGCAAAGAGACTTTAGGTCATTGTTAATATAGGTCGCCTTGCTGTAGAAATCGTTACGATGGATAATTGTTTAATATCTGCCCAGGGTTTCGATACTATGTGACGGTGTTTAGTCATCCTTCCGCACAATATGGTCATTATTAGAAAAGTGTATGAACTGTCAAAATAGTTTTTGGTAAATCTCTAGGAGCGCTCCATTTTTCAATATTAAACATACACTCATAAAACATATACTATTTGAAAGCTCACATTTTTCTGAGTCTAAAATTGTAGTAATTCAAAAATATCAATAGTAAATAAAAAGTAACTAGGTTTAAATATAAAACCCTATACCGATCAATTTGTGATGCGTGATCTTTACGGTGGCTTCGCCCCCGTACCCCCGAGACCTAAATTATACAAATGATAATGTAATAACATATTCATGTTAGGTTAGGTTAGCGTAACAATTACCAAAAATACCATCTTACAACACACTGAAGATTTATAACTTAGCCAACCTTTATAATGTAGTTAATGACGTCACGCGTCAAACAATTAATTAAATCTAGTTACTTTTTATTTGCTATTGATACTTTTGGATTACTACACTTTTAGACTCAGAAAAATGTGAGCTTTCAAATGGTATATGTTTTATGAGTGTATGTTTAATATTGAAAAATGGAGCGCTCCTAGAGATTATCCTAGTTTTCTACCTACGACCGTATCCTTTCTCCTTAAAGGTCCTGAAGAGTTGAGAAAAGTAGGGCAGGAAATGAATGTTCGTATAGTTGTATTTGGAATGGATGACCGTCGTAGGACTGTGTATGTTTTTAAAAGTTGTGTGAGTGATCGTACAAGACCCCCTACTTATTTTAGGACTGTCCGGAACAACCTATCTCCCCATCCGTAATATAAGGGCTCTTTACGCCAGTATGGCAGGCATCATGATTTGTATAAGGGTTGTCTCGAGTTTGCGGATGATATAGTGAAACATTGTAAGGATTGTCACATGGTATGTGCGCAGTGTAAAAGCTCCAAATGTGAAAGCCGTGTAGTTGAAGCTGAGAAGAGGAACTGTAATGTATGCAGACGTACATTTTTCAATACTAAATGCTTTGAGCTACATAAGTCAATTGGCACGTGCAGGAAAATGAGAATCTGTGAAATTGGTATGTTTCATATGATGGATAATTGGGGGAATTTCAAGCATAAATGTGATGAAATTCACTGTTCTACATGCCATGAGAAATATAAGGCGGATGGAGTAAAGCATGTATGTTATATGAAAGACGCTAAGCCTAAAAATAGCCCTTGTATAACTGTGTACTACGATATAGAAACATATAAGGTTGCTGAAACCAAAGAGGTTATCCCACATCTACTTGCAAGCCAGACTATCTGCGAGGAGTGCACGGAAGTCGAGTGTGATGAATGTCACAAATGTGGTAAACGAACAAACGTTTTTAAAACGAACGCACACGATAGCCCTGTGAAACTCTTTGTGTCCTATATTGTCAAGTTAGCGGACAAGTTCAAATAAATGACTGTCTATTCTTGCCCATAACGGGGCAAAATTTGACACACAATTCTTTTATAGGGAACTGCTTGAACACGAGTCATCTGAGATATTTACAGGTGATCCCTTCAAAAGAGGAAACAAACTTATACAAATGCAGATAAGAGGTAATGTACAGTTTAAAGACACTTTATTATTCACACCGTGTAAATTAGCAAAGCTACCCAAGGTAATGGGCGTAGCCGCCGAAGTTTCAAAGGCGTATTTCCCTTACACTTTCCTCACTAGCGACACTTTACATTACGTAGGAATGCCTCTACCCAAACATTACTTTAACTACACCAACAAGGTGATAATATAGCTGATGAATGTGAGCGTTATTGCATGAATGATGTGCGCGTGCTTAGAGTATGTTTGCAGGTCTTTAGATGGATGTAGGGTGGGTCGAAAATGGGAAATTTTTTTTATTTTTTAAAAAGTACACTATGTGAGAAGTTTCATTTTGTCATCTTAACAAATATTAAAATATCAAGCATGTGCTACCCATGCTACCCCTAGCACATACCATCCCCCTCTTTTACCCTCATATTTGCATATATTTAAATGGGAAAAAATGTTCTTTCTTAAAAAGTACACTATGTGAGAAGGTTTTTTTATCACATTAACAAAATATTAAAAAATCAAGCATGTGCTACCTTACTACCCTTATCATATGCCCCTCCTACCTTTTTTATTCTCATATTTGCATATATTTAAATGGGAAAAAAGTGTTACTTCTTAAAAAGTACACTATGTGAGGTTTTTTTTACCACTTTAACAAAATATTAAAAAATCAAGCATGTGCTACCCTACTACCCCTATCACCGGGATGGGCCACTTCAGCGCCGACGTTTCAGCGCCGCCATTTCAGCGCCAGACTATTCAGCGCCAGACTATTCAGCGCCGGTCATTTGCGTCCTTCGCTCGAAAAATGTACAAGTACATGTACAAGTTATTTGAATTTCTCCCAAGCTTTTCCATGGGTTAATTTTCTTTAAAACCAACCAACAACCCTTTATATGAGTTAATCCAACCAACTAACAAAATTTAAAAGTTTTCCTGCTTCTCTTTTACAAACCTGCTTTCATTGTGTTTTCACCAACGCTCCTGAAAGGTAAGTTAATTTCCTTCTCTGTTGTTTTTATTGACTATACTTGTTTTGACTTTACTTGTTTTATTAACATTACTTGTTGTTATTAACTTTGTGTGTTGTGTTGTGTTGTTGTTGTTTTTGCTGTTGTTACAGAATAGCAATTTTTAAAAAACCTTATTGAAATTTACAAATCTCTCTATATATATAGAAGAATAGAGTCTGTCTGTCTGTTTGTATGTTCGCGATTTTCTCCCAGCACCCTGGACCGATTTGAACCAAATTTGGTGTGGTGACTTAGGGTACCATGGCGAATGTCCTAACCTCGTTAGTTAGGTTAGGTTAGGTTAGAGTACCTGCGTGCAATTGGGCACAATTTATCAAACTAAAATGAAAGCTAACCCTTTGTTTTAGACAATTTTAAATAGAATGTTTTTACTAATAATTTTGAATTAAATAAATCAATCTCTTAAATAAATATTATTTTTAAAATAAATTACTGTAATTAAATAAATTCTTTAAAATAAAAAGATTGAATTAATTATTTTCATTAGATATATCGATCCTTAGCCTGCACATTTTATTGAGTTGCCTTGAAACTATTGTGGCGGGCGCTGAAAGGGCCCGTCGCTGAATAGTCTGGCGCTGAAATGGCGGCGCTGAAACGTCGGCGCTGAAGTGGCGGCGCTGAATCGTACCCTACGCCCCTATCACATGCCCCTCCTCCCTTTTTTACCTTCATATTTGCATATGTTTAATGTTGTTATATGTTACATGATAAGTTGTTTGTTTAATGCTTAATATTTTTGTTTCAGATAAATAGAAATAATTTGCATTTGCTTTAATTATAATTTGAATTATCATAAATTATAAATTACATATAATTTGATTTTACTTCTGAGTATCAACTACAAGCAGCAAGTCCTCAAATGCAGCCTTTGGATATCCTACGGAATTCCCAGCAGCCATGACTCCTTCAAAAGCAGATGATGTGAGACACTACCTTTTTGTGCCCCGTCGTGAAGAAGCTAAATCAAAAGGATCAGCAACCGCTAATGATTGTTAGAGTTGTTGTAAAAGATATTGCAGACATTTGGATAAAATTTTCTTTACATCGAAGAAATGAAAGTTTTGCCCTAAAAGTAGCTCAGTATGATGAAATGTTTGATATATATCTTCTTGTGAATGCTATGATAAGGGAATTAATAGGAAATCTTGCAGGTGTAAGGATAAAATATCAATGGCAGAATGGGAGTCTTTTGTGGGTCAAAAACAAAAAAAAAGACAGTTAGACCAATTGATCGCATAGCTAGTTCAACAAAGAGATCTTTAGCAAGAGCCCAAGAAGCACAAAACCATCAATTAAAGCACAAGAAGAAATGATTGAAGCCACCAATGTTTTACCATCGGAATTTATAGAAAATACCGAAAAAGACATGGATGTAGATTCAGAGAGTCAAGATGTAGATTATGAGGCCGATATAGAATTGACTGAGAATATTCAGAACAGGCACTCCTATAAAAACCTAGTATTAACAGCAGTTCGTTATCGTGTAAGTTGTAGAGCTGCAGCTGCAATAGTCAATGCAGCTTTGAAAGATATGGAGATCCTTAACCACACCAACATGCTTGACAGAAAGAAATTAGAAAGAGAAAGAAATGGCATGAGCGAAACAAATACTTTTAGGTCTAAATCCGAAAATCTGAAGATGGAGTGCCTTGGATTTGATGGAAGGAAAGATAACACATTAACTAAAAGTGGAAAGATAAAAGAAGAACACTATGTTATTGTGGAAGAACCTGGAAGCATCTATGTAGACCATGTCACACCAGATAATGGAACTGCTCGATGCATAGCAGAAGAGTTGATAACTATTATTACAGACTCGAACAGCACAGATACTATCAAAGCTTTACTGTATGATGGTACTCCTGTAAATACAGGAAAAATTAGTGGAGCCATAAAACTGGTTGCAATTCATCTTAACAGACCAGTGCAGTGGTTGGTGTGCCTCTTGCAACTTGCAACTTTGAGTTGCCTTCAACCTTCAATTTCCAATCTACTGACTACACCGAGACGATCGATTGGCAAAAACAGATCATTACTCCTCCACCGCTGCTAAACAATTTTAGCGACGATGAGCTACTACAGGCTCGATGTAAGCCACTGGAGATGGCTTATTTTCCATGCCACAGTCAAAGTGTGGAAAGGGGAGTGAACCTAGTAACAAAGACATGTCAGGAAAGAATGGGATATGACAATCGTCAAAAGTTTATCTTAAACTCATTAGAATCAAGGCGAAAACTGTCCAAGTTTGAATGGAAGGCCCAATGGAATGAGTAAGAAACATGAAATATAATTTCCTAATGATATTGAAAATTTCTTCCCTTTTGATGTGACAAGGAACAATGAAAAAGTGAATTGAATTTTAGTACATTTATTATGCCTCTAATTTTTTCTTCTGAATATATTGTTGTCCTTAATTAATTTTCTTAATACTGTACATTATTAAATAAAATATACGTTAATAAGGATTTATGTCATCAAAAAACCTGAATGTAGAGTAAGTATCGTATAAATGGAATATTCTTCTATATAGGTCAAAAAGTGAAAACTTGTGCCAGGGGTAGGATGCTTTAAACAGCGGAAATAATTTATGAGGAGGTTCCTGTGTTCCATTCAAACCCCTCACAATATGTACCTTTTCAATATAAAATTTCGACCCTGCCTAATGTACATAGACCGCTTCAAATGCGAACCGCTGCAAGTCGCAAACACAATCGCCTCATTGTGCTTTACTGTGTTCAAGAATAATTTCATGCCTAAAGACACCTTAGCCGTCATTCACAGAAGTAACCCTCGTAGTTATGGACATAAGACTATTTACTGTCTCATACACCTACAACAGCAGACCAGAGTATACATAAAACATGCCCGCAACACGGGGGAGGTACCCATTAAGGTTAATGGTCGTGTTTTTTGGGTGGATAATTTAAGTGAAGACCAGGTCACTGGTGAGAAGACTGCGTACTCCTCTAGCGGTTGCTGGTGGTATAGATGCCCACGTCCTGAGTGTGGAATTGTAGGAGATTTCCACGGTAGATCTCCTGCCGACAGTCTTGCATGGACCCGCACCCGCGAACAGATTATAGGCTCCCAGTTCACTCACAAGGTCTTGCGGGAGCATGAGTATGATGCACGGATGGAGACAGATGGAGAGTACCGTGAAGAACTAAACACCATCAAGCGCTGAATGGTGTTGGATCCTCTCAAATGCGGTGATAGCTTGTTCGGAGGGCGTACAAATCTTTTCAAGCTATACTTTCCGAGTACGGAGGATGTGAAACTCCATTACTACGATTTCTGCTCTTTATATCCCTACGTGATGAAGAACAATCCGTACCCCGTAGGTGCATCTGAAAAACTGGTGGGACCTGACCTGCCCACCATCGAGGTGTTCTCGACAAATTTGAACAAGTACTATTTCGGTCTTTCTTTCGTAGACGTGCTCCCCCCTCGCGATTTATGGATGCCGATCTTACCCGTTGTTATAGATCACAAGCTCATGTTTCCCATGTGCGTGAAGTGCGCAGAGGAGAACAGTGGGTCTTGTAACCACACAACCAACCAACGGAAGATCAGAGGTGTATATACAAGTCCTGAGCTGTCCCTAGCCATCCGCTATGGTTGCAGAATATTGAAGATCTACAGATCTACAGAAGCTAAGGCTAACAAAGACCCTAAGATCCACTCTAAGGCTAGCCCGAGAGAAAGGAAAGAGTAGGGGGTTAAGAGAAGAGAATAAGGGGTTAAGCAAGGAGCAACACCTATCATTCGTGGGTTAACATTCATTCAGAAAAAGAGGAAAAAAGTCTCACCATCATCATCCGCCGGCCACTGCCGACAAGTCAGAAAAATAGTCGGAGAATATAGGAGAGGGGTGAAAAAATGAAAAGAAGTAAAACAAGAACGCTTACAAACCATGCAAACACAGTCTTAACTCACTGTCATACCATGCAAACTACAAACATGCAAGGAAAGAGTTAGACATGCAAGTAAGGAGATAAGAAAAAAAAAAAAAAAAAAGTGGGTTAGTTTACGCTACAAGCTACATCTACATTCGTGTTAGTCTAATTTTTTTTTTTTTTTTTTTTTAATAATTTTATTGCTGGCATCACACGCTGGCATGTCACAAGCTGGCATTCATCGTCAACAGACTCATCCTCGAGCACCACCACCAGAGCTCCTGTTGTTAACTTTCTTTTTTAATTTTAAACAACGTTAATATTTTTAAAATGTCTGTCAAGACGGTTCTTAAACACATTAACGCTGGTAGAATGAACGACTGACGCGGGAAGATTATTCCATTTATCAATTACTTTAAACGTAAAGAAGTCCTTAGTGATATTAGTAATGAAACGTCTGCCACGCAACTTAAATCCGTTATTGCGAGTATTACTATTATCGAAAGTGAACAATTTATCAAAATTTACGTTATCGACGTTATTGACGATTTTGAAAACTTCAATAAGCTCCCCACTTAATCTTCTAGTTGCGAGTGAATACAAGTCTAACTCTTTAATCCTATCTTCATAAGGCTTATTGCGCAATGACGGAATAAGTCTCGTGGCACGACGCTGAACCCTTTCTAACCTATCAATATCCTCACGCAAGTACGGGCACCAAAACTGAACTGCATATTCTAAATGAGGCCTGACTAGGGACTTGTAAAGGGGCAATATAATATCCTTCGATTTAAATTCGAAATTACGCGCTATGAAGCCTAAGATGTATGAGGTGTGGAGACAGATGGACAGTACCGTGAAGAACTAAACACCATCAAGTGCTGAATGGTGTTAGATCCTCTTAAATGCGGTGATAGCTTGTTCGGAGGGCGTACAAATCCTTTCAAGCTATACTTTCCGAGTACGGAGGGTGTGAAACTCCATTACTACGATTTCTGCTCTTTATATCCCTACGTGATGGAGAACAATCCGTACCCCGTAGGTGCATCTGAAAAACTGGTGGGACCTGACCTGCCCACCATCGAGGTGTTCTCAACAAATTTTAACAAGTACTATTTCGGTCTTTCTTTCGTAGACGTGCTACCCCCTCGCGATTTGTGGATGCCGATCTTACCCGTTGTTATAGATCACAAGATTATGTTTCCCTTGTGCGTGAAGTGCGCAGAGGAGAACAATGAGTCTTGTAACCATACAACCAATCAACGGAAGATCAGAGGTGTATATACAAGTCCTGAGCTGTCCCTAGCCATCCGCTGTGGTTGCAGAATATTGAAGATATATGAGGTGTGGAGGTTTCAGAAGCTACCCAACCTTTCAACGCCGTATATAAATACTTTTTGAAAGATAAAGTAGAAGCATCAGGATACCCGCGAGAGGTTGAGAGTGAGGGTGAAAAATCGGCATATATTTAGCGCTACCGTGACCGTGAAGGGATAAAACTTGACCGGGCTCAAATTGTTAAGAACCCTGGCAAGCGCTTTAATGCAAAGTTGTGCCTAAATAGTCTCTGGTGAAAATTTGCACAGAATACTGGCAAGGGGAACGTTCATTTGGCCCAACGTTATAACGAGGTGTGGGATTATGCCAATGCCCCGATAGAGAGGTCATGGAGATCGTGAATGCAGATAATATGTAGATAATAAAGTACTACATCACCGAATTGGCCACAGATACCTCACGCGTTACAAACATACCTGTAGCCAGTTTCACAACGGCATATGCACGCATCAAGCTTTGGGAACTACTGCACTCTCTTGGGCGGAGGGACCTGTACGCTGACATAGCGTAATATTCACAGCGCAGGAGGGTGAATACATGCCACCTATTGGTGAATTCTTCGGAGATTTGACTGACGAGATCAAGGATGAGTATGGTGATGGTGCATATGCTGACTCATTTGTATTAACAAGGCCAAAAACTTATGCGGTACGGGTGAGGGTGGAGGAAGAGATGAAATATATCTTGAAAACGCAGGGCATCACGCTTAACCAGGCGGCGAACCGACGGGTAGTTAACTTTGACTCGCTGAAGGAGCTAGTTTGCTTAGAAGATGAGGGTGTCCAGCCACCCCAACTGCCGGTAGGGACCAATAATTTTCGGGTATATTTGAATATGTAAATATATGTTTCAACTAGGGTTTCATTTTCTCCTTTGTGTGTGTGTGCGTGTGTGTGTGTGTGTGTGTACAAGAAAAGTCATGAGCTTCGCCCATTGTAAGATCAAACAAAAGGTCACGTGACTCATGCTACTACCTGGGCAATCTCTGCCCCTGCGCGCTCAGTTGACCGCAGCAAGCCCTGGATCTCAGACGAGTATTTGAAGAATTCTCACGTAGACGGAAAAATAGTGATGGCGAACTTCGATTTTGCGTGTTCAACGTTTATGAAGTGGTATTCGGTAAAGTCAGAAGATGTGGTGAATACTGAAAAACTCCCTAGCCCTCCCTCCTTTGAGAATTTCAAGGCTACATTGAACTGTGCGAGGTGTGAGGAACAAGAGGTTCAAATACTCTATGGATATTCTGGCGGATTTCGCGGCACAAATGATGTAATAGACTACGTTGTAGGAATAAACTGTATAAAAGCTTACATACACCGTGAAGTGAAAGAAACAACGCGTGCAGAAGAGAATCAACGGTATGGGTAGTGAGTCTTGTTGATGAGTAGTGTGACAGGCGGTATTATATCATGCTGCATCATACCGAGTACGCGTAGTAAATCTTGTCGTCATGGATAGTCTAAAATACTTTTACCACTACATTTATATATATCATGACGAGATTCGCAGTGAGGTTGTGACTAAAGGCCTGTATGAGTTTTTAATAGAATTTAGAGACGAGTATCGACTGCTAAGCAAAATGGATAAATACGAGCACATGTTTCTCTCAAATAGTCCGCCGGATTGTTAATAAAATATGTGTAGCTCATGAAAATTAACAGAAAAATGTCTAGTGCGCATTCCGATAAAACATTAAAACCGATATTGCACCATGTCTCGGAAAAATTGCCCGGTATAATGGGCACAAGTACTCGCGTGATTCTTTCATGCTGAAAGAAACCCGTACACGAAATATTAACGCTTGGTATGACTCGTCCGTGTGACTCACTCCTCCACACCTGTCTCTGTCCCAAACCGCGCACCGGCTGCTCATAGTCATCTCAGAGCTTGAACCGACTGGACGTGCACTCTCACAGTAGAATACGATGGAGCTTCCGTTGAGCAGCATTCTCAATGCCGTATACGATGTGTCCGTGACGAAGTCATTGCGTGTGTTCAGACGTAAAACCGGTGCCAATAACTATGCACTTGAAACGACTTGTAGACAAACAAACTCTGGTAAACGGAATGTTGTTTACTTAAGTGTTTAGGAGATGAATAGAGTCTTCATGATAGTTGAGAAGTAGAATGAGGGTTGTTATAAAATACCTGCAGGTGTAGGAACAAGAAGAGAACAGATTAGTGATACGCCCTCATATGCCATTGTTTGTACATTGTGTATAAATCGCAACCAGCCATGCATTGATATCCGACTGATGTGGAAGAATGCATCTGATAATAACGTCCTTGTCCCCACACGAAACCGATTCATCCTCGACAGAATGTTTGAAATCGTCGGTTTCCGCAAGCTGGAGCCTATATCAGACGCACGTGTTACGGATATGGTTTATTTTGATACGGTTCTTGAATACGCATACACCGCTCTGCTCGACGGGTTTACCGAGTGTAGGACTGAACAAGGCGAGAATGGTCTGGAACTGGATTCTTATTTAAAAGGTTTAGACTCTTCGAAATATCACGAACTTTGGTACAAAGCACTTGAGTGGTACAGGGCAGAGCTCACCTACACTGTTCACCCTGAAAAATTGTTTCTTTATATAATGAGCAGCTGTCGTTGCGATTTAGAAGATTATTTAAACTGTCGCTATGCGTTGTGAAGAAGAGTTCACGATTCAAAAGAAAAACCCTCGATTGGAGTGTTTATAAACTTGAATTTAATAATGATGTTGTGGCGAACGACGCCCTCTTTGTGGGTGCTTTTGAATGTATTCTGTCCGTATTTAAAGATAACTTGCCAACCGAATGTAAAGTGGGCACAAAAATAGTATTGAAGGAAATGAAAGCCCTTTACATCGAATATAGGCACCCGCACACCTTGAGTGGTGAAATAATGTTAAATCGTATTTATTTCATAGTACAAAGCGACAATAATGTAACTGTACACTCGATCACGTACGAGTTTAGTATTTTAGTTAAGCTCAGTAGATCATAAAGTGTATGTAATTTGATTTTGTATAAGTTTTGCTGCTTATATATATGTGTGTATTTCTTATATTATTATTTTTATTATATTTTTTGATTATATATATTCATCGTTCAATTTGTGTATTTCTTATATTATTATTTTGCTTGTATATATATTCTTCGTTCAACTTGTGTATTTCTTATACTATTAATATTTTTTAATATATATATATATATATTCCTCGTTTAAACTGTGTATTTCTTATATTATCATTTTTTGGTTGTATATTCTTCGTTTAACTTGTGTGCTTATACTATTATTATTTTTGTTGTATATATATTCCTCGTTTAAAGTGTGTATAGAATGAACTATTTTGATTGTATATTTCATGAAATTAATTCCAATAATTCTTCTAAATAATCAGAATGATGTAATGGTGTTTGATTTAATTCTTTTGGTTGTATATATACGATATTAAGGAATAACCGGGGAGATGGGAATATATATAAACAATGCACCTTCAATAAATATACACGCTATACCAAATGCCTGGTTACGACTTCTAAGCCGACTGACGACTTTCTAAGTCAACTGTCAAGAATATCTCTAGTATAAACAACATTGGTTGGTACATCCGTTGATAACGGAGGAAACTGTTCTCGAGTTTAACTTCGATATTGAAGATCTATGATCTTGTATATATACTGTATATTCGGTATGTGTGTGTGTGTGTGTGTGCTTTTATATACACACAATGTGCCAACTGGCTGGTTACGCCGACCAGCTTAATTTGGCTTAGAAATCCAGATTAAGTTGTCTTTAAGTTGTCTTTAATCCAGCCAGTTGTCTTTAAGCCAACTGGCTGAAAGACACTTCTAAGCCACCTGATGCTGTCAAGAGCGATCATTATGCGTCTGCGTCTCGCAGACAAAGGATGCTCTCTCTCTCCTGCTCTCTTCTGGGGCACCCTGGGGGGTGAGGGGGTTACCTTGCAACAAAAGGGTGTGGGGAGGGGTCTTGTAACAGTGATCAACATTGCATTACAATTGCACTCTAACCTTTTGTGCCCACACTACCGAGATATTATCAATTAAGTTTAGACCTGTATTTAAAACTAAATCTAGAATGTTGCATCCTCTAGTGGGTTCCTTGATCATTTGAAAAGTGGACTTTAAAGTAAACCATCGTACAGTCGACGACCGGAATTAGACTATAAAGGACCAACCCATTCCTTGCAAGGTAAATTAAGATCTGTAATTATCGCAGCATGTTCAGTACTTACATCAAAAATTAGTTCCTGAAGTCTATTTTCATTATCGAGGGAAACCTATATACTAAACTATAATTAATTTCCTTCGTGACTTGTCTTTAATTTCAACAAACGTCGCATTCATATTATCAATTAGTGCAATTTTTAAATATCTCATAACCAGGAATATGATATTTTCCGGGAAAATCTCTATTCTCTGTATTTAATTAGGATTCAGTAATTGCTACAACCAAAATTTTTTGGTCAATGACAGTACTTAATAGGTCATCAAATTTAAATCTTAAACTTCGAGCGTTAATATAGAATACATTTATAAAATTCAGGACGACTGTAGTGGCATAGCGCTCAATCCAACCACTGCAGCCCATTAAGCTAACTTCTGGATTGTTATTACCAGTACCATCGAAAGCCCAACCCAAGACCTCAGCGACTTCATTAAGTTTATAGATAGCAAGTAGGTTATATTCCTGGATGATAATACAACGGGAAATAAGTACTGTAGGTGAAAAGCTAGACCTCTGGACATAAACCTGCAATTGCATGCAATATTTTGAATCTCAAATTCTCGTACCATACTACTCGTAGTTTTGAAACATAAAAATATACTATAAATGTACATTCTTCAAAAGAAAAAGACCGTCTACAAAGAAAAATATCTGAAAAGCATTAAAAGATTGCTGATCAGTAGTACTGATTTATTTTTGTTTTTACATTTCATTACTCTAACGAAAAAGAACGAAATATCCAATATCCAAATAAAAACGGGAGATCTTCAATTAGTAACTTTAATATCTTTTTATAATTCTTTGTTTCTTTCGACGAAATTATTTCAGAAAATGAATAAATTTATTGAAAAACATCAGTACATCTTTAAAACAAGTTTAGTTCATTTTTAAATTCAATTTAATGAAAATGTAAATTTTGTACTTGTGATGTAATTATATTTAAATTAACTTATTTACTTTTTACTACAGACAGATGGTAATAAACGCATTCATTATAATGTAAAATGGTTTCAAGAGAGGACATAAAATGCACTTATTGAAATTAACATCATGCAGCTTCCAGGGGTAGTTGGTCAGTTGGTCATTCTGTCTGGTACGGGATATTATGACGTACATACTGGTTGATTACAAATGAGCTTCCGGATTTTAAACATTTATTATGAAAAACTAACAAAGCTACAGCGAAAAGCAAGATAAACAAATAAAAAAGAATTCAAAAGAAGAACATACACTGTACATACAGGGTTTAACAAATATTCTTAATTATAATTGTTAAAATTAAAAGTAGAAGCGTATTTAGTAAGACGAAGTGAATAGAAATAAAGTATGCTAAAATTATGTAAATAATTATGCAGCACAACAAAATGCCCCCAAAATTCATATATTCGAGTTTTCTGAATTTCACATTTAATTTACATGTGTAAAACATGTCCTATGATGTATTTACATTATTATTATTCTGTTTGGAAACTTTAATTTTTCCTAGTAAATAATACAAATCCTCTTCTTCCAAATCCTCCTCCTCCAAATCTTCCTCCTCTAGATCCCCTTCCTCCAAATCTTCCTACAAAGAACCGAGGA
The DNA here is from genome assembly GCA_023014485.1 of Bathynomus jamesi. NCBI lineage: Eukaryota > Metazoa > Arthropoda > Malacostraca > Isopoda > Cirolanidae > Bathynomus > Bathynomus jamesi. The sequence goes on from JAJOZX010000505.1 coordinate 875,196, forward strand.
TTAAGCTCAGCAGAGATGAAATCGAAAATGGTCATTAGTAAGAGAAAGGCAATCATGAATGGGGAGATTTTAAATGAACAAAAAGATAATTTTTTTAGTTAAAAATCCTTAAAGTATAATGTTATATATTAAAGTTACAAATAATAAAGAACTTTCTCTCAAATTTAGTTTTAAAAAGCCATGAACTTTCATAATACACGACTTAATATGGGATTAGCCCACAACAACAAGTAAAGAGAATTCATAAAATCACTATGCACCAACAATATCCAGATTGACATTATGCACGGTTGATTTTATGCAAATATATTTTGTTGAGTTTCAGTTAAAATGATGAAGTCGAGTTTTATTTTCAATTATTTTTTCATTACGTTTCACCTAATTTCTAATCTAAATCATAATCTAATAAAACCCAACATTAGTCTAACCTAATTTTAAATTAATTTAGCTCAACTTAAGCCAAGCCAAGTCGACTTTATCCAAGTATATCTTATAAAAATCGCTGTTATCCCACTTTCTTAAGGTGCATAAACTTCTCACAGAGTAATTTAAAATCAATCACTAAATAAAGCACCGAAGAGGAGATAAACAACCATGAATAAGGAAAAACCGCAATAAACTCGGTAACTCAGGCAACGCTTTGACTGTTGGTGACTGTGAAGTTTGAAATCATAAAGAACAACGGGCAGGGGTGTTTTTAACGTCGGTGCAATCGGTGCAACTCACCGACGGCCCCTCATATTGCGGGCCCACAAGGAATATAAAATATATATATATAAATAAATACTTAATACCTTCAAAATTCTGTTAGAACCAATCTGGTCACCCTGGTTACACACCATCAGTGTACGTATACACCAGCGCTGTGTGCGAGAATGAGAAGAAAGAAAACGATGCCTGGTGAGATGGTTGAAGATGAGCCCATCAAAGACCCTGATACTCGGTTTGAGATCGAAGTCGTTTTCCAAACCATTGATGGAATGATAAATGAACTAAATGAAAGGATACTGGGATTAAAAGAAGTTACAGACTGTTTTGGCTTTCTCAATCCATGTTACTTCAGAATGATGCAAGTTCAAGGGATAAAAAAGGCACCTCAAAATCTTTGTGATAAGTTTGACTTCCTATCTCTTGCTCTGATTGATGAATTAGCACAGTTTCAAGACTTTTACTTTTCCCAAGGTGATGCCTGCCTTGATCGTGGAGTTTTGGGTTACTTAGAATATTTAATAGAGCAAAGAATGTTGGCCATCTTTCCAAACACTGAATTGCTCTTCAGACTTTGTGACTTTGCCTATTGGAATATCAAGTGCTGAGCGTTCTTTTAGTGTCTTGCGAAGATTAAAGACTTACCTAAGAAACACAATGTCAACTAAAAGAACTTCTGACTTGGCTATACTAAGCATTGAACGTGACATAGTACAGCAAATTCCTCTGGAGAAATTTATCAACTCATTTATATCTGTAAAATCGCGTGGAGGAGTTCGTGTTGAGTAGTATTTTTTGTAGATTGTTTATTGGATACTTGTTCTCAAACAACAATTTATTTACTTTTGAAATACAAGTATCCATAATTTTTTACTCTGTTAATGTTTCGATACTAAATTTTTATAACTTGAGGACGAGATGGCAAATAAGTTGTGACTCCAATGAGTTTTCATAAATAAATATTATGTTATAATTATAACTTTTTTGAAAAAAAAAAAGGAAATTGCTTGGTTTAAATTATTTTTATTTATTTTCTGAAAATACGCTTTGTATTATTTACAAGCCTAATAAACACCATAACCATAAAAGAACTGTAAAAATTCTATTGATCATAAATGTGGGATCTGTATAATGTATCCTTTTTAAGAAAAAGAGATCGATTATTATCAATTATTTTTGTTAAATGTTTTTCTCCAAAAGAACATTTTGTGTTATTTACAAGCTAGTAATAAAATGCATAACCATTAAGAGCTCTGTTTTTTTATCATTCTTTAGGTGTGTTAATTTCTGGTACATTGGATATTAAAATTGTGAATATTTTAAAATTAAAATAAATTTGAATTTTTATAACTGATCAGTACAAACGGTTAAAATGGGCCCCCCTTACAAAAACTGCACCGAGTAGTTTGAAGTCTTAAAAACGCCCCTGACAATGGGATCACCTGAAGATCAGGGACCCCAGCCTTCTTTAGTTAGCCTTATAAGGCTAACTAACGAAAATATCACGACCTAACCTAACGAATAGTTAGGTCAACTGTACGCCTTGACGATTGGTTGCGTTAGGTCGTGATATTTTCGTTAGTTAGCCTTATAAAGCTAGCTAAAGAAGGCTGGGAGCCCTGATCTTCAGGTGACCCGAACAATGTTTTGAGGCAAATATGAATGAGTATGTAATGTATTATTAATAATTAAAAAGTGAGTAAACCCGAAGGAATGATTTACGTTTTAAAGCCTTTATACAAAGGTTCAAAAGAATAAAGAAGTCAGAGTTCGTGTAGAATGATCACTCCTGTAGAAGGCTGAAGTATTGGTGGTGAAGAAGAGATTAATGTAACAATGTGTCTAAATATTAATGATAAGTAGTTAGAAATTTTCTGGAAAACGGACGTCATCAGTGACTATTAATTAACAGTTAACAACAATAATTAATAGTAATTAATGAGAGTTAATAATTAATGATAATAATAAATAATAATAATTGCATAATGTTTTTAAATTGCTGCTAATGTCATTCTTTCGACATGATATTTAATTGAAAAGTTATTCTCAATTAAATTAAGTTAGGTTATACTTAGCTACGTTATGTTAAGATAGATTAGGTTGAGTTAGGTTAAGTTAGGTTTGGTTAGAGTTAGCTAGGTTAGGTTAAATTAACCATTTTAAGTTAAATTGGGTTACGTTAGGTTAAATTAGGTTAGGTTAGACTTACTTATGTTAGGTTAAGTTAAATAAGTTTGTTAGGGTGTCGACAGAGTGTCCTGTCGACCAAATGGGTACACTTCTTTTTAAATTACCACATGGTTTACGAAGGTTAAAAAGCTTCATAATTTAAGTTTTGAATTAATAGTTAAGGAAAATTGATGTAAACAATACGTAAGTAAAAACGCTTTTGAGAGGAACTACGGTATAGTATTTACATATTAAAATGCACACACAATAAATATATATCTGGTATAATCTAATTATTGTGACGTCAGGTTTTTTTTAAATATATTAGTTCCAATGGAAACCCAAATGACATATAAGTATATAATATTGCTTCAGTTATGTATTTAGTTCTTTATTGTTGTGCAAGCCGAAGATACATACATATACCGAGTGTCCCAAAAAAATGTTTACACATCATATTAACATATATATCAATAAGCAAAATAGGTGGATAGTAAATAGATAGCAAATAGGCTTCTTTAATGTTTAAATGTTCGAAATATCAGCCAGCAGCGTCAATACCTTCATGGTTGTGCTGCTTACTTTAATGTTTTAAATGTTCAAAATGTCCGCCACTAGCATCAATACATTCTTGACAACGGCGCGCAACAGATCGGCATACTGTTCGGATTGTTCGGAGTGGAATGTTGGCACAGGCTATTTCAATTTCGTGTCTCAAGGCCTGTAGTGTCCTTGGTTTTTCAGCATACACAGTGTTCTTCAGAGTGCTCCACAAGTAAAAGTCTAAGGGTGTTAAGTCAGGAGATCGTGGTGGATACTCCGTACATCCCCTACGTCCTATCCGTCTTCTAGGAAAACAAACATTGAGAAAATTTCTAACGTCATTGTGGTAATGTGGTGGCGCCCCATCCTGTTGAAAGTAACACTCTTCTTCCAAAAAAAGCTCTGATTGAAGGTACGATGTTGTCTTGCAGCATTGATAAGTAAGCAGCACCTGTGACAGTGTCCTCAAAGAAAAATGGCCCTATCAGTCCTCTGGAAGACAGACCACACCACACTGACACTCCTGGTTGATTAAGTGCTCGTTCTTCTGTTACGTTTGGATTTTCGGTGGCCCAGTACACACAGTTGTGTCGATTGATAGTACCATTAAGTTTAAAAGTGGCTTCATCGGACCAAACAATGAAATCAGGAAAAGATTGTTTTTCATCACACATGTGCAAAAACCACTCACAAAATTCTTTTCGACGATCTGGATCGTCCTCATTCATTACATGGAGCAGTCTAGGTATGTATGGCTTCCACTTTTCACGTCGCAAAATACGATGAACGTTGGATTTAGAAACACCAGTGTCACGAGAACATTGCCTTGTAGACTTATTTGGAGAGTTTGTGGAGGTCTGTAACACGGTCTCAACACTTTCATTGTCAGTTGAAGTGCGACGTCTTCCAGATCGGCCTTTGTTGACGTTTTGCACTGTTCCGTCAGTCTCAAACTTATCACATAATCTTGTAATTGTTACCCGTGATGGTGGTAATGTTCCAAACTCATTTCTCCAATGTCTCTGTACCTCAGCCACATTCTTCGTCTTCCAGTAGTGCTTCAGAATCCACTTACGTTGCTCAAACGATAACTGCAATGCCGCTATTTCCTGTAACAAGGGATACTACTGTTATTTAAGTACAAAACACCATTACTATACTACTATTACTAAATACTAAATATACTAGTACATCAGCGCATATTACTATCATCTAAAGTGTGCATGTTGATATATATATATAAAAAATTAGACTGGTCCAACCTATAAGGGTGAATTTTCAAAGTTATTATTTTTGATATGGTACTCCTGGATATTGTGAAGAATGGTTAAAGAATTATAAATACCAATTTTTATGCAAATCGGATAATATTTAGAGGTGCCGCACGGAGGTCAAACATTTCATTTTATTCTCCAATCGGATTATTTATATTAATATTTTTATATCAATTATATCATTCATTTCAGCGTTTCCACACCACCCCTGAGGTAGCTGTTATCGGTGCGTTTTTTTAATGTGGTATCCCCTATAGGCCTAATCCACAGTCCTCTAATTTTGTTTCTATTCCATTTATTTCCTTTATCCAAGTCCCTCTTTTATTGTAGATTTTTTTACGTTTAGAAAACGCTTACGGTGCTACTCTACAATTTGTAGAAGATATTGGAGTTGTTCTTCACTTTTCGTAAGATGGCCACTGAAGTTCTTAATTAAAGCAACACCTCTCTCAGCGTTGTCATTTACAACATTCATATTTTTTTACATAATTGCTAGCAGCTTTGTAGTCATCATTAGCGTTTCAATCAGTAGGATCTCTGTCCAAAAAGTCCATTGGCAATGCTAATTTTGTGAAGAAGTTGCGAGTTGTTGAACTGACGAAGCTAGCTAGTGTTTTGTCTTGTAGGTTAGGATTATTCACATTCAAATTTATCCGTTTAGGAGGATTTTGAGAGCCATTCACATCCAGCGCCTTCACCATTTCTCGCTTGACTTCCAGTGACGTTTCTTCATCAAAAAAAGAAAGTCCGATGAGCTCTTCATTCAAATACCAGAGATGGCGAGAGAGCGCTTTAGATGCAGCTACAGATATTTCTTTATCATCGTAGGATTAAAGTTTCTTGAGAAGAAATAGGTCATTATCTGGTGCAGAGGAAGCAATGGGTGCTAAAAACCATTCATTTACGTAGCAATGAACAGCATATAATGCAAAACGTTGCATCCCTTCAAGTTCACGTCTAGTGACTTCAATTTGTTTGTGGAAAAGACAAATTTTTATTGCATATATCACTCGCGCCATCCATCGCGCATGAAAACGACTGAAGTTTCCCTTTTCGACTGCTATTAACATCATTAGTAGAAGGACGCTGATATCTCAATTGCTCTGAAGGCAAAAAATCATTGGAGAAAACAAATGCGCCTTAGACTTGAAATTCACCTTCTCCTCAGATACTGGAACAAAGGTTCAGTTGGTGCTGTGGTTCTTCCAAACGCGGTGATGACCACTGCCCCCACGATGAGCTCCATAACGTGATGGCGACAGCCCAGCTGGAAGAGCGGTTTACCAAGCATGTTCTCCAGCCGGACCACCGCACCCTGCACCCTCCCCGTATTGGAGGAAGTTGTGTCGAAGCACAGTCCAATCACGTTGTTCTCGCATCCCCAGTCTTTGAGAGCACGAAAGGTCGCCTGTGCCTGGGACAGACCGGTGCCGTCAGCAACAGTCGGAACGGCCAGCAACTTTCCTTCTGTGCATTGGGGAGCTCCGGAGATGAGAATCGCCTGGCGGTGCTCCAATGATCCAAGAGAGTCCTGAAACGTATGTCATACATGCCAATCCATTATCGTCCACTGGAATATGTCAATCCACTGTCGTCACTGGAACATGTTAATTCACTGTCGTCCACGGTGAGGGCAAAACTGACCTTGATTACTTTACCGTCCCAGTGGACGACAGCATGCCTCGGAGATACGAAGGATTTCTGCACAGCTGTCGACACTTCACAACGATGTGCCACTCTTCCACGGCGAGACGTGTCCTTCGAGATACTGAATTTGTCCAGGTCTGCGGGCGGGTCTGCCGAACGTAGGACTGCCGCCACGACACTTGCCACCTATGTGCGAAATTGAAAGGAAATTGACAAGGATGCGTATGGTTTTTATGTGACAAAATAATCACTAAATTTTCCGTCGTTACGTCTATTATATCTTCGTCAAGGAAAGATCATTACTGATATATACACACCTGATTATTGGACATCCGGAAGCGATCAGCCACTTCAATAACAGCCGGTGCATTGAGGATGCGGTGAGGAAGGCTGATTGATACAGTTGATTCTCGGCTGTCGGTATGGTGGTTCTAGCTGTGATTCGGAGTTGTTCGATAATCTGCTTTCTATAGATTCATCGTCGCTCTCAGCTTCGGTTCCTAATTTCGTTTTTGAAGTGCCTGGCTCATCACGAGATTGTTGTCTTGAGAGTTGCCGTTTTCGCTTGACAACGAACACTTTATCATTCCCACTCATTGTTGCCTGGCGCAGTCCCCGTTGATCCTCATAAAATTTAATATCTTCTTGTTTGTTGTCTGAGAGCAGTCGACTTTTCTGTATCTCTTCAATAGCATCGGGAGCTCCGATGTCCCAGAGCTTGTTCAGATTTTCTGAAAACTTCTCCCTGCCTTTTCCCGCGTCACTGTCTCTCATCTTGCTCTTCTGCAGCGAGCGCCACTCTTCCCACAGTAACTCCAGTTTTCTTTCGCAGTTACGCCTCGTGATCGTCTTTATACGTGCCATGTTCCAAAATGCCAGAACATTGGCCACCGTGTCTTTTACGGCGGCCTTCCTGTCAGTAGTTTCGTGCTTGGCATAGAAGAAATACTGGAGAACTTGATGGGTGGTTGGCAATTTGGCACCACCGATCGAGGAAGATGACTGACCAATTAAGAAGACGTCCGTGGCTGACCTTAGAGAAGGTGGTGCTGTTGTTGCTGTTTTCTCTTTTCCAGAATAAGTAACTTTCAGAGTCTTCCCACTCCTGATTGTTAACAGTTTATCCATTGTACTAAAGTCTAGACTTATCAAACAAGAATCAATTGACACAGTTGATCTGTAAAAAGCAAACTGTGATTAGTAAAAATATTGGTCATAGACATAGCGTGTGTGTGTAATTGGGATTTTAGAATGCGCCAGCTACTGATGCTATGATTACGTCCATAACGGGGGACAAATACGGTATTTTAAATTTTAATGTTATTTATAGGTGAGTGTAACTTCTAAACCACTTGTCCGATCAACTTGGTAAGTATCTGAGAGGATTTCTTTCACTGAGAGGATTCAGAAAATATGGTCATTTGATGATTTATCTTTATTCAGTAAAAAATTGTCAATTTGGCAAAATTTCCAAAATTGAAATTTTCAAGGTCGATGCACGACCCCTAAATATTGATCGATTTTGGTAAAAATGGTGTCAGTGTACTTCCACTGAACCAAATCATGGGAAAAACTTTGACCAGCTATAATTTTTAAAAAAAAGTGAAAAGTGATCCACCCTACTATACAGTTTACACACTAGTAACATCTACAAGTTCACGTTTCTTGTTGAACAGCACCGAAATGCTGAACTGACAGTCACAAGTGTGTGGATTGCAATCACTTAAGAACAGAGTTATTAGTTCCTCACAGCACATTCCAGCTTCTCTCGATTTCAGCCCGGAAGAGAGACATAGATCTACTGTCCAGCTGGTTTACAGCAACTGCTATCGTCACAACCACAAGTCTCGTACACTTCATCCTTTTCCTGAAGCAGTTGCATCTAATTGTCTTGAACTTTTTCTTGCAACCACAAGCAACAAGCTCCAGGCAGGCTTCAGAGATTGGAGGAAGTCTTGTCCACACTGGTAGGAGGCTCCCATCTTCCAACTTCCAGGCTGAAGTGTCCACCGGATAACCAAACTGAGATTGTTTGGTTATCTGGCAGAAGCTCAAAATGATTAATTCCTTGTATATCGCACCAAACGCATAGCAAAATTTTCTTTGGATGGGGTCCATTCCTTGGCTGAGGTTCAGGCTTTGTTTCACGGCTAAGCCACTGATGTTGACGCTTAATACTGTTATAGAGACCCATTTTTCATCCCCATTGACGATCCGATTCAAAAACGGTGCCTGCAGTTGCTGAAAATGCAGTGATGTGCACTTATCGATTCGATGTTGAAGATTCGCTTGTGACAAATCATGCGGAGAAAATATTCATTAGCCTAATCCTACACTAGCCTAAGTCATTCTGTATCACAGCTGAAGTCTACTGCCAACAACTCCAACTATTGAAGATGGCATTACAAGAAAAACGTCCTGCATTAATTAATCGCAGAGGTGTTCCATTCCACCAGGATAACGCGCGCCCTCACACTGCTCGAATCACCACTGCCCAGTTGGAGGCATTTGGTTGGGAAAAAATGCCTCATCCACCTTATTCTCCGGACATCGCAACTTCAGACTGTCATTTATTCAGAAGTCTGCAACACCACCTAGATGGACAAAAGTTGCAATCCAGGGAAGCTATCGAAAACGAAGTGATCACTTTTTTTAACTCGAAACCAAGGGATTTCTTCGAATATGGCATAAAAAAACTTTTCTACAGGTGGAAGGAGGTTATAGAAAAAGAAGAGAATTATATTGATGATTAATTTGTCATTGTCATTTAATTTTTGTTGTGAATAAACTAAAAATTCGAGCAAATTTGTTCTTATAAGTCATTTAATTTTTTTTCTGAATGAACTAAAATATCGAGCAGAATATATGTTACAACTTTATATTATATATATATATATATTATGTATGAGAACCTCCAATGCAAAAATAATGTGGGAACAGCTTGAAACAGTATTTAGGACTATAAATGAAGAATGTGCACCGTACAAGATTAAGTGTGCGAAAGTAAATAACAAGCCCTTGTGGTTTACTTCTAGAGTAGGGGATATTATAAATAGTAGAGATATGGCTTATGGGCTACATAAATGCGATAAAGACAATTTGTGGTTATGAAACAACCCAATATCTCTAATAGTGGGCCGGCCAAAAATTGAAAAGTCCTCTAGAAAAAACTTAACGGCGTTTTTTGTTAATTGCAGGCACCCACCTTAGATAAGTAGTATTGAGGGTGCCAAATAAGATGTGGGTGGATGCCACTCTCAATTTTGGGTTTGAAGGTCCCATACAAGGTTACAAAATTCAAATTCTGAAAAATTCCGAATTTTTGCATTTCAGTGGTGGCTCTATGTAACAACGTGTTTAAAGGTGTATCATTAGCACATAAAGTATATTTTTGTGATTTTATGGATAATAATTAAATGTAACTATGACTCTGGATGTCTTTATTTCCATTAAAACTACATTTAGCATGCTGGGTGAGGTGCGCATGTGCCTACTACTACCATAGTACAAGTAATAGCATACTTTCATATGTTGAATATTTTCAATACACTGGCTGGTCAGACATTGGTTTGGTATATGCAGTTAAAAGAGTGCAGACAGTGCCAGCTGGTAAAATAATAATAATAATAATACTGCTAAAAGATATGTATGTTTCGAATTGTTTCAATATATCTGTGGCTACTACATACTGCCATTCCCACTTGTCTTTGCAGATAGGGAGCTCATCAGCAATGGACCCTGTAGCTGTCATCAAGCGCAAGAGGAAACGTCAGGATGTCAGTGAGGATTGTTGCTTCTTCTGCCAAAGCAGTGCTGGTGTCCTGCGCACAGCATCAGCAGAAGGAAAAGCAAGAACTATGACTGCGGGCGATGAGAGAAAGAACCTGGGAGATACCTACTATCTTGATGTTTTACAAAGACTGGAAAGTCATTCCAAGGATGATTTCAATGCATTGGAACTCAAGTGCCATAAATCATGCTACTCTTTATTCACCTCTGAAGGCAAACTCAAAAGGCTGCGAAAACCTTCGCTGATGTGTACAAAGCTACAGTTTCCACCAAGCAGAACATGCAGAAGATCATCAAAGCTGACAGAAAGCTACTACAGCGGCTCCTAAATGCCGCAACCGCAGGTCATATGGTGGAGATGGTCAACGTCTTGAAGCATGAACTGTCTCCAGTCCCATTTAGTCTGGCGAAGGCAGGAGGAGAGATGAATTCGACATCGAAGTCTGAGCTGATGAACATCCTGATGGCTCAGCAGACCATAAGCTCAGAGGTTCCAACCTCTGATCTGAAGACCTGTGTGATGATTGATAGCCATGCACTCATCCAAGCTCTTGGCAAGCCTGGCGGCTGTCAGACATTCGGCGACTATGCTGAAGTGTTCTTCAAGGCCGTGACGAGTTATTTCGATGAACACACAACAAGAGTTGATGTCATCTTTGATCGGTACGCAGGGAAGGATCGATCAAAGCAGTTACCAGGACAAAGCGTGCAAGCAAGAAGAAACCGATTCGGAAAGTCATTGATGGCCCACAAGTTCCACTGCCTGAAGTGTGGAAAAACTTCATGGTCCTGGATACAAACAAGGCTGACCTAGCCTTGTTTCTGTCTAACGTCATCACTGAGAAGGGCAGAGATCTTCAAGAAAGATGTCAGCTGGTGACACGGGGTGGCTTCTCTGAAGCCACTGAAGTACGGTCAACCAGGCGACATGACGTTCCACTGCATAGCAACCATGAAGAGGCGGACACCAGGTTCATCCTTCACTCATGTGATGCAGCGTCCCAGGGCTCTGAACGAATACTGGTAGTGTGTAGAGATACTGATGTAATGGTGCTGCTGATTCACTTCGTTTGCACCAAGGTCGCTGAAGTGCGGATGCTGTGCGGAACGGCCAAGAACCGAAAATGCTACCCCGTGCACGATGTATTCAAGAGTTTGTCGCCCCCAGTCAGGGAAAACCTGGCCAGCTTCAACTCTTTGACCGGGTGTAACACAGTCTCGTCCTTCAGTGGCCATGGAAAAAAGAACTGTTGGAAGGTGTTCAGCGACCACCCACTCCTGCTGCACGCCATTGGTCGAGATGGGGATATCGCACATGTTGAGAAGTTTGTGTCATTTGTATGGCACCCCTGAACAACACACAGTTGATGACGCCAGAGTTCATCTTTTTGGGAAGGCCAAGAAGACTGGAAATGCTCCCACTAGAGCTCCACGCTAAGCGGGCAAACTATCAGGCCAAAATATGGCTCCAGGCTGACAATGAGCACGTAGATGTTGAAGATCCGGTGGACACTTCAGCCCCGGAAGTTGGAAGATGGGAGCCTCCTACCAGTGTGGACAAGACTTCCTCCAATCCCTGAAGCCTGCCTGGAGCTTGTTGCTTGTGGTTGCAAGAAAAAGTTCAAGACAATTAGATGCAACTGCTTCAGGAAAAGGATGAAGTGTACGACAGCTTGTGGTTGTGACGACAGCGGTTGCTGTAACCCAGTTGGACAGTAGATCTATGTCTCTCTTCCGGGCTGAAATCGAGAGAAGCTGGAATGTGCTGTAAGGAACTAATAACTCTGTTCTTAAGTGATTGCAATCCACACAATTGTGACTGTCAGTTCAGCATTTCGGTGAAACGTGAACTTGTAGATGTTACTAGTGTGTAAACTGTAAAGTTATGGGGCTATAGTTACTGCTTTGTGATTTAGTTGTGATAATTCTGTTACTGTGAGTACTTAATTCATGCCATCAAACTTATTAGGCACTAATCATGTTAAAATAAATTGTTTTGATAAACAGACTTGCTCAATGTTTTTTTTCGCCAATTAAAATAAAAAATCACAAATTTTTAGCACAATTTCGGTCGTGATTAACTTGAATTTGACCTTCAGTTGGTAATTCGGATGGAATAAGCGTGTCATCTACTTCTTTATCACTAAGTGTGGCAAAATGAAACATTTGGTCAAACCAATTGGCTCAGAATATTTTTTTTAAAATTAAAATTAGAAAATATCATTTTTTGCACAGTTTGACCTCGAAAATGACCTTCAAAGCCAAAAGCGAGAGTGACATCCACTTGCATTTTATTCCTCACCCACAGGTACATTGATTTAGCATGGGTGCCAGCTATTAACAAAAAATGCCGTTCAAAGTCGATTTTTGAATTTTGGCCAGTCCACTATAAGACGTGAAGAGAAAAGCGTAATAAAAAAGTCCAAGCGCGATTTGAAATTTCCATAGCAAGTGACGGCAAAGAAAACCCCCAAGCGATTTTTTCAATACGCCAATAACAGGAACCCAGTAAAGAGCGTCTTGGGACCGTTGAAAAATTCTGACGGTGAGCTAGTTCTGAAAACAAGCAAATGGCTACTCTGCTAGGCGAATTTTTTACGTCAGTTTTCACAATACAAGATGTAACGAATATTCGTATGGTCATAGACATAATACCTTTTGATAATGGTAATACTTTAGATAATAGTGTGGTGAGTGAAATGGAGGAGTTGCACTATATTTGTAAAATGGAAATGCTTAAATCAGCGGGCCGGATTCCATATATCCCATACAACTAAAAGAATTAAAAGAAGGAATTGTGGTGCCGCTAACAAAGATTTTTAATGCGTACATTTCTGAGGGGTGCGTACCAGATAATTTCAAGTTAGCAAATGTAACACTTATTTTGAAGAAAGGCGATAAAGGGCGGCTGGAAATTATAGGCCATTCAGTTTAACATCTGTTGTAGGTAAGCTACTGGAATCAATAATTAGAGATCGTATAGTCGAACATTTAGAATTGCATAACTTGATTAGAAATACGCAGCACGATTTAAGGCGAAACAAATCTTGTTTAACTAAGCTTTCAGAATTTTTTCAAAGCGTGGTTGAAGTTTACGATAGTCATCGGGCGGTAGATGTAGTGTATTTACATTTTCAAAAAGCGTTTGACACCGTACCGCACAAAAGACTCGTTGAAAACATTAAGGCTCATGGAATCAGGGGTGTAGTAACAAATTGGATAGAAGAGTGGTTGCGAAATAGGAAACAGAGGGTGGTCGTTGATGGAGCAGTCTTCTTGCGCTCACGGTTCTGTCTTGGGCCCCTTGCTTTTTCTTATATATATTAATGATTTAGATGTCGGCCTAGTTCGTACAGTTTAAAAGTTTGCGGATGACACGAAGTTGGGTGGTAGGGCGATTAATGACGAAGATAGAGGTAAAATCCAGGAAGATCTGAATAAAATCGTAGATTGGTCGGTCACATGGCAAATGAGATTTAACGTCGATAAGTGCAAAATTTTACATATTAGTTCGTGTAACGGCAATTTTGCGTATAGTTATGTCAGGGAAGGAGTTGGCAAGCGTAGATCAGGCAAAAAGTTTTGGAGTTATAGCCACTGGTGATTTAAAAGTGGCGAAACAAAGTGCAGCAGCGGTCAATAAAGTGAACAAGGTGCTAGGTTTTATAGCTAGGAATTTTGAGTACAAATCGCACGATATTATTGTTCCTCTTTATAAATCATTAGTTAGATCCCATTTGGAGTACGCGATCCAATTTTGGAATCCACATACGCGAAAAAATATAGACAAAATTGAGAGTTCAAAGAAGAGCAACTAAGATGATTCCGTCACTTAGGTCAAAGTCGTACGAGGATGGGCTTTAGGAGTTAAAATTGACTACACTCGAGACTAGGATGCTAAGGGGAGATCAAATCCAGGTTTTAAAAATTATGAATGGGTCCGATGACGTAAAAAGAGATAGCTTTTCCGAAATAGCACAATATAGTAAAACTAGAAATAAATGGTGTAAGCTGACAAGTAGAAGGTTCGAGACAGCAGTTGCCAAACACCTTTTTACGCATAGAATAGTAAACAGCTAAAATAGTTTGCCGGTAGAAGTAATTAGTAGCACGTCTATAAACATGTTTAAAAATCGATTAGACGCATATGTTGATAGATTGGGTATAGTTTAAGGTAGTAAATTACGGTTTTGTGATTCGGAACCCACATAAAATTGTAGGTCCCCTCCGCCACCATGGGGGACATGCGCAATACACAATTGTAAACACAGTTAGGTAGACCAGTCATGAATGGATCCTAGGGTCTTTGTTGGTCTGAAACATTATAACATTATTATATAAAATTACATTATATATTGCATCTAACGATGACGACAGCACGTTTGTGAGTTCGAACGACTGTTGAGGATCGACCTGTGGTCGACCCCTCTGCACCATCCCGCCTCATTTGCGGGATTTTGTGAAGGAGGGAATTGCTGTCTTATCTCCTCCTGCTCTCGTAGCCAACCACGCATGGCTGGTCAGTGACTTTGCACAGGAATCTGCCCAGCTGGTTCTTGAAGTTACTCAGGTCAGTGTGCTGGAGATTCTTCACTTCTTTTGGTAGGGCATTGAAAAGGTTTGGGCCTCGTATTCTAAGGGTATTTTCCATCCTCGTTTTCATGGCGCCCTGTCTCACAGTTGCTGGGACTGCACAAAGTCTGCCTCTTCTCTCATTCCAGTTTGTTTTTATTTCATTTCGAAGGTTAAGGTGAAAGCCCTCAAGTATTTTCCACATGTATATTATTGTATACCGCTCGCGTATTCTTTCGAGAGAGTAAAGTTTCAAGGATTATAGTCGAGACCAGTAGTCTTCACCTTCCGTTTCTTCTATCTTAGACGTAAAAGTCCTTTGTATAGTTTCAATGTTTGCAATGTCTCGTTTTCTGTATGGGCTTGTGAGTACTGAGCAACACTCAATTATTGGTAGGAGTAGACTCTTCCATAATCTGAGCATGATGTTTGCTTTTCTGCTGCGGAAGCGCTTCCAGATGATTCCCATTATTTTTCTAGCCGTTGCAATTTTGATGTTGTAGTGCTCTCTGAATTTTGTATCCGATGAAATTATTACTTCAAGATCCCTGACTTGTGGATTTGGTGTTATCTCTTTGTCTTGCAGAGTTTTGTACCTTTTATTCTGCAGCTCTTTTTTATTACCATATCTTTGAAGTCGAAATTTTTCTTCATTGAACTTCATATTGTTGTCTTCTGCCCACTGGAATAATGTTTCAATGTCGTTGAAACATGATACAATACTGTCCTTAATATCTGCATCAATATTTGCAATCATTATTATGAACAGCAAGGGAGCTAATACTGTCCTTTGTGGGACAGAGCTCACGACTTGTGAAACTTCCGATTTAACTCCGTTTACCACCACTCTTTGTGTTCTTTGCGTCAAGAAATTAAATAGCCATCTTCCTAGCTTTCCAGTAATTCCCGTATTCTTAAGTTTGTGTGCTATGATTCCACGGTCACATTTATCGAAGGCTTTAGCAAAGTCAGTATACATTACATCTATGTTTTGTCCTCGACACATTGTTTCCAAAATTTTCTCCTGTGGTCTAATAGCTGTGGCAGACATGATCTTCCCGCCCTGAAGCTATGTTGATTTGGGTTGCATAAGTTTTTTTCTTGTAGGTAGTAGGTAGTAGTAGTATAGCCGCAAAAGGGGAGAGTGCAAGAATGTTGCAGGTTATTATGTAATGTTGCAAAGGGGGTGAGGTTGTTGCAAAGGGGGGGGGTGGTTGCAAAGTGGGGGAGGGGGTTGTTGCAAAGGGGGTGGGGTTGTTGCAAAGGGGGGTGGGGGGGAAACTTGGAGGCGGCGTTATCCCCCAAGAGAAAGGAGGAGAGGTGTTCACCTGGCAGGAGCCAAGTGCACATTAAGACTTCAGCCGAGTAGGCGTTGTTTTATAGGCTCCTAATCAGCCAGTTGGCGTAAATGGCTTGAGTTGCCAGATACCGCGATACCATTGTATACATTATTATAGACTCCTAATCAGCCAGTTGGCTGTAAATGGCTTGAGTTGTCAGATACCGCAGTACCATTGTATACATTATTATATACGCCTAATCAGTCAGTTGGCTGTAAATGGCTTGAGTTGCCAGATACCTCTTTTAGCAGTATTATTGTATACATTATTATAGACTCCTAATCAGCCAGTTGGCTGTAAATGGCTTGAGTTGCCAGATACCGCAATACCATTGTATACATTATTATATTTCGAATACCGGTAGTAGAAGGCATAACAATTAAGTAAAACAACATTGCATCATTCTGTTTATTATAAATATATAGAAAATAAATATACATTTGAGGAATATGCATATAACAGTACAGGAAATATATACACACAATTATGGTGATATATAAAATAAAATATACATTTCAAATAAATATACACTTCAATAGAAATATGTACATAACAGTACAGGAGAAATATACACACACACACACACACAATTATGGAGATATATTTATAAAATAAATATACTTTTCAAATAAATATACATTTCAATAGAAATATGCGTATAATCAGTACAGGAGAAATGTCAAGCAAAATATAAATACAATTCACTTTTTTTTCAAAATACTAAACTCGGTCTTAATCGAGTTTACAATTACATCATTATTGCTCTGCATTACGCAGTATATGCGGCTTAATAATATTTCACCGCTTAAAGTATAGGGAAACCTGTATTCGATATGAAGGGCTTTCATATCGTTCAGTACTATTTTTGTTCCCACTTTACAACCGGTTGGTAAGTCATCTTTAAATACGTCTAGAATACAATCAAAAGCACGCACAAAGAGTTCATCGTTAGCTACATTATTAAACACAAGTTTATAAGAACGCTTTTCCAATCGAGGGTTTATTTCTACCGACTCGAGCTTTTCAATCGTGAACTCACTCAACATAGCGGCAATTGAAATAATCTTCTAAATCGTTACGACAACTGCGCGTTATATAAAGAAATAGTTCTTCAGGGTGAACGGTGTAGGTGAGCTCAGCCTTGTACCGATCAATTGCTTTGTACCAAAGTTCATGGTATTTCAAAGAGTCTAAACTTTTTAAATAAACATCCAGCACTAGACCATTCTCACCAGCCCTACACTCGGTAAACCCATCGAGCAGAGCGGTGTATGCGTATTCAAGTACTGTATCAAAATAAAACATATCCGTAACACGCGCGTCTAATATAGGTTTCAGTTTACAGAATCCGACGATTTCAAACATTCTGTCGAGGATGAAACGGTTTCGCGTAGGAATAAGAGCGTTATTATCAGAAGCATTCTTCCACATCAACCGTATATCAATGCACGGCCGATCGTTATTTATACACAACGTACATACAACGGCGTATGAGGGTGCGTCACTAATCTGCTCTCTTCTTGTACCTACGTTAGCAGGTATTTTATAACGATCTTCACTCCACTTCTCAACTATCACAAAGATTCTATTCATCTCCTGATACTTAAATAAACCCGTTTGTTTGTCGGTCTACATTCCGTTTCCAGTACATAGCTAATGGTACCGGAATTACGCCTGAACACGCGCAACGATTTCGTCACGGACACATCGTACGAGGCGTTGAGAATGCTGCTCAAAGGAAGTTCCATCGTATTCGAGGAGCGCACGTCCACTCGGCTCAAGCTCTGAGATAACTATGAGCCGTGTGAGGCACGCAGGTAGGCAGGAATGGTTCGACGGGCGGCTGACTCGATGATACGTGAATGGGCTTGTTCCGCGAGTCGAATTGTTGTACCGGTACAAGAATATCACTACCAGCCTACGCACCAGACATTTTGGATAAGAACTAGGAACATTTTATGTTTTACTAAATATCTCCACACTCCGGCGCACTATTTGAGAGGAACATATGTTCATATTTTTCCTTTCTGCCCATCAAACGATACTCGTCTCTAAACTCTGTTAAAAATTCACGCAGGGCACTAGCCACAACCTCACTACGAACCTCATCATGATATACGTTAATATAGTGATAAAAATACTTAAGATTGTCCATGATCACGAGATTCACATTTCCAGTCGTAGGGTATGAGTAATCGACATGGTGTAGCATGACGTAATACCGCTTGTCACACCACCCATCAGCAAGACTCATTATCGATACCTGCTGCTTCTCTTCTGCACGCGTTGTTTCTTTTACTTCACGGTGTATGTGAGACTTTATAAAGTTTAGCTCTGCAGTATACTTTAGCACATCGTCTGTGCAACGAAAGCCTTCAACGGTCTCACCAGAACATCCGTAGAGTATTTGTACATCTTGGAACTTCGCACAATCCAATGTGTTTTTAAAAGAGGCATAGGAGGGATGAATAGGAAGTTTTTCGGTATCCACCACATCCTGGCACTTTACTGAATACCATTTCGTAAACGTTGTACAAGCAATATTAAAGGTAGCCATTTGAATACACGTCTGATCTGAAAACACGTCTGATCTCTCGGGCTTACTGCGGTCGACTGACCACGCAGGGACTCCCAGATAGTAGCATGACTCACGGTCTTACATTGGGCGGAGCTTAGAACTTTCACGCACACACACACACATACACACACACACACACAAAGGAGAAAGTGAAACGCTATTTGAAACATGATTTATTTAACAAACGAGATATTCAAATTATATATATTTACAAATACGATTTAATAAACGAGATAGTCAAGTTATATATATATTTACAAATACGATTTAATAAACGAGATATTCAAGTTATATATATATAATTATATATATATATATATATATATATATATATACTGTATATATATATATATATATATTTACAAATAGATACGATTATATACAAGACGTGTGAGTTAGAAGCATCATTGGTATCCAAAGGGTACGGTATCATAGGTACCAGGTATCTGGTAACGTTTCCTATAGGTGTTACGGCACACCATCGTACCCCTAAGTTCCTTCACGCCCCCCAGCTTCTGCGCCCGAAAATTGTGGGTGCCTACAATTAGTTGGGGAGGTTGTTCATCCAAACATACTAGATCCTTCAACGACTCAAAGTTAACAACCTCCCGATTCGCATGGTTGAGCGTAATACCCTTTGCCTTCACGATATATTTCATTTCCTCCCCCACCCTGACCCGTACCCCATAAGTCTTAGGTCCTGTTGAGGCAAAAGAGTCGGCGTATGCGTTGTCCCCATACTCATCCTTGATCTCATCAGTGAGCTCGCCGAGGAACTCCCCAATAGTGGGCATGTATTCACCCTCCCTCTCTGTGAATATCACGCTATCTGTATCGGCATACAATACTCTCCGCCCAAGAGAATGCAATAGACCCCAAAGTTTTATACGGGCGTAGGCTGTTGTGAAGCTGGCCACAGGTATGTTTGTAACCCTTGAGGTATCTGTGGCAAATTCAGTGTTGTTGTACTTTATTACGTAAGTATTACCTACATTTACGATCTCCATGACCTCTTTATCGGGGGCATTGGCATAATCCCAGACATCGCTATAACTTTGTGCCAAATGAATGCTCCCTCTGCCGGTATTCTGCGCAAATTTTCCCCATAGACTGTTTAGACACAACTTTGCACTAAAGCGCTTGCCAGGATTCTTTACAATTTGGACACGATCAAGTTGTATACCTTCGCGGTCGCGGTAACGTTGAATATAGGCAGACTTTTCATCTTCGGTATCAACTCCTCGCGGATACCCTGATGCCTCAACCTTATCCTTCAAAAAGGTGTTTATATATGGTGTGAAAAGGTTGGGTAGCTTCTGAAACCTCCACACCTCATGTATCTTCAGTATTCTATAACCATGGCGCACGGCTAGGGCCAACTCAGGACTTGTATATACGCCTCTGATCTTACGCTGGTGGGGTATATGGTTACATTCGCCGTTATCCTCTTCCGCGCACTTCACGCACAGGGGAAACATGAGCTTGTCGTCGATAACGACAGGTAAGATCGGCATCCATAAATTGCGTGGGGGGAGTACGTCTACGAAAGAGATCCCAAAGTAACGATCATTCAAATTTTTTGAAAATTCATTGATGGATGGTAGGCTAGGTCCCACCAGTTTCTCAGGAGCGCCCACGGGGTACGGATGGCTCTTCATCACGTATGGGTATAAAGAACAGAAATCGTAGTAATGGAGCTTCACGCCCTCCGTAGGTGGGAAGTATAGTCTGAAAGGATTTGTACGTCCTCCAAACAAGCTATCACCACATTTGAGAGGATCCAGCACCATTGAACGCTTGATCGCTTTTATTTCCTCACGGTACACCTCGTCTGTCTCCATCCGTGCATCATATTCATGCTCCCACAAGACTTTGTGAGTGAACTGTGATCCTATAAGTTGATCGCGGGTGCGGGTCGATGCAAGACAGTCGGCAGGAGACCTACCGTGGATATCTCCGGTGACTCCGCACTCAGGACGGGGGCATCCATGCCACCAGCAACCGTTAAAGGAGTACACAGTCTTCACACCAGTGACACGGTTTTCACTTAACCCATCAACCCAAAAAACACGTCCATTAATCTTAATGGGTACTTCACCCGTGTTGCGGGCGTGCTTTATGTATACACCTGTCTGTTGCTGTAGGTGTATGAGCCAGTAAATAGCCTTGTGCCCGTAACTGCGGGGATTGTTTCGGTGAATAATGGCTAAGGTGTCTTTCGGCATGAAGTTATTCTTGAACACCGTAAAACATAATGATGCGATGGTGGTTGCGACTTGCAGTGGATCGCATTTGAAACGGGCTATGTACATCCTTCTAAAGGCCTGGAAACATACTCTAAGCACGCGCACATCATTCACGCAATAACGCTCACATTCATCAGCTATATTATAAGGGTTACTTTCATTAAAACTGTCGTAGTATCGATCAAAGTCTTCACGTTCATCCATACAGTCAAAATAATGTTTGGGGGGTGGGGGCCTACGTAGTTTAAAGTCTCGCTGGTGAGGAAAGTGTATGGGAAGTATCCTTTGGAAACTTCAGCTGCTACTCCCATCACCTTGGGTAGCTTTGCTAATTTACAAGGTGTGAATAATAAAGTATCTTTAAATTGTACATTGCCTCTTATCTGCATCTGTATTAATTTGTTGCCTCTTTTCAATGGATCACCTGTAAATATCTCAGAGGATTCGTGTTCAAGCAACTCCTTATAAAGGAACTGCGTGTCAAACTTTGCCCCGTTATGGGCGAGAATATACACAGTCATTTTTTTGAACTTGTCGGCTAACTTAACAATATAGGACACAAATAGTTTCACAGGACTATCGCTGACATTCGTTTTAAAAACGTTTGTCCGTTTACCACATTTGGGGCACTCGTCACATTCGATATCCATACACTCATCACAGATAGTTTGGCTCACAAGTAAATGTGGAATTACCTCTTTGGTTTCAGCGTTCGTATATGTTTCTATATCCCCCGCAAGGGGGTTCTAAGCTCGTGCTCTTGAGTGCTCTTTGTGCTCGTTTGTACGTGCTTGTTCCTGGAGGTTTCACGTGCGCCCTCCCGGCCCTAGCACCCAAGGATGATGGGGCTCGACCCTGCAGTCCTTGTCATCCTTGGTCTTTTTCCACTTCGACTGTCCCCTCCACCCTTTCTTTTTCCTCTGTCTTTCCTCTCACTTTTTCTTTGTTTTTCCGCTGAGATATGCCCTTTAAATAGAGGCGAATCGGTTCTTCCCGAACAAAAAAAAAAAAAAAAAAAAAAAATGTTTCTATATCGTAGTATACAGTTATACAAGGGTTATTTTTAGGCTTAGCATCTTTCATATAACATACATGCTTTACTCCATCCGCCTTATATTCCTCCTGGCATGTAGGACAGTGAATTACGTCACACTTGTGCTTAAATTTTCCCCAATTATCCATTGTGTGAAACATACCACATTCACAGATTCTCATTTTCCTGCACGTGCCAATTGATTTATGGAAATCAAAACAGCTATTATTGAAAAATGTGCGTCTACACACATCACAGTCTCTCTTCTCAGCTTCAACTACACGGCTTTCACATTTGGTGCTTTTACACTGCTCACATACCATGTGACATTCTTTACAATGTCTCACTATATCATCCGCAAACTCGAGGCACCCCTTACACAAATCATGATGTCTCCCATATTTTCGACTTTTGTCATAACTCGCGTAAAGCCACCTTATATTACGGATGGGGAGATACGTTGTCCCTGACAATCCTAAAATAAGTAGGGGCCTTGTACGATCTCTCACACAGCTTTTAAAAACATACACAGTCCTACGACGATCATCCAACCCAAACACAACTATGCGGACATTCATTTCCTGTTCTACCCTTCTCAGCTCTTCAGGACCCATATTACAGTCAAATTCAAGTTCACAGTCTACAGCTAGTTTACGGGCACGCTCCACGACTGTAGGCAACCAAATTTTTTGAGTTCGTGTATTTTGTACAGTAAACATACGTGCTAAGAGTACTGCTATAAAGCCGCAACCACGATCGACGTTTATATGCCGTCTATAAATAGCTTGAGAATTGAAGTTAAGAGTATACGGTATGGCACTATGACCCGCAACACGGTATACATGGTCAATATTTACCGTGAAGGTGTCCATATTGAAGGCTATACTACTTTGGGCGGCTTGCATTATACGCCCTAATATATATTCTACATCTTCAGCCGCCAAACGTCTAAATGGCACTATCACCCAATAATCGTCTACATCACCGTCATCTGACCCGAATCCAAAGGACAGACTCGTCCTGACTTCACGCTCGTCACGATTCTGAAGAGCAAACTCTATAATATGCTCTACAACCCGGCGTAGTCCGCGCTCAATTCCACTGCTATACATGACTCTAGGGTCGACCCTGACTCTATACCGATTTCTAGTCAAGGCTGGGGTGGGGGCTGCGGATCGCACCAATTCCAGTGTTATACCATCCTCAACAGAACGGGGGGCGGCGGATGAATTAGTGGATATATTAGCCGAAGGTGCTGCTGATGGGGGCCCTGTTGCGTAGGAGGTTGATGGTTGGGGCTCTATTATTGTAGACTTAACAGAACGGGGGGCGGCGGATGAATAAGGGGATATATTAGGTGCTGCTGGGGTTGTTGTTGCGTAAGTGGTTGAGGGTTGGGGATCTATTACCGCTGCAACAGACGCGTATTTCGGTCGCTTTATACCTGACGTGGATATCTCATACCTCCGCTTTGGACGTGTTACCGGTATCGCTGGTGAGGGTTCAGGGGAGGAGATCACAACTACACTGTCGTCGAGGTCATCCGTAATGATGGGCTGCTCTACCTCATCGTCATTCACGGTTCTGTGGGAAGAAATATAAGGATCAGCACTCAAAATTTGTAATATTTTGTAAATGACTCACTTAGGAGTGTGACGTGTTAGAAATGGACTCTGTAGAAAAATTCAGATTCACGAGCCCATCCACATGTATTATATCTGGACCTACAGGATGTGGTAAAACTGTGTTTATGCTTAAAATCATTAAAGAAAAGGGGGAGATGTTCTCGAAATTTGTGCATAAAGTTATATGGTGCTATTCGACGTATCAATCAGTGTTCAACGAGTACCAAGATGATATTTTGTTCCACAAAGGCGTATATGACGTTAATTCGTTAAAGGGAAATGAACATACAATAATTGTAATTGACGATCTCATGTTGGAGATGGATAAAACGTTTGCCGAGACATTTACAGTATTCTCCCACCATCTTAACATAAGCGTGTTCTTCATCAATCAGAATCTATTTTTCAAAAATAGATACATGCGCTGTGTCGTTAAATACGCAATACCTAGTCTTATTCGCGCAACGTAGAGATGTATCACAAATTGGGGTATTAGCCAATCAAATGTTCCCGAATCAGCGTAAGGAGTTTTTGGAAGTTTATAAAGAAGCTACAAGCACGCGTTACGGATATTTGCTTTGCGATCTTCATCCGCGAAACACGTTTAGAGTGCTTCTGCGAACGAATATATTTCCAAACGAGCCTGAAACGGTGTATATTCCAGAATGACAAAGAGACTAAAGAAATACCGTGAATTAATAAAAATCTATCATCGACTGCCTCGGGCAATGCAGCAGATGTTTATTAAAAATATCGATGCCGACTTTTTAAAATGCATCTGTGAAATCTGTCTTAACGTTATAAATTGCAATGTATCAATGAAAACCCATAGGCTCGCCTACGCCGCTCAAGAACATAATACGTGCACTCGCACGTAAAAGCCAAACTGTAGCGAAGAAAAAACGAATTATTGTACAAACAGGAGGGTCATTTCTCCCCATCTTATTTTCAGTTTTGGGTCCTTTACTGACTAGATTAATATAATGAAGAAAGTGGTAGTGATTCCCCACGAGGTGTACGCCTCACTGCAAAGGAATCCAGACACGTATGTAGATCCCCGTAAAAGCAGACTTAAAAGAATGGAAAGCGAATTGTTAGCCCTATTAAACAGTGAAAAAACATCTGATGAGAAAAGAATCTTATACCAAGAAGCTCTGCAGAAATTTCTTCACGAGTACGAAAATTATAAGAGCCCTACAGAGATTCCTGTGGTTATTAGGCACAGCACGGGGGACGATGGCGACATAGGATCTGTACCCGACGACACAGCTGACCAACCAAAAAGATTAGCCACACAACATATCGAACATGTATTAAAAAATACCCTCCCATTGAGGAGTAAAGGCTTAAGTCTTTATAATCTATTGAATGAGGATCCCGCCATACAATGGACCGATACAGGGAGATCATTGTGGAAGGATCAAAGGTACAGGGATCGAATATCGTAGACATTGTCCATGATCTGGTGAGAAAGTGGGATAGGCCATCACCATCAGGATGGAAGCATATTAAAGCAAGACTACAACAAATAAATGTCCCTAAAACGTTGATAGGAAATCTGAACAGGTTAAAAGACTTGGAACATGCAACGCCTGTGACACAATTGAAGGCGCCGTCACCCCCGGCGGTAACACCTTTGAAGAGGAGCAAGAAGAGGTTAAACCAACCCTACCCACGTGCCTCTAAAATACGCAAATGGCTAACGTATTAACTAAACGCTATTATGACATTTCTACCCCATCCTCTTACGGCGGCGTAGATAGACTGTACAGAAGTGTTTACGGAGTAGGAAAAAAAGATGTTGAAAGATTTTTGAGGGAGCAGGACGCTTATACGCTTCATAAGCCTGTGAGAAAAAGGTTTAAAACAGCCAAGACAACGGCTTCCTCGATTGATTCTATTTGGCAAGCAGATTTAACAGACATGCAAAGATATTCTGTGTATAACGATGGTTACCGCTACATTCTATTCATAATAGACGTATTCTCTAGATATCTGTGGCTAGTTCCTCTGAAAAATAAATCACCTGAAACAGTTGCTAAAGCCACCAAAACGCTAATGTTAAAAGAAAACAGGGTTCCTGGCTATTTTTGTACGAATATGGGGAAGGAGTTTATAGGCCGTGCTTTTCAGAATATGTTGACAGAGTTTAATATCAGCTATTACACAACCAATTCTATACATAAGGCTTCTTTAGCTGAAAGAGTTCAGCGCACCATAAAGGAACGCATGCACCGTTATTTTACACATAAAAACACATACAGATTTCTAGACATTCTGGAATCATTGGCATCATCCTACAACCGCTCACACCATCGCACGATTGGGGCAACACCTAACGAAGTTTTAGAAAGAGGTACGCTCCCGAGAAGAGACGGATCACCACCACCACCACCACCACACTCTGCGCGCTTCAAAATCAATGATTATCACTGGGCAACACGTATTTTATTGAATGATATCTGACACTTGATTCTAGGTAATTTGGGTGCGCTGAATACGAATTTCAACTCGGTTTGGCTCTATCAGGTCCTGATTCTTGTCGACAGCCTATGTGCCATTTTCCAGATTTTTCAAATTAGGACTAAAAAATTAAGTCATGTGTTAAATTTTTTTTTCAAGTTTCATGAATACAAGCAGTTCAAACTACAGTAAAATTACATTATAACGATAGAAATGACTTAAAATAAAAAAACAAACAGATATGAAGCTTTCACTGTGGCAAAAATTTTCTTTTGTAAGACTTTCTAGCGTATTTGCTTGTTGATGGCAGGTCTCTTTTCAAGCACCAGCAGTAATCAGCCATCATGTGGGAATCCCAGCGGCCTTGGTACCGTTCCTCCATAATTTTGATATCTTGGTGGAATCTCTCCCCTTGTTCGTCACTTACATCACCTAAATTACTTGGAAATTGGTCAAGATGGCTATTCAAAAAATGCATTTTTATCTTCATATTGCAACCTAACTCTTTGTAGTCCCTTAAAAGTTTTTTTACGATTTCTTCGTAGTTATCTGCCCTATAATTGCCTAAAAAGTTTTCTATCAAGTCCACGAATGAGAACCAGCCATTTTTTTCGCGTTCATTCATGACATTAGGAAAATTGCTGTCTTTAATCATTGTTCTTATTTGTGGACCGTCGAAAATTCCCGCCTTGATTTTTTCATAACTTAAACTTGGAAATTTTGAAGTTATGTATTTGAAACACTCGCCGTTCGTATCTAAAGCTTTTACATATTGTTTAATGAGGCCTAGTTTTATATGCAGAGGAGGAAATATGATTTTATCTCTGCTCACTAAAGGTGGATTAATTACGTTTTTTTCTCCGACAGTAAGTGATGTTCGTGCTGGCCAGATTTGTTTGAAATAATGTTCTTCCTTGGCTCTGCTGTCCCATAAGCAAAGGAAGCAGGGATATTTAGTATACCCTCCTTGTTGTCCTAGCAGAAAATTAACCATTTTTAAGTCAACACATATGATCCACTCGTGCTCCCTATATTTGATAAGATTTAAAACCTTTTCTATATGTTCATACTTTTCTTTTAATTTTGTTGAGTGCCCAATCGGTATCGAGCCGTATAGATTGCCATTATGCAACAACACACACTTAAGACTTCTTTTCGAACTGTCTAAAAACAAGCGCCAATCATTTGCATCGTAAGACTCAACCCCCATCTTCTTTAACAAACCAACTATGTCGCAGCAATATACTAAACTATCCTCTGTTCTAAAATATTTAACAAGTTCTTCTTCTCTTTTTCTGTAAAATGAAATGTATGTGTTTGAAGTAAGCAAGTTTTTCTCTTTAAGTCTTGAAGCTAAAATTTCCGCAGCCTTTTTTGGCAAATTTAGATCCCTTACAAGATCATTCAACTCGGCCTGGTTAAACTTTTGCGGATCGTTTTGACTTTCAAATACGCTGGGGTCAAAATCGGTGTCTGACTCCTCAAAGTGCATAACAATATTTTCAGGAACATCTTCAACTAATTCTTGAGTTGGCAGACCCTTAAATTTTGGAATGGGGATCTCATTTGAATGTAGCACAGGTCGTATCGCGGTGTCGAAATTTGGGTACTCGATACAATGTTTATTTTTCTTAGTGAAGCCCGAAGTCTTGACAAAGCAAAGGTAGCAATCGGTCTCGTGGTTAGTAGGCTCTCGCCACACCTGATATGGAAAAAAAATTGTAAAGCGTTAACAAAAGCGACGAGAGACTTGTTTTTATGAATTTTATCAAAAGTTATCACCCAAACATTTAACATTTCTATGTGTTTCAACCTTATGCAATATTTGAGATTATTATAAACATTTTCTGTAAATTTTTGTTTATGTACCTAAGTTACAATTACATTTAGGTAAGTTACAGTATACTAGTGATTAAATTACGTAGTTTTATGAAATCATAAACTTACCATCGGAACTCCAAAAGGTATTTTTGAATCCGAACCCTTCGTCCAATGTCGCAGTCTTTCAATGCATATAGTGCAGGCTTTATGTGGAGCCCACGATTTATCTTGGTCCCCCAGTTTTATGCCAAAATAAGCTAAGTAAGCTCTTTTTACGAAGTCAGTTATATTTGCTCGTTGATGTGGAAGTGTAAAATTTCCACATATATAACAGAAGGAATCAGGGTTGTTTTTGCATTTGAACTTTCTAGTGCTTGATGACATATTGCTTGATTGTTCTGCCAATTTGTAAAGGTATTTAAAGCCCTTAATTCATATAAATTTAAGAAAATCTGAAATATAAACACAAAAATTAGTTTAAATAGGTACTTATTATGAAATAGGTACTTACAATCTATGAAATTAAACTAGAAACACGGATGAGTAGGTACAATATAAATTACGTCTAATTAAATCAACTATATTAAATCACGATGACAAAATTACTCACTAAATCATATGCCAATTCAAAATTATGTTAATGCCCAAACTTAATTAACTCAACTGACTGACTGACTGACTGACTGACTGACTGATTGAATTGACTGATTAACTCTGGAAACGAGTCGCTTTTATATATTTTAGTTGTCCCTCTAGAATACTCTACAGAGAACAGGAACGCTGGAGAAAATTTTAGAATTCTATGATATTTTTAGCTTAATTTACTAATATTAAAATGGGTTAAAAATGACAAAATTAAAAATATTTTTAGGGTGTTACATATAAAAATATACATAATACAACAATACCATAACAATAGGTACAAATACCTAGATAAAAACCTAGTTGCATAATGTGTAACTGCAAAAAGACTTAGCGAGTATTGAGAAAAAAACCTTTTTATGAATACGACGAAAGAGGAGGGGTGTTGAGCAAAATCAGGACCTGATAGAGCAAAACCGAGTAAAAATTCGTGCTCAGCGCACCCAAATTACCTAGAACTAACTGTCAAATCTAATTCAATAGACAAAAAGTTGAAATTTGTTCCCCAGTGTTATGTAAGGCTGTCGCGTTCGGGGAATAAATTCGCAAAGGGTTTTGAGCAAGGATGGACACGCGAGATTTTAAAGTTAGGGCTGTGAGACCTAAAGGTGAGATAATGATGTATTACATTGAAGATGATTTGAATGGGGAAGAAATCTCAGGAGGCTTTTACCGCGAGGAATTGCAGAAAGTTGCGTTTAATTTAGAAAAAAATGTGTTTAAAATTGAGAAAATTTTAGGAAGCAAAGGTTCAGGAAGGAGAAAAATGTACCTGGTGAAATGGCTAGGGTACCCAGAAAGCTTCAACACCTATATAAAAGCTGATGCAATAATGAAGCTTAAATAGTATGCAACATGGCTCCTAACCATTTCTACGTCACACTCCCGTCCTCCTCGTCCCTGTCTGTACACCCTAACAACACGCTAGCCAACTTTGTAACAGAACTCCATGGGCACATTGAATTGGGTCGTGATTCGTATGAGGTGGGGATATGCGAAATTCAGCTGGACACCGTCTTTTTAAATATTGAGCATAAAGAAACCGTTTTACGATTCTTAGAGACATTGACGAGTGTGAAAAAGCTGGGGTAGCTATGGATGAAACTATGCGCATCGCTCGGACTAAGATTGCACGGTATTACAGTACAGAAGTAAGACTAGGGCCGGGTCAATATGGTTCGGCCGAGGATGTTGTGAGAGGCTTAAACGTAAGTTTAAGAAACTCAAACCTACGAATGATTTAGTATATGAAATCGTAAACAACCCTGCACATACACTAATCCTAAAATCAAAGACTAACAGACGTCTTAAAGAACATAGAAAGTTCAAAATTCTAACCAACGGCCGATATAGCGCAGCCTTCCAAAGAGACACATTTCACGAGACACAGTAACTTGTCCAGATTAATGTATCAATTGAAGATGGAGAAATTGGCTGAAAGGTCCCCAGACATGTGCTATATTTACAGTAATATAGTGGAGCACCAGTTTGTTGGGGATACCCAGGCACGCCTGCTGCGCATTGCTCACATCCCCAACCATAGAGGAAGGAGTTTGAGTATTACATATGACAGACCCCATTATGTGAATGTCGCAACTAATTTAATAACCAATATCACAATATATATAAGAACGATTGAGGGCGAAAACTTCCCATTCGGTAACGGGGCTTAACAGTGAAGCTACACTTTCGACGCACTGAGTTATAATG
Organism: Bathynomus jamesi; assembly: GCA_023014485.1. NCBI lineage: Eukaryota > Metazoa > Arthropoda > Malacostraca > Isopoda > Cirolanidae > Bathynomus > Bathynomus jamesi. Next base: position 905,356 of record JAJOZX010000505.1, read on the forward strand.
GATAGAAAGCCTTTCACCGTCTATCGAGGGATGCGATACCAGCGCGGTAGTGGACTTGGATCCATTTTTTCATCCATACTACGTACGGCTGTTCCTTTGCTGAAGAGGGGTGCAGATACCTTGGAAGGAAAGCGCTACAATCAGGCCTTAACACTGCAGAAGACATATTGGCCGGGGCTAAACCTAAAGAAGCTCTAAAAAAACATTTAAAGCGTACACGGAACGAAATCATCAAAGATGCAAAGAGAAAAATGCGTGGTGGCGGGAAGAAGAAGAGGGCTCCCCGGAAGAAGAAGGGGTCACGTGGTATTAAACGTAAAAGGCTATCAAAAAAGAAATGCTGTAAGCGAATGAAACCTATGGTTGACCACTTTTTTGACTGATATAAGCTAAGGATACTGATCTCATGAATCATAGTTTGTTTACCACTTGTCGAGAGAGGAGTCACTATTTCGCCATGGCACGCTTCATCCACCCATGTAGTTCACAATGCTGTAAATCGGAGCTGTCCTTTTTTGAGCTCCCGCCAACCCAAGTTTCTATTGAGCACAGTGACTTTATTACAATTAACCCTTTAAACACAATTAGTTCCCCGAGTGCACCTATAGAATTCGTGATACCCAGCTCAGGTCCTTACTTTTTTGATCCAAGCTGTGTGCACATGTACGCTAAGCTACGTATAGCCCATTCTGATGGAACGGTCTGCGATGACAAATATGCTCTATACCCTGAAACAAACTTTCTGCACGCCATATTCAACCAGTTTGACGTATATTTAAATCAGACCAACATATCGGCAGGCACGGGGTACTATCATCTACGAGCCTATTGGGAAAATGTCCTCAACTTTTCCAAAGAAGCGAAGGCTACCTTTTTAGGTGCGGAGGGATATTATCAAACTAAAGATGAAAATAGTATAAAGGACAAATTTAAAAATTCTAAAAAGAAAATATACGAGTGTTTTGGACGGTTGCACACAGATTTCACTTTCCAGGAGAAGTTGCTTGTGAACGGGGTGGATATGAAAATAAAGCTCACCCGCACGAGTCCTGAGATCTGCTTAAATCTGGATGCGAATCAAGAAGAGGGTGCAAAGTCCGTTGTGGTTCACATTATGGACACATACCTCCGCGTACGGCGAGTGAAGTTAAGTTCACCAAAACAACTAGAAATTGAGAAAAATTTACTAAACGCTACAGTGAAATATCCTATTAACAGAGTGCAGATCAAACTATATACGGTTCCTGCAGGGTTGGCATCGAAGCAGATAGAAAACATTGCCCTGGGAAATCTTCCTAAAAGGATATTAATCGGCATGCAGGACTACGCTTCGGTGAATGGAAAATATAAAAAGAGTGCCTTTAAATTCGAGAATTTCGGACTTAAAAATATAACTCTGTACGTTAATGGCACTGCTTTGGAACAATGGGTACGGACTATTCATCAGACGCTGTGTTACCGCTTTGTGCCAGAGCCTATAGTAATCTGACCCATATTGCAGGTGATTGTGATGAGCTTGGTAATGGGGTAACGCAGGAAGAATTCATTGATCAATTTAACCTTTACCGTTTGACATTACACCTGACTTATCTGCTAGCGTAAATACCCATTTAACACCACAGCAGAGCGGAAACATCTCAGTGCGGCTGGAATTCGCCAAGCCTATAGACGCTCCTATTAGTGTACTAGTATATCTTGAATCGCAAGCCCTAATAGAAGTAGATAGATTTAGAAGCGTTATCACTGACTTTTAAAATGGATGCTAATACACTTCAGAAAGTAATGGAGCGAGTCACACGTTCCAAATTTATCGGCGTGTTTGCGAAGAATGAAACATTGAGTTTGCCAAGTACGCGAGAATGCGGTAGTCTTATTGTGAACACAGACATCATCGGTAATGAAGGGATTCACTGGATCGCTGTCTATTTTAAAAATAGACAGCGCCTGTACTATTTTGATTCACTCGGTACTCAACCCTGGAGTGACCCTATTATTGTAAAATTTCTCGCTCAGTTACATATTCCCGAAGTTGTGTGGACCCCATTTCGCATGCAAGGATATTTTACTAATGTTTGCGGAATGTACTGCGTCTCATTTCTCATGCATATGTCAAATGATAAAGAATTTATAAATTTTTTAAATTTATTTGACCCGTGTCACACTCGCCGAAACGATGAAATGGTATGCAGACAGATAAAAAACCTTTTTCCAATTGTACGTACTCGTTGTATATTATAATGTTTTTGTTCGTATATTTGTAACGATATATTCGTTTATTGTACTGATTTCTTTCATTTAATAAATTTATGAAAATATATTGTGTCTTCTTATCCCAAAAAGATCGAAAAACACTTACATTATTTCGGTGTGACATTGTTGACTGATCAGTATACCCTCCCTATTCCGAGATTCTTCAAAAGATTGTATAACTCGTGTCAAATCCTCATCGGACCTTAAAGGAATAATGCTTTTAAAACATATACAGAGTATACAGACAGATCCCTATTATGTGAAGATATCTTTGGTTCGAGGAATGAATGCCATAAAAATTTCGATTTTAGCATAATGGGGATAACCAAATAACATTGATTGACATTTTTTGGCGAGTATCTATTTGACGAGATACTACAACTCTCCATATATATATAAAATTCTAATTATAGACACTTACATTTCTATGGTAGTCCCTTGCGTCGGATTGTAAGGAGCGTCACTGCAAATATCTTCTACGGCTTGCGTTGAAAATAATTCGCCACGGTCAATCGCATTGAAAAGACTAATTGCGGTTAATGCTGCAGTATCACGTTCTTCATACAATTCCGGGAGACGTACAGGTCCATGGTGGAGGATGTGTGACATTGTTGACTGTTCAGTATATCCCCCGTATTCCGAGATTCTTCAAAAGATTGTATAACACGTGTCAAATCCTCATCGGACCTTAAAGGAATAATGCTTTTAAAACATATACAGAGTATACAGACAGATCCCCATTATGTGAAGATATCTTTGGTTCGAGGATTGAATGCCATAAAATTTCGATTTTAGCATAATGGGGTAACAAAATAACATTGATTGACATTTTTGGCGAGTATCTATTTGACGAGATACTACACCCCATCCGTATATAAATTCTAATTATAGACACTTACATTTCTATGGTAGTCCCTTGCGTCGGATTGTAAGGAGCGTCACTGCACATATCTTCTACGGTTTGCGTTGTAAATAATTCATCACGGTCAACCGCATTAAAAAGGCTAATTGCGGTTAATGCTGCAGTATCACTCTCTTCATACAAGTCTGGGGAGACGTACAGGTCCATGGTGGAGGGAATGATTATTCACTGACGCGAAAATAGCTACTGTTACTCCAAACTGAAAAATATCCCCTTTTATATGCACAATCGCCAAGCTCCGCCCCAAAAGACCAGATGATCGTAGTGATTGGCTGCCGATGTAGCTGGGTGGAGCTATGACGTGTACCAATCCGCTATAACGAGACCGGACGAGTAACATATATATAAAATCGAATTATATGCACTTACATTTCTATGGTAGTCCCTTATATTATATTTTTTACTTACAAATTATTAGTATTGTTTGTTAACATAATTGTTAACTTATTTTATAATAAAGAAATTATATCCTAATTATATTTTAAAAAGAACATTCGGTTTCAACGTTAAGCTGTGGTCTAAGGCGGCGTGGCATAAATAAATACTAAAATAAAATTAAATGTTAAAAATCTTTATTCATACGTTATTAAAAGTTAAAAATCTTTATTAATAAAACAGGATAGAAGCATATGAAAGTCAAGGTAAACTATAGTTGTAAATTATAGTTAGGTTATACGATGTTTTTCGGGTATACTACTGCCTCGGGTCAAATGGTCCTGTTATTTTAAATCACGTATTTGAAAGAGTTAATTATTATTGCTACATAGAAAAAATCGTGCATTACGATGTTTTTCGGGTATACTACTGCCTCGGGTCAAATGGTCCTGTTATTTTAAATCACGTATTTAACGACACATCGCGCTCAATTCCATTACTATATATGGCTCTTGGATCGGCCCTGACGAGATGTATTTCGTAGGTTAGGTTAGGTCTCTTACATATAAAAGTCCATGTGGTAGAGTAAGCAACGAACCCCATCGACGAGATGTATTTCTGAATCCATGTTAAACTGGAGGTCTAATTTACGAGCGAGTGCACGTATTATGTTCTTGTACCGGCGTAGGCGAGAAAGAGTTAATTAGTATTGCTACATAGAAAAATCGTGCATTATGATGTTTTTTTCGATTATTATTTATTGAACAAAACTCTCGCTCTCTTTCTATATATATATATATATATATATATATATATATATATATATATAGAAAGAGTGGTCTGGAAGGAAGTTTACCAATGATTAAATTCTCTTTGCGAGTGACCCGTTGCCCGCGTCGGGCTAACCTTTGGTTAGCTTCCGCCCGAATTGTTCATTCTGACGAAGGTCAAGCTTTTCACTCCACCTTAGACCTACAGTTTAACGTGGATTCCGAACCACGCCCCATCAGCAGCCCAGCGTCTTGACCACTAGGCCACCTAGGGTACCCATTTATCTACCAACCACTTTCTTTATTGTGTGGAAGGATGAATGAACAGCTGGGTTTTGCTGCGCGCCGGCTGCCGTCGGGTCTCGAACCCTGGGCCGATGGATTCGTAGTCCGCGACGCTAACCACTACACCACCGAGGCGCCTCATGAGGCTAGCATCATGAAAAAGAAAAACTATGGTATTTGTCATTACTTACTCGGACTATAGTGGATTTAATTATCCCAGAAGAGTTCCTTGTTCCATGCACGGTCTGTGTGTAGCATATATATATATATATATTATATTGTGTGTACGTTTTTCCCACTGTTATTCGTGACTTAAATATTTATAATAAAAATCAAGTGTCTAAAAAAGTTATTTAATAAGCAGAATTTAATTGGATTCATTGTAGAAGTAATAACAATGGCAATATTAATATTTGGAGCAGTGGGCACTTATCAAGGGCTGTCTTTAAGAAAGGTCTCTCGCAAGCAGATTTTCTCCGAAACCAACCTCGCTATAGTGGACTGTGTTTTGGGGAAATCCAACTTTCTTCGTTTCTTTTAATTTCGTTTTTTTAGAAACATATACGAACGCTGAAACCCAATTATTTGGTGTTTCATTTTTGTAAAGTGGGAACAAAAATAGTACTGAACGATATGAAAGCCCTTCATATCGAGTACAGGTTACCCTATACTTTAAGCGGTGAAATATTATTAAGCCGTATATACTGCGTAATGCAGAGCAATAATGATGTAATTGTAAACTCGTACAAGCATACCCCGTTATTTGAACAAAACTCTCTCTCTCTCTCTATATATATATATATATATATATATATATATATATATATAATTGTGGGCATATCTAAGAAATAGAGTCGAGAGAGGTTTTGTTCAAGATGTCTGTGAGAAAGGTCTTTTACGGTCAGAAAAAAAATCGCCTCTGGCAATAGGTGAACCGATTTGAACAGATTCTCGGAAATGTGTGTCTCGTAAATTTTCATCGATACAACTTAGATATTATATATATATATATATATATATATATATATACGGGTTTGGGGAATGACGATCGTCGAATTGTTTCATAAATTTTCATATTGTTTCAATTTTTTTCGCATGGAAAGAGACTCGTGTGTTTCGTAAATTTTCATCTCGATGCAACTTAGATATTATATATATATATATATATATATATATATATATATATATATATAGAGAGAGAGAGAGAGAGAGAGAGAGAGAGAGAGAGAGAGAGAGAGAGAGATAGGATCTGTAGTTAATCTTACGCGAGGTATGAAAATCAGGAAAAAATGCCAAATGTGTATTATTTTAAAATGAAACTGTAATTAATAACACTGGGGAACAAATTTTAACTTTTTGTCTATTTAATTAGATTTGACAGTTAGTTCTAGGTAATTTGGGTGCGCTGAGCACGAATTTTTACTCGGTTTTGCTCTATCAGGTCCTGATTTTGCTCAACACCCCTCCTCTTTCGTCGTATTCATAAAAAGGTTTTTTTCTCAATACTCGCTGTCTTTTTGCAGTTACACATTATGCAACTAGGTTTTTATCTAGGTATTTGTACCTATTGTTATGGTATTGTTGTATTATGTATATTTTTATAAGTAACACCCTAAAAATATTTTTAATTTTGTCATTTTTAACCCATTTTAATATTAGTAAATTAAGCTAAAAATATCATAGAATTCTAAAATTTTCTCGAGCGTTCCTGTTCTCTGTAGAGTATTCTAGAGGGACAACTAAAATATATAAAAGCGACTCGTTTCCAGAGTTAATCAGTCAATTCAATCAGTCAGTCAGTCAGTCAGTCAGTCAGTCAGTTGAGTTAGTTAATTAAGTTTGGGCATTAACATAATTTTGAATTGGCATATGATTTAGTGAGTAATTTTGTCATCGTGATTTAATATAGTTGATTTAATTAGACGTAATTTATATTGTACCTACTCATCCGTGTTTCTAGTTTAATTTCATAGTACCTATTTCATAATAAGTACCTATTTAAACTAATTTTTGTGTTTATATTTCTGATTTTCTTAAATTTATATGAATTAAGGGCTTTAAATACCTTTACAAATTGGCAGAACAATCAAGCAATATGTCATCAAGCACTAGAAAGTTCAAATGCAAAAACAACCCTGATTCCTTCTGTTATATATGTGGAAATTTTACACTTCCACATCAACGAGCAAATATAACTGACTTCGTAAAAAGAGCTTACTTAGCTTATTTTGGCATAAAACTGGGGGACCAAGATAAATCGTGGGCTCCACATAAAGCCCGCACTATATGCATTGAAAGACTGCGACATTGGACGAAGGGTTCGGATTAAAAAATACCTTTTGGAGTTCCGATGGTAAGTTTATGATTTCATAAAACTACGTAATTTAATCACTAGTATACTGTACCTTACCTAAATGTAATTGTAACTTAGGTACATAAACAAAAATTTACAGAAAATGTTTATAAGAATCTCAAATATTGCATAAGGTTGAAACACATAGAAATGTTAAATGTTTGGGTGATAACTTTTGATAAAATTCATAAAAACAAGTCTCTCGTCGCTTTTGTTAACGCTTTACAATTTTTTTTCCATATCAGGTGTGGCGAGAGCCTACTAACCACGAGACCGATTGCTACCTTTGCTTTGTCAAGACTTCGGGCTTCACTAAGAAAAATAAACATTGTATCGAGTACCCAAATTTCGACACCGCGATACGACCTGTGCTACATTCAAATGAGATCCCCATTCCAAAATTTAAGGGTCTGCCAACTCAAGAATTAGTTGAAGATGTTCCTGAAAATATTGTTATGCACTTTGAGGAGTCAGACACCGATTTTGACCCCAGCGTATTTGAAAGTCAAAACGATCCGCAAAAGTTTAACCAGGCCGAGTTGAATGATCTTGTAAGGGATCTAAATTTGCCAAAAAAGGCTGCGGAAATTTTAGCTTCAAGACTTAAAGAGAAAAACTTGCTTACTTCAAACACATACATTTCATTTTACAGAAAAAGAGAAGAAGAACTTGTTAAATATTTTAAAACAGAGGATAGTTTAGTATATTGCTGCGACATAGTTGGTTTGTTAGAGAAGATGGGGGTTGAGTCTTACGATGCAAATGATTGGCGCTTGTTTTTAGACAGTTCGAAAAGAAGTTTTAAGTGTGTGTTGTTGCATAATGGCAATCTATACGGCTCGATACCGATTGGGCACTCAACAAAATTAAAAGAAAAGTATGAACATATAGAAAAGGTTTTAAATCTTATCAAATATAGGGAGCACGAGTGGATCATATGTGTTGACTTAAAAATGGTTAATTTTCTGCTAGGACAACAAGGAGGGTATACTAAATATCCCTGCTTCCTTTGCTTATGGGACAGCAGAGCCAAGGAAGAACATTATTTCAAACAAATCTGGCCAGCACGAACATCACTTACTGTCGGAGAAAAAAACGTAATTAATCCACCTTTAGTGAGCAGAGATAAAATCATATTTCCTCCTCTGCATATAAAACTAGGCCTCATTAAACAATATGTAAAAGCTTTAGATACGAACGGCGAGTGTTTCAAATACATAACTTCAAAATTTCCAAGTTTAAGTTATGAAAAAATCAAGGCGGGAATTTTCGACGGTCCACAAATAAGAACAATGATTAAAGACAGCAATTTTCCTAATGTCATGAATGAACGCGAAAAAAATGGCTGGTTCTCATTCGTGGACTTGATAGAAAACTTTTTAGGCAATTATAGGGCAGATAACTACGAAGAAATCGTAAAAAAACTTTTAAGGGACTACAAAGAGTTAGGTTGCAATATGAGCATAAAAATGCATTTTTTGAATAGCCATCTTGACCAATTTCCAAGTAATTTAGGTGATGTAAGTGACGAACAAGGGGAGAGATTCCACCAAGATATCAAAATTATGGAGGAACGGTACCAAGGCCGCTGGGATTCCCACATGATGGCTGATTACTGCTGGTGCTTGAAAAGAGACCTGCCATCAACAAGCAAATACGCTAGAAAGTCTTACAAAAGAAAATTTTTGCCACAGTGAAAGCTTCATATCTGTTTGTTTTTTTATTTTAAGTCATTTCTATCGTTATAATGTAATTTTACTGTAGTTTGAACTGCTTGTATTCATGAAACTTGAAAAAAAAATTTAACACATGACTTAATTTTTTAGTCCTAATTTGAAAAATCTGGAAAATGGCACATAGGCTGTCGACAAGAATCAGGACCTGATAGAGCCAAACCTAGTTGAAATTCGTATTCAGCGCACCCAAATTACCTAGAATCAAGTGTCAGATATCATTCAATAAAATACGTGTTGCCCAGTGATAATTAATGTATTTTTCTAACGAAGACTGAGTTACCAGATACCACTTTTTACCACAACTCGCACACACACACACACACACACACACACACACACACACACACACACCGGAAAGAGCTTAATATCAGCTATTACACAACCAATTCTATACATAAGGCTTCTTTAGCTGAAAGAGTTCAGATATATATATATATATATATATATATATATCATAAGCTGCTTAAAAAACTGTATATATAATTATAGTAAACGAAATAAACTAGTTAACCATAAAATTAATTATTTTCTATTATGACGTTTTCGAAGGTAAACTGTTATTTGTTTCTTTAAGTTCAATGAAGTTAATGTTAAATTTGCTTCTAAACTAAAATTAAATGTTATAAAATAAATAATATATATATATATATATATATATACCTAACATAAGAAAAGAATGTATATATATATATATATATATAATAATATATCTAGCAACCGATCATTGCAAAAAAAACTGGAAAGGTATGCAATTAATAAAGGTGTATTTAAACAGAATTTAATTGGAATAACTATCGTCATATTGTGTTACACAATGGATGATTAATATTTCTGGAATACATGGCGCTATCTGATGGTGCAATCTGGCACATCAGCACCCGATTACATGGCTTGATGTAGCAACTCTGCATCTGCATACATGGAGCGATCTGACAACTCAGCAACTGAATACATGGCGCTATCTGGCAATTCAGCCAGAATAGAGGCTTATAAAAGACCGCGAAGTTGGTGAAAGACTCTGGTCCTTCTCTTTCAGGCCCTTTGGTAAAACCCCTTAGTGGCCTCTTAGGTTAGGTAAACGAAAATAATATGCCTTGCTATCAAAGGCAACTACTCTCTCTCTCTCTCTCTCCTTCAGGTATCTCCCTCCTTCAGGTGTCTCTCTCTCTCCTGCATGTGTACCTACTGCATGTGTGCGTATGTGTGTGTACCTCCTGCATGTGTACCTCTCCCCCCTTGGCTGATTAGACGTATATAATAATAATGTATACAATAATACTGCTAAAAAGAGGTATCTGACAACTCAAGCCATTTACGCCAACTGGCTGATTAGGAGCCTATAAAACAACGCCTACTCGGCTGAAGTCTTAATGTGCACTTGGCTCCTGCCAGGTGAACATCTCTCCTCCTTTCTCTCCTTTCTCTTGGGGGATAACGCCGCCTCCAAGCTTCATGGCTGCACCTGCAGCATCCCCCCCTTTGGGGTAAATTTTTTTTCTTTTTTTTCTTTTTTTTTTCTTTTCTTTTTGCAACCCCCACCCCCCCTTTGCAACAACCCCACCCCCTTTGCAACATTACATAATAACCTACAACATTCTTGCACTCTCCCCTTTTTCGGCTATACTACTGGTAGTTTTGCCACTAATTATACGTTCAAAGCACTTTATAAGGTGTAAGGTGAAAGCCACTGGCCGATAATTCTTGGGCATTGCTCTGTTACCACCTTTAAATAGGGGGCAATGTTCGCGTTTTTTAATGGGAGTGGAATTTGTTCTGTGTCGAGTGATTTCCTCCACAGTAAGTATAGCAGTTTGGCAATACTATCTTTACATTTCTTCAGAAACGTGGCACTCCATGTGTCTGGCCCTGGCGCTGAATCGTCTCGCATCTGTGATAAAGCCTTAATTACATCTTCTGTGAACTCGAAGTCTGTTAATAGGTTTGTGCCGGAATTTGTTCTTGGCTGATTTGTATCTATGTCGAAAAATTCGTCTGGGTTTTCCACTTCCATCTCGGACTTAGGGGTGCTAAGCACAGAGTTAAATTGTTCACTAAGCAGTTCGCTTATTTTTTTTCGGTTCATTTGTATAATTCGCCTCCTCTTCTATCAAGGGACCAATACTCTCCTTACACTGCATTTTCCTTTTCGCAAACGTGTAGAAGTATTTTGGGTAATTTTTTGTTTTCTGCTACCTTGTTTTCCTCCTCGTTTGTCTTATGTATGAATGTTTGCTTTAGGTTCATTTCTTTTTCGCCAAGTTTCCTCTCTAGTTTTAGTCTCTTTGCATCAGTTCTGCATCTGTGGAGATGTTTTACGGTTTATCTCCGTTGCCTGAACAGTGTCCTGATTTTCCTCTCGAGCTTGCTACGTTTTCTTTTCTGTCTCCCTGGAATATGTTTCAGTATTATAGATTTGGTTACAGTCTCTATTATACCTGCCAATCTTTTACCGTTAGGTCGGGCAATGTACTATCCGAATGTTTTGGCTACTCTTGCGGGGTGAGACAAGGTTCCTTGCTCTCTCCTATGTTGTTTAATGTGTATATTGACGGATTAATTGCTTCACTTAATGAGGCAACAGTGGGATGTTGTATAGATAACACAAAGATAAATAACTTAATTTATGCCGATGATATGGAGTTAATAAGTCCCTTTGTTAAAGGTCTGGATCGCCTACTAAAAGTCTGCGAAGTGTATTCGCAGAAACATGATATTCTTTTTAATGTTCCAAAAACTAAGGTTATGCAATTTCATCCTAAAAGCTGTAATCAGCCAGCTGATATTAGGTTTAAAATGAGAGGTGAAGTAACTGAGGAGGTACAAGAGTTTAAGTATTTGGATCAAACTATCACCAGCTCCTTGAGTGATGACTCAGATATAAGTAAACAATCTCGAAACCTTTGTGCTAAAGTGAATATGACTATAAGGAACTTCCGGTTCTGTACAAGTGAAGCTAAAGACACCCTCTTTCGTACTTTCTGCAGTAATATATACGGGCAGCAACTCTGGGTGAATAATAAAAAAGGTTCTGGCAGAACCCTAAATTTGCTGTCCAACAGGTCTTTCAGACTCTTACATAAATTACCCCCGAGATGCTCAACTTCGCAAATGTTTGCTACCCGCAATGTTCCAGCTTCCCGGAGGTAACAAGACGTGCGCAATACAGTCTAATGCAAATAATTAAAAAATTCAACCAACCGATTATCCAAGCTATCCATGAGTCCTGCCGTTTGTCCTCTAAGCCCACGCTTCTCAAACTAGGGGTCGCAGAAACATTTGAAAATATTATTTTTTTCATAAATATACAGTGTTAGTACCCATTGCTTTTATGACATTGAGTGAAGGGTCGCGAAAAAATTTGTGATCCAAAGGGGTCGCAAGTGAAAAAAGTTTGAGAAGCCCTGCTCTCAGCTATGGAATTCTTGGTACGAAAACGTCTGTCTGTAGCTCCACTTAACTACGACATTACTGTATTATTTTTAATCAATTGTATATATTTCTATCCTTAGTATGTGAACTATTATTGTATTAATAACAGTGGCGACTCGTGGTATAAATGTATGGGGGTGCGATTTCATAAAATTTATAATTTTTAGAATTGTAGTACATAAACAATCACATGGTGCTTCCGTACGGTACTTATATGTCAAAAGAAGCCATAAATTTGTATTAAAACAATATTTTAATAAAATATAAAAATAATTGTTGAATAAATTTGACTATAATAAATTTGACTATAATAATGTACCACTGTACGACAACACGGACTCACAATAGGCTAGTGCGAATCCAACTGCCGCTCACAAGAGTACTGTACTTGTATTAACATATGCGGCTATGCCAGACGTACAATTCTAGTTAATTACAAATAAGTAATAATTTTAATAAAATACATATAAATGGCTTATATCATTATTACTGAAGTAACTATTAGTAAAAATAAAGTTATTATAAAAAAAATTCGCGATTGTACTTATATTTTCATTACAACAGTAAAATATAATTTATATTTACTTGAGCGAAAAATCTATCGCTCCATTCGGCTGCAATATTATTTTGTATTCAAACAGCGGTACGCTATTTGAAGCTATGCTATAAGTTTAGAATATTATGTACTGTATGAAGGCTTACTCAAAATGCCTCATGAATCATGATATGCCACATGAATTTTTAAAATATATTTCAAGAATATTTATTTTAATATCTTAAAATTAATATATTTTTTATCTGTTAAATTAATATTTATCGTTTCAAGCAAGGGGGAGCGACCGCTCCATCGCTCCTATACGCCAGTCGCCACTGATTAATAATATTTGTCATATGGACTATAGTCTGCCAATAAACCTTTTCATTTTCATATATATATATAATTTTAGGGTGATTCAAATATGGGGGTAAAAAAAATTTTTTTATATTTTAATGTGTTCAACCCTTTAAATGGTTCATTTCAGCATAAAAACAACTATCCTAAAATATTTTAGCAAATTTTTAATTTTTAGGGGTTGCTACCAGCAATTAAAAATTGACAGAACGACTCAAATTGTCAAATTTTTCCACACCACCCAGGGGATACAGTACAAGGCGCATTGCTTTTTGTTAATGTGGAAAGCTCCCCCGTAGGTCCTACCATAACCACAAGCATGCATAATTAAACTAGCATGATATTTGAGACATTAGCTGTCCTTACTTCATCAATGTTTCTTTCTTTCTATCAGGGTAAACAGCCCTGTAGTTTTTCACTACTTGTAGCAAGAATTGTTTTTGATCTTCGTCATGTGTTAGTATTTTATTATATTCATCCATTAATTTTACTCCTCTTTCCGCTATATCATTCACGACTTTCCACTGTTTGATAGATTTCTTAGCGGAGTTATACTCTTCATCATTATGCCATTCTTTAGCATCTTTGAGTAAAAATTTTGAACTAAATTCTGTTATTGTAAAGAATCTTTGAGTATTTGATGTGAAAAATCTTCTAATTTCTTCGTTGGAATAAGTGCAGGATCTAGAAAAGCCAGTTTTGCAGGAAGAGTTTCTGTTGTATTTTGCAAGGCCTTTACAATTTTGTTTTTCGTTTCAGTAGGCACTTCATCATCATAAAAGGCCAAGGCTACCAGTTCTTCTGATAGGTAACAGAGGTGACCTAACAGTTTTTTAATAGCAACAAATGCAATTGTGTCATTTATTTGTTTGTAGACTACAAGATTCTGTAATAATTCCAGATCAAGACGAGGAGCGCAAGATGGCACAGGAGCTGTAAACCATGCCTTTACATGTAACCGAGTAGCAAATAGACAGTTGTCTTTTAGTCCTTTTTTGTCTTTTACTGAAATTTTGAACTGAGATTTGAACATAAAAATTTTTAATGAATATGTAATTTTGGCCATCCACCTAGCCCGATGAAGTCCCGCTGGATGTTTAAATTTGATTCCACCTTTTGGTTCACCTCCCAAAAAAATAATTGTTAACTGCAATAGTTCTAGGTAATCGTCTCTTGGTTGGAATGTATCTAGTTGATTTGCTGCAAATATAATTGTCATCTTTGATGTCATGAATATTTTCATAGATATCTGGATCTGATAATGCTGTTTCGTAGTCCTCCTCATTAATGCTTGACCATTTTTCTCTGAACTTCTTAAAAAGGACTATATCTGGGCTAGAAGATGGTGATAAAGACTTTGAAACAACAGCTTCCAGCATAATTTCAAATATATGGTGTCGACATGCCAGCCACAATAAATCGTTGTCGAATTTTTGTTCTAGAAGAATAGCTGCACCATTTCTAGGACCAGTATTGGCTGTTGTTGTATTGAAACACATGTATTTTATTTGTTCGCAGATGTTCCATTCAAGCGATGTCTGATTGTTTGCATTAAAACTAGAGACGCATTTCTGTCACTCAATTTTGCAACATCAAGACTTCCTAATAATTTATCATCAAACAATTTTCTACGTTTGCCAACCTTACTTTTCCATGTTGAAGGTTGTGCAGCACAGAAATCAGATTCATCACTTTTACTCTCCTCTGATTCTGATTCTGATGATGTACTGGTGAGTATGACAGCCTCTTCATTCTTCTTTCTTTTGATCTCTTCTTCTGCTTTCCTCTTTTCATAACGTTGTTGCTTTTCTGCTGCTCTTTGCTCTTTTTTAGCAACAGCCTTATCAATGGTACCCATTTTTCCATGACGTCCTTTCTCACGTTGCATTTTCAAGAATTTCTTATCATCTTCTATTTTTATAAGCTGCATAGCATTCCCATGAGCAATGTCAAATAAGTTTTCCAGTTTATCTTTCCATTTTTCTTCTTTATTATTTAAATTTTGTGATCTTTTCAATTTGTTTGCTTTGTTTTTCTTAAGCAGCTGTCATTCCTTCAGTATTCCTTGAATTTTATCTACTGCATGTATTCTTTGTTTTGCTGGTATTCCTGCTTTTTTCCAAACTGCTAGCACATCATCTGCAGTAGAGCAGCATGATTCTCTAATGTCTTGCTTTTAATATTTCTGTAGTGCATGAAGAGGGCCATCATTTACTTCTCTGATGGTAATACGGATGTTTTTAGTACTGCAGAGGGCTGCCCAATTAGCCATACTTCAGTTTCTTTTCTTGTAGAACTTCTCCCAAATGAGCAACTGGGTGATGGTGAGTTATGCCTAGCTTCCATAATCGATTAATTGGTATCAAAATTACGAGTTCCAAGCAACAATTAAAAGCAAGCTAGTATTATAAACCATTAATTAAAAATTCTGAAATATAAACAATTAAACATAAAATCATAAGTTGTAAAAACAAACAAATTGAAAAAGAGGGAAACTTTGACGCCTGGTAGCACATAGTAAATTTTATTTAAAATTCACCAAATTTGGCATACACTACTTTTTTGTCATATGGAACAAAAATACAGGTTGAACAATTAAAAAAAAAAACTTTGATTTTTTTGAATCACCCTAATATATATATATATATATATATATATATATATACCTTACAAACCTTACAAAGGTTCCACGTGATGATTTCTCATTTCGCGAAGGTCAAGCGTGTCGCCCCTCCTCTCGAGTTGGCCTGGTGAAGTAGTGAGTTGGATTCTTGCGCTCTCCACCTCACATAGCCAGGTACGCCCGGCTCATCGGGGATTGTTCTGAGCCAGGCGTCAAGTCTTCTTTTGAAGATTTCCACTGCAACTCCCTTCGTGTTTCTTAGGTCTTTGGGCAACTGATTAAATAGTTTTGGTCCTCTCACTACAAAACTATTTTCTTTCAGGGTTAAGGATGTTCCCTGTCTCGCCTTCAATTTGGGAATACGACACAGTCTACCGCTTCTACTTTCCACCGTTGTTTGGGGAGTTATGGGATTCAGAGTAAGATTAGGGACTAGTTTCTCCATTATTTCCCAAGTGTAAATAATGGTGTATCTCTCTCTCTCCTTTCCAGTGAATATAGGTCTAGTTCTCGTAACCTTTCCCAGTAATTTAGTTCTTTGCACCCATTGATCTTGGCTGTGAAACTTCTTTGAATCCCCTCCAGCTGTCTAATGTCTTCTTTTTATATGGGGATGTTAGGACCGAGCAGTATTCCAGTTTGGGTATTATCAGGGTTTTCAGTAGAGGGATCATTACATTCCTATCCCTTCGTTTAAAAGTTCTCAATATCTGACCCGTTATTCTCTTTGCTCTGTTTACTGCTATCTTATTTTGTGTTTCAAATTTCGCATCATCTGTCATTACAACCCCTAAATCTTTTGCTCTGGAATTTCTCTGGACTTCCTGTCCATTTGGGGTATAATATTCAATGGACTTTAGGTCTTCTCTTTTTCCGTACCGTAATAGCTGAAATTTCTCGGTGTTAAACTTCATATTGTTGTCTTCCTTCCACTTGTAAATTTTGTTTATGTCGGTTTGTAGAGATCCTATGTCTTCTGGTTTTCGTATTTTTCTACTGATCTTTGTGTCATCTGCAAAGGATGTTACTCTATATATATATATATATATATATATATATCTATATATATATATATATATATATATATATATATATATATATATATACAGGGTGGGCCAAAAGTCTGGATCCATATGAAAATATTTATTTTAATACATAAATTACAACAAATGGTAAATACTTAAAATGAATATCAACTTTAACTCGTAAATGCGTATCCGTGATACTGTACAGTAGTTCGTACTCCAGTATAAATACTCAAATACTTTTTTATTTCAGCCCAGAAATGGCTTCGAATCTAACAACAGAAGTCCGTATGTTACAATCTTATCTTATCAACCAATTAGACGACATTCCTTTGTTAGAACGACGGAAAATGTGGTTTCAACAAGACGGTGCCCCACCACATTTTGCTGTTGCTGTGAGGACGTTTTTGAATCAAACTTTTCCAAACGGGTGGATCGGAAGGCGAGGTCCCGTTGAATGGCCGCCAAGGTCTCCAGACTTAACACCACTCGACTTTTTTTTGTGGGGTCATTTGAAGTCAGTAGTCTATCGAAATCGTCCTAGAACAATCGCTGCACTTAAGGGGGAAATCATATCTGCCTGTAATAACATCGGCACTCAAACCTTAAGAAATATTCAAAGATCCTGTATTCATCGTATACACAAGTGTCTCGATGTCAGAGGCCGCCAATTTGAGCATTTGTTATAATTTGTTGTTTATACTGGAGTACGAACTACTGTACAGTATCACGGATACGCATTTACGAGTTAAAGTTGATATTCATTTTAAGTATTTACCATTTGTTGTAATTTATGTATTAAAATAAATATTTTCCTATGGATCCAGACTTTTGGCCCACCCTGTATATATATATATATATATGTTAAACACAGACCGTGCATGGAACAAGGAACTCTTCTGGGAAAATTAAATCCACTATAGTCCGAATAAGTAATGGTAAATGACAAATACCATAGTTTTTTTTTCCCCTTTTTCATGATTTTAGCCCGACGTGGGCAACGGGTCTCTCGCAAAGAGATCCCATAAATATAGCTTCCCTCACCAGCTATCTGCAAAGCAGACAGGATCCAGCTTTGGGACGTGGATCTAGGGTTTAAAGCAAGCCTAGATCCCTACACTCAGAACCTCTATATAAGTAAAAGACTCGTTGCATTCACGTCGTGTTGAATAAATCAAAGAAAAAGGGGGTAACTATTGTATTTTTAGCCAAAAAAAACAAAACTTAAACCTCAACCGGGACATTGAGCGTCCCGGTTGAGGTTTAAGTTTTGGTTTTTTTGGCTAAAAATACAATAGTTACCCCCTTTTTCTTTGATTTATTCAACACGACGTGAATGCAACGAGTCTTTTACTTATATAGAGGTTCTGAGTGTAGGGATCTAGGCTTGCTTTAAACCCTAGATCCACGTCCCAAGCTGGATCCTGTCTGCTTTGCAGATAGCTGGTGAGGGAAGCTATATTTATGGGATCTCTTTGCGAGAGACCCGTTGCCCACGTCGGGCTAAAATCATGAAAAAGGGAAAAAAACTATGGTATTTGTCATTTACCATTACTTATTCGGACTATAGTGGATTTAATTTTCCCAGAAGAGTTCCTTGTTCCATGCACGGTCTGTGTTTAACATATAATGTTCTCAGGGAACCATTCTGAGTTTGTGTATATATATATATATATATATATATATAATTTATATTTAATGTAATACGCACTTCGGTAGTGTAGTCGTTAGCATCTCTGACTACGAATCCATCAGCCAGGGTTTGAAACCCGGTGACGGCAGCCGGCACGAAGCAAATCCGCTGTTCATCCTTCTATAAAATAAAAAAACTTGTTGTAGATAAGTGTGTATCCTGGGTAGCTTTGTGGTTAAGAAGCTGGGCTGCTGATCGGGAGGTCGTGAGATCGATTCCGGGCGGAGACTTTGTAATTTCTGACTACCCCTGGTGGGTCGTGGTTCGGATTCCACGTTGTTCCGCCTGAACAATTCGGGCGGAAGCAAAACCAAGGTTAATGAATGTTATAATGTATAATTTTGTAAATTATAATCAATTTATTCTCCTCAATTTTTATGTAACTGTACAATGACTTTGGACTTCAAGGCGAAACAGGAGCGTCAGGTGAAAATCGGTTGCTATTAGAAAGTTGTTAATTTTTGGAGTCGTAGGGGAGGGGGATAGATGTAAATTGTAAACAGTTTTCAGAGTCATTTTCTCAACGAAACACTCCAAAGTTTGCTATTTATAAAAAAACAGCCGATTTCTTCAAGAAGAAAGATGAAGTTTGTAAGTAAATTAAAGAGCTCACGTGAATTGTGATGAAGAAAAAGCTTTTAATTATATATTAGCACTAATTCTTTAGCTTTCGACATAGTCTCCTGTTGGAATTTATGGTATGAATCGTTTTATTAATATATAGTGTAGGATAATAATAATAATAATAATAATAATATTTTTTACTGGTTTTAATTTCAGGAAAAGCAATTTTAATAAAATTTCTGATAAATTTCAGCTTCTTAAATTCCTTTTAGATGTAAATTGATGTAAATGTAACTCAAAACTGAAATTTCTTTTGTATAGATATGTCATTTCTTGAAATAATTATAATCACTTATTTCACTTTCAAGAACTCAGCATATATATATTAGTACTATTGTGGCTGTGACAGATACAGGTAAATTTGTGCTCCCTTGTGGGAAAACACAAACTTGCGGTGCATCTTGCTCCTGAAGAATCATGCACCAGGACTGATAACAACTTGGGTGTTTCCAAATATGGATGAATACAGATGTGGACATTCTTTGGACTAGTCTAAGTCAGGGCATTGTCGCTTTCAACGGTGATGAACCACGTACGAAAGCTTCGTCAGTACTTTGACACCATATTTGCTTGGCATGCTGCTGCGAGCTGTTCGTACCCTGAAATGGGTGTATAGGATGGGGAGGGAAAGGTGCTCTATATACAAACATGTGTAACTCTTCATACTTCCACTTAAACTGTGAATGCATCGATAATATATATATATATATATATACCTTTGGTACCTTATATACACACACCTTTGGTTAGCTTCCGCCCGAATTGTTCATTCTGACGAAGTTCAAGCTTTTCACTCCACCTTAGACCTACAGTTTAACGTGGAATCCGAACCACGCCCTATCAGCAGCCCAGCGTCTTAACCACTAGGCCACCTAGGGTACCCATTTATCTACCAACCACAAGGTACCCATTTATCTACCAACCACTTTCTTTATTGTGTGGAAGGATGAACAGCTGGGTTTTGCTGCGTGTTGACTGCCGTCGGGTCTCGAACCCGGGGCCGATGGATTCGTAGTCAGCGACGCTAACCACTACACCACCGAGGTATATATATATATATTATATATATATATATAATATATTATATATATATATATATATCATGTAATAATAATGCGAGAGAGATATAGAGAGAGATATAGAAATCTTGGATAAAATAGAGCGAAAAAGGTGCTGTAAATCAGGAATTTTATTAAGCTTTGGTATATAATTAGTACTAGTACACAATTAGTTAATTAATTACATAATTAGTAATTAAGGTGAATATACGAGTATAACAATTAAATAACAATAAAAAAGGAAATCTAAACCAATAAACTTAATAATTTATATTTTATATTATTTATGATACACTTTAACCAATTTATCTGTGAAAACAAGGAAAATAAGAACAATATTACCATGATTTTATTAATAATTTATTCCTTGTTTCAACGACATATTTCATCCATAGGTTTTTCTAATACGTGACATATTCCTTTTAATACGGACGCATTAGATATAGTTGGTTAAATATTTCTATAATTATCATTTCTGAATTTAGAAACACAACAGTATTGCTCCGTTATTTAGAAATGAAATTAATAAAAGGTGATAATTATGTTGTGATAAAATATATAACATTTATGTAACAGGAAAACGCCCACAGAACGCTCACATACAGATTTTCCTGAATTTTACTACACTAAAATGTATAAAACATTGCTTAAGACTCATTCAGACTTCTATCCTTTCTTAGCAAGGTTTACTTCTTTCCAAAGAATACTGAAAATCCTGGTGCTACTGCTGCAGAAGGTCCAAAAGGTCGAAAAGGTCCAAAAGGTCCTCTTCCGAATCTTTGCCCACCAAACCTCCTCCTCCAAAATCTTCCTCTTCCAAATCTTCCTCTTCCAAATCTTCTTCTAATCCCCTTCCTCTGAATCCTCCAATTACTCCAAAAATTTGAGTGTTTGGGTCAGCAGAGGTAAATTGAAGAAGGTGACTGATACTATCACAGTAATCATGAATGAAGCGACCTTAATTAGAAAAAGTAGAAAAGTAATAATCTCGTAAGGCATGTGTGTGTGTGTATATGTGCTGGTGTGCTAGTGTGGGGTTGTGTGGGGGTTATTGCATTTGTAAATAGACCTGTCAATATTCACGTTCATCAAAAAATCTTAGAATATTTCATGCTGGCGTCCGCAGAACAGCTGTATGGAGGCGAACCATTTATTTTTCAACATGACCTGGCTCTAGCTCATATGGCTCGTGGAACATCTGCGTGGTTTGATGCTCATGAAATTGAAGTACTACAATTGCTAGCTAATTCTCCCGATCTTAATCGTACAGAAAATCTTTGGAATATTGCTTAGTAGAAGATCCAAACTCATAAACCAGGAACACTTAGTAAACTGAAGATGTGTTTGATGACAGCGTGACACTCGATAACTAGAGAAGAATGCAAGAGGCTTGTCGACTCGATGCCACGTCGATTGGAGGTCGTAATCAGAACTAAGGGGGACCAACTAACTACTATAACGCAGAGTTAAAAATTCTTTGATAAAGGTTTAATATATTGGCAGGACTCAGTAAACATAATAGATTTAGTATAATTTTTTTTGTAACACCTGATAAGATATTCTACTCGTAATATTTTGGTATGTCGCTGTGCATTAACATTTCATTATTTAATAAGGATTTTGCTATATTTGTTATTTTCAAAACTGGCACACAGGGGTGTCATTATGATAAAAAGACACCACTGTGTGCCAGTTTTGAAAATAATTTAAATATAGCAAAATCCTTATTAAATAGTGAAATGTTAATGCATAGCGACATACCAAAATATTAAAATATCTTTTTGGCACAGATACTAGATATTATTCATAAAGGTGTATAACGTAAAGGTATTATGAAGGTCACGAGCGCTTTGGGATAGTATTCTATTTTTCTGGTCCGGAGTTGTAGCTGCGGTTGTAGAGGGCCACTGTTCTTCTCCCAAAGATATTAATAGTGGTGTTCCACAGAGCTCTGTCCTACCACCAACTATCTTTCTTTTATTTATTAATGATAATTTAAGTCGCACTTCCTGTTCTATTCATTCTTATTCCGATGATTCCACCCTTCTCTTCTTCACTCGCTTCACAATGCGTTCTCCTCAACAGTCACTCCATGATTGTCGTGAGACGGCTATCGTGCACCTGACCTCTGATCTTTCTACTATCTCTGATTTGTGTAGAAAAAACTGAGTTTCTTCATCTGCTTACTGGTCACAAACTTCCACACAACTATTCCCTTATCTTCAACAATACACAACAACAATATCCTTCCTCTTCTCTTAGCATTCTTGGTGTTTCCTTTTCCCGTGATCTTTCTCGGGAAGATCACATATACTCTCTTTCCAAAACAGCTTCTAATAGGTTAGGTATGGTGTACCGGCTCCGCAGTTTCTTCACCCCAACTCACTTGCTGTCTCTGTACAGGGGTCTTATCTGCCCCAGTATGGAGCAGGCTTCTCATGTGTGGGGTGGCTCAACACTCATTTCTACTTGATCGGGTGGAATCAAAGGCTTTTTGTCGTGTTACATCTCTTACTGACTGTCTTCAATCTCTCTCTCTTCGCAGCAATGTTTCTTCACTCTCTCTTTACTATCGCTTTTATAACGGACACTGCTTTTCTGAACTCTCTAATTCCATGTCTCCTCCTTTAAGGAGAGCACGCAGTACCACGCTTTTGATACATTGTCATTCCTTTTCTGTCCAACTGTGTAAAGCAAGGGTTAATCGGTATTCTTAATCTTTTATCTACTCAACCGGTCAACTCTAAAACAACTTTCCTCAATCCATCTTTTTCCGTGTCGATGACCTCCAATCTTCCAAACGCAGGATGTCCAGGCATCTCGAAAACTTTGAATCTTGACTTTGGCTCTTTTCTTCTATGGTGGGGATGTTTTTTGGGCATTCGCCCTTGGCACCTCCTTCCTGCATAAAAAAAATATACGACCACATGCATGCTATTTACTACCACTTGTAATTTTCTCATGCAGTGAGAAATATTTGCCGTCGACTGAACCTCGTAAAGCAAGAATTCCTTGAAATTTTGTTTGTTCGAATCCTGCCTGCTGCAAACAAAATTCAATTCATAAATAATAATACAAAGGAATACAAAGGACACCAAACAGCAGCAGACTGGCTGGTCCCGAAGAGGCTGTCTGTTTAAAAAGGAAGGTTAAAGAGAAGTGAAAATTTTAAAGCAAAGCAAAGAAGGGAGGTTCAAAGGAACAAAGAAATTTAAAGATAAAGTGAAAATTTTAAAGTAAAAGGAAGGAATCCGAGTGAAAATTCTACAATACGTTTATGGGCAAAAAAGTGCTTTTAAGTGAGGGTTTAAGACACGATAAGTATATAGTCTCTTTTCAAAGAGTGATACGACCGAATTACTTTGAACTACCTGGTTGGCAATTCACTCCACAAATTAACGATGGGTTTGAAGAAAAAGTGTTTAGTTTCATTAGAATTAAAATGTTTACCCACTAATTTGAAACCATTCCCGAGAGTTCTATCTGCATTTCTTAAGGTGAAATATTTTTCGGCGTCGACACTGTCGAAACTTTTAATCATTTCAAACACCTAAATTAAATCTGTTCGAATACGCCTTTATACAAGTGAGAATAAATTTAACGTTGCTAAACAGGGAGTGAATGAGTTGTTTCTAAGTCTAGCAATCATCTTAGTAGCCCGTTGCTGCACTCTCTCCATTCTATGTCCTGTCGTAAATAAGGGGACCAGAACTGAACGCAGTATTTCAGGTGGGACATACTAAGGAATTATATAATGTTAGCATTGTTTTCTCCGACTTACATTCAAATGATCTACCAATAAATCCAAAGATTCTATTTGCTTTTCTACCCGAACCGCTTCAATACATTGCTTATTCTGTTTAAGAGTGTCGGCAACAATAATACCTAAATCTTTCTCTTCTGTAACACTCGTTAGTGTCTAGTCGTGCACAGAATACATTTCTTTAACATTGTTTCTACCGATATGCAACTTTTTATATTTATCTGTATTAAGTTCATTTGCCAAATTTCTACCCATTCGAGTAACTTATTAATATAATTTTTACTTTGCGAACGTTCTGCCGCTGGTTTTGTTCGTCTCCTTATTTGGTCTCATCCGCAGATTTTATAATTACACTCTTAATTCCTATGCCGATGTCATTGATATAAATAATAAAGAGAACTGGTCCCAAAACTGACCCCTACGGCACGCTTTGCCTTTAATGACCACTGTTTGTTTACGTTCACTATGCCAATTTTCAATCCACTTGGGAACATTACCATCAATTCGGTGAGGCTGAAGTTTAGCTAATAATCTCCTATGGGGCACTTTATCAAACGCCTTTTGAAAATCGAAATATATAACATCTACTGTTTTACTCTCGTCATATATATACTTACAATATCATTAGAGAAGTCAAGCAAACTGGTATGACAAGAACGATTGCGTCGAAATTTTGTTCCGAACGATCGTCTTCATAAGGTGCCGTTCAAAAATTATGTAACGCTATTTTTGCTAAAACTTGACACCCCAGATCCCCCAGGAACGTTCTGTAACGCTAGACCTGGCACCCCCTAAGATGTTATGTAACACTTCCCCCCCCCCACACCCGACACGATACGGTATGTTACAGGGGGGCGGGTCAGGTTTTAGCAAAAATAGGGTTACGTAATTTTTGAACTGCGCCTAAGCTTACCAACTATTAAAGTCAGATTAATGGGACGGTTTGTCCCCATTTTTAAATATTGGGGTAATTAATTAATTAAATATGTATGTAAGAGGAGAAGAGGAGAGGTTAGGAGCACAAAGGAGAAGAACGTTTGTACAGAATGAGAAGAAAAACGAGAGGTAAGAAACAAATCCAGAATGTTGGGCCTATCTCCAAGACGAGTAGGGTGTTGTACAATCTGCTCTAGGTCATTTAGGATAGAAAAGTTGTAAGCAATTCACCAGGGATGTTAGTGAAATGGGAGGAAAGCCAAAGCTGGTGGTGAACATTGATATCTCCAAATGGATATTTCAGCAAAGGTATAACGGGATAGAATTTATTCCACTTTGGAAGTGAGGTAGTCAAAGAATTTTGGATAGTCAGAAAAATAAGGGGAAAGGTAAACAGTGTAGACGTATTTAGTTTGAGGTTGGCACGTAAGCCGTAGCCAGAGGGTATAGAATTCGGAAGATTCGAGTTTGGGAATACGAGAACAAGTTAGGTCATTGCGTACATACAGTATACGCTACATCCACCTTTGGATTGAAATTGAGTATAGAGAACGTAAGAGGGTACAGAGAAGGGGTTGCTCTCAGTCGTCCCAGACACCTGAGTTTCAGTGAGGAGAAGATGAGGTTTAGAAGAGTAGAGGTGGTGTTCAAGAGATTGAAAATTTGAGAAAAGGCCACGAATGTTGCCGAAGTTTATTAAAAGTGAGGCAGGGGCCAAAAACATCTCGAATGAACGTTATCAGATCCAGCCCCGTTGCCCAGGTCTGCTTTCCCAGTATCGTCAAGGGGAGCCAGAAGTGGGGACATTTATGGTCCCCTCCCCGTGGGACTCCGAGGCTCTTGAAGTTCGTGCCATTTCTTTTTTTATTTTTTATTTTGAAAAGATTATGTAGATAAGGAGAGAAGTGTGTGTTTGAGAGCATGCTGGACTGCTCACAAGGTAGATGAGACACGGAAAAAGATCAGCTAAGTAGGACAGTGACAGGAGAAACGGGAGTTCCAGCACTTCCTATCTTCTGTCTAACGTCCCCTCGGAGTACTTCCTTGGTCGATTGCTATCTACAGTTTCGCGCTCCTTTTCAGTGTTAAGGTACTTTTAATTTCAGCATTCCACCATTTAGGTTTAACAGACTTTGCCAGTTTCTTTTTACGTAATGGAATAGTATTCGATTCTAAATGCTTAAAATAATAATAATAATAAAAAAATGCATGTGCCATTAATATCATTCCGCGATAGAGTCTCCTCTCAATTATGGGCCAAAAATTGCAGTTTCATATCACGAAATTTAGCTCTTTATAAATCCGAAACGTATTCCAGGTTCTCCGAATTATGACCATTATCTTTAATTTGAAATGCTATTTGTATATGATTACTAGTGGAGAAGGAGTCTCCTGCAGAGAGTGTTGACAAAACCTCGGGTTTTATTGAAAAAAAAACACCTGGTGGGAGGTTTCGTTTTTTTTTTCGGGTTTATCCGGCTTTTTCGGGTTTCATTGGGCTTTTTCATATTTTCAATTGCCAAAAGAGTATAAGAGTAGAGGTAAATAACTCAGAGCTTATTACAAAAATAACTATTTACCATGAGTTGTATTTTCATTGGGCAGTTAAGTATATGTTTTGTGAAAATAAACTGCTCAAATAATAATTAATGTTTGTAATATCTCAGTCAAGTTGTGTGAATGCGAGTCTTTTATTAATCCATATTTCATACTTCAGTGTATTTCAGTATTTCAGTAAGGAGTAGTGTGCAAGAATTAATCTGTTCCATTATTTTATTAGTGACTCATTGATTTATTTTTAAAAAACCCGAGACAAACCAGTTGCGTGGGTTTTATGTGGTTTTTGAGGTTATTTTTTTCCGAAAAAAAACAACCTGGCACAACGGGTCGGGTCCAATCGGGCTAACCTTGCCTACAGAGATATAATCAATTAAGTCTAGGTTTGTACTTAAAACTAAATCTAGAATATTTCGTCCTCTAGTGGGTTCATTGAACATTTGAAAAAGTGGACTTTCGAGCAAACCATCGTAAAGTCGACGACCGGAATTAGACTGTAAAGGACCATCCCACTCCCTGCAAGGTAATTTAAGATCTCCCATAATTATCGCATCATGTTCACTACTTACATAAAAATTAGTTCCTGAAGTTATTATCACTGTAGACAGTCTGAGAGGGAGGTCTATATACTAAACTGTAATTAATTTCCTTCGTGAGTTTTCTTTAATTTCAACAAACGTCGCATTTATACATATTATCAGTTTCTGCAATTTTTTAAATTATGGGTTTTAATTGTGTCTGAACGTATAGTACTGTATTACCACCCTTTCTTTGTATACTATCATTGTTAAATGTCTCATAACCAGGAATATGATATTCTCCAAGAAAATCTCTATTCTCTGTATTTAATCATGAATCAGTAATTGCTACAACCTCAGTTTTTCGGTCAAGAACAATACTTAATAGCTCATCATATTTAAATCTTAAACTTCGAGCGTTAATATAGAATACATTTATAAAATTCAGGACGACTGTAAACTGGCACAGCGTTCATCCAACTATTGCAGCCCATTAAGCTAACTTCTGGTTTATTATTACCAGTACCATCGAAAGCCGAACCCAAGACCTCAGCGACTTCACTAAGTTTATAAATAGCAAATAGGCTGCATTCCTGGATGATAATATAGCGGGAAATAAAGAGAAGAAAAGCTAGACCCCTGGACATGAGCTTGCAATTGCATGCAATATTTTGAATCTCATATTCTCATACCATACTATTCGTAGCCTTGAAACTCATAAATATATACTATAAATGTACAGTGCTTACAAGAAGTCTCGCGCCTCTGTCTCGTCCCAAGCTAGTCTGTTAGGTATAAAATGGGCGGTCCTTATGGCAGCGGAGGTGTGTTCGGATTGGTGCACATAATTGCTCTAACCCCATCAATGACGTCCACATTATCATTGTGGTGATCACTCTATCTATTTATATATAGAGACATACTGATAGATATATATAAGTATGCAGGGGATAACGTGTCTCAGTCCCAGCTATGGTAGTTGTCTACAATTAACAGTCCCAAGTGCAAGTTACGTTAACACCTCCACATAAACTACCCTGGACTAAAATAACATACGTGAAGCCCTTACCCACAAACCATTTAAAAGGTGTGATTTAAAAGCTCTCTGTGTGTCTCTCTGTCTCTGTCTCTCTGTCTCTCTGTGTGCGTCTCTGTCTCTGTCTCTCTGTGTATCTCTCTGTCTCTGTCTCTCTGTCTCTGTGTGTCTCTCTGTGTGTCTCTCTGTCTCTGTGTGTCTCTGTGTGTGTCTCTGTCTCTGTCTCTCTCTGTCTCTCTCTGTCTCTCTGTGTCTCTCTGTCTCTGTCTCTCTGTGTGTGTCTCTGTGTGTTTTTCCACGTCATGTTGGGTGAGTATGATAAGAGTAGGGCGATTGATATACTTTATCTCGACTTTCAGAAAGCCTTTGATAAGGTACCTCACCGCCGGCTAATGGCGAAAGTGCGCACGCTGGGTATCGGTGGGGAAGTAGGTAGGTGGATTGAAAACTAGCTGAAGAATAGGCGGCAGAGGGTTGTAATTAAAGGGGTTAGTTCGGGTTGGGCCTCGGTCACTACTGGGGTTCCTCAGGGTTCCGTTTTGGGGCCATTGTTGGTTATCATTTCATAAATGATATCGACGGTGGCATCGTCAGTCGGATCACCAAATTCGCTGATGACACAAAGCTTGGGGCCAATGTTGGGACGCCCGAAGCGATCGAGCAACTGCGTGCGGACCTAGGTAGAATAGGAGAGTGGTCCGAAAAATGGCAAATGCCGTTTAACTTGGGTAAATGCAAAGTGATGCACATTGGCTACGCCAATCCCAAGTCGGACTACTCGATGTTGGGGAGTAATATCGAGGCGACTGATTTGGAAAAGGACTTGGGTGTGCTAATTAGCAGCGACCTTAAGTTTACGAAACAGTGCGTAGAGGTGGAAAAGAAAGCCCAGAAGCTGTTGGGTTATATCAGGAGGCAATTTCAGTTTCGGAACAAGGAGATTGTGCTCTCTCTGTACAATTCCCTGGTTCGGACGCACCTGGAGTATGCTGTGCAGTTCTGGTCGCCCACCCTCAGGAAAGATATTGAGAGGCTGGAGCGAGTGCAGGCGAGGGCCACAAAGTTAATCCCTTCCGTTAGGCATATGGGCTACAATCGACGGTTACGCGCCCTGAACTTGTTTTCCCTGGAAACTCGGAGGCTGCGCGGTCAACTGATCGAGGTTTTCAAGTTCTTACACGGGTTCAACGATGTCGATTTTAGTAGCATGTTTAGTTTAAATGATAACCCAACTCGCAACAATGGTTGGAAGTTGGATTTGAAACGGTTTAGGACTAGTGTGTGTGGGAATTACTTTACGTATAAGATCTGTGACACGTGGAACAGGTTACCTTCAGAAGTTGTGAACAGTTCCTCTGTGGATCATTTTAAGGAAAGGTTAGACCAAATCTTGCACACTATTTGAGGGTGTAGAAAATTTTCAGTGGCACCCGTTGCCATTGGTACCTCCTCGGTATGGGCCGCAAGGCCTTTTGAGGTCCTTCTTTTCCTTGTAACTCCTTGTAACTCTGTCTCTGTGTGTCTCTCTGTGTGTCTGTCTCTCTGTGTGTGTCTCTGTGTGTGTCTCTGTGTGTCTCTCTGTGTGTGTCTCTGTGTTTCTCTCTGTCTCTGTGTGTCTCTCTGTCTCTCTGTGTGTGTGTCTCTGTGTCTCTCTCTGTCTCTGTCTCTCTGTGTGTGTCTCTGTCTCTCTGTGTGTGTCTCTGTCTCTCTGTCTCTCTGTGTGTGTCTCTGTGTGTCTCTCTGTGTGTGTCTCTGTCTCTCTGTCTCTGTGTGTGTGTGTCTCTCTGTGTGTGTCTCTGTCTCTGTCTCTCTGTGTGTGTCTCTGTCTCTGTCTCTGTTTAGGACTAGTGTGTGTGGGAATTACTTTACGTATAAGATCTGTGACACGTGGAACAGGTTACCTTCAGAAGTTGTGAACAGTTCCTCTGTGGATCATTTTAAGGAAAGGTTAGACCAAATCTTGCACACTATTTGAGGGTGTAAAAATTTTTCCCTGGCACCCGTTGCCATTGGTACCTCCTCGGTATGGGCCGCAAGGCCTTCTGAAGTACTTCTTTTCCGTGTACTCCTTGTAACTCTGTGTGTGTGTGTGTCTCTCTCTCTCTCTCTCTCTCTCTCTCTCTCTCTCTGATCACACCGCATGGCAATGTATCCATATAACGTTAATAATAACCGAAACTCGAGAAAATATACTCTCTGCCTTCCGCTCTACTCCAAATCCTTTTCTCTTAGTGACCTCTTAATTCAAACTAATCTATCATATTTTGCGACTTTTTAACTCTGGTAGGATTCAATTCCATTCCTATAGTGTAAGAGATACTTAAATTCATGTGTGTATTATGCCATATGATGTGCGTAATAAATAATCATTTTTAAATAGTTGGAGCGTTCAAGGTCATCTGTAATAATCTATAGACTACCCCTCAAGCCCACTCTCAACACTTAGATTCCCCTAAGACACAGGTGTCTTCAAGTAACATGACTGCGTAGAGATCTAAGGTGTTAGATTCCATATTATATAATTTATGTGCTAGGTTTAAGAACGCTGGCATTGAAGGATGGAAGGAAGGGACAGTAAAAGCGATAATAGGTTTAATGAAGGAAGTGGAATGAGGATGGAGGTAAGCGTTGCTATGTCGAAGGAAACGAGGTTGGGTGGGGAATTACGAAGGGAGGAGGAAATGCTAAACACAAACTCAAATATTTATTTTAATGCCCAAGACCTAGAAAGACAGCAAAATACCTTAAACTAACAATGAATTGACAGAAACAGAAGAGTCTGGTCTTAGACGCACTGATAGGTTTAACGCATGTAGCTAGAGGCCGCCACTCAGAATTACCACTACTACCTAAGTCATAATAAGGTTATTTACTATGACAGAGTAGTCATGAGTAGTTATGGAAATAAAATATGATTATACTGTTGATGGCTGACTATATTCAGTTGGGATATAAACTATTGCTGACAATTTTGGATCCTTGGCTTTTAAGACGAATTTTTTATGCATATGTTCAACAAAATAAGAAATTGGCTGATTATTATTACCATTCGAAGGGTTGATACCCTTCACAACCGAAATCAATTTCAGAAGGGGTGCATGGTATCCTTATTTGCTTTATCGTCCCAGCACGCTTCACATAAGCCATTTACACAAAGATGGAAAGGCCGTCTGTGCACCACGAGACGACTCAGGCAATGCGGGGAGCAATGGTGACATTGCATGAATATGGTGTGCCAATAAGAGAAATATCAAGACGACTAGACGTTCATCGAAGCACTGTGGAACGGTGGATTCATCGGTATGAAGCAGAAAACTCAATCGCTACTTTGCCGAGGTCTGGTCCTCCACGTTCAACATCTCAAGAGGAAGATGCTGCGATTTTTAATCATGCCAGAGAGCATCCGTTTGTTCCAGCGACGCATATTTGCAGATACCTGAACCTTCGTTGTAGCGCAAATACAGTGAACAACAGACTTCACGAGGCAGGGTATTTTTCTCGCCGTCCAGCTATAAAACCTGCATTGACGATTGAGCTTAAAGAGGCGCGGATGAGATTTGCCTTGCAATACTTGCCGCAGGAGGAAGAATTCTGGAGAAAAGTTGTGTACTGTGACGAAAAAACATTTTCAACAGATAGTCATGGTTCCCTGCATTGTTGGAGGCAGCGCGGAAAACGCTATGAAGAAGGAAATGTTTTCCCGAGCAAACGTAGTGGTCACATCAATGACGGTGTGTGTGTGGGGCTGGATGTCTAGCTATGGTGTCGGAGAATTGACTCAAGTAGATGGACGCTTTACTGGACAGCAATATTGCCAGATACTGGAAGAGATGCTGCTACCCAGTGTTCGTGCGTATCTGGTTCCAGCACCGGAACCATTTTACTTAATGGAGATAACAGTCCCATTCATAGGAGTAACGTTGTGAAAGCGTGGTACGAAGATCACCCAGAGATTATTAATCTAATTCTGCCACCACGTTCTCCTGATATGAATCCGATTGAAAACCTTTGGGCAATAATGATTAACGAATGGGAGCAACGCAATGAAAGAACATTTGAAGCACTTTTAGCTCACACGAGGAATAGTTGGGAGAGCTTACGCCGAACACCAAACATTCCCTACAATCTGGCCTCTTCTATGCCGCAACGATTGCAAGAAATTATTGATGCTGGAGGAAGCTACACGAAATATTGATGTTAAAGCTATGACGTAAATGTGTATCGAATATATATTTATGTTAATATAGAATTTTATTATATTTTTATGTTTGATATCTATAAAAGTATATATTGTGACCATGAAAGAACTTTACTTATCCTTAGTTAGAATCTTTTCTTGCAATGTCTACGCTCGTGGAGATGATAATATATGCATTGTTGAAACAAACTATGAGAAGGTAATAGTTTCAGGAAAAAAATAAAAACTGGCAACATCGAGGTCATCACATGTTTATGGGAATTGTCATATGATATGCTACCAATAAACTCTTATATACTACTATATACAGTATACTATATTACGTAATAATTACGATGAACAAATCAAATGCAAATTTCTCTGATTCACGGCCCACCAGTCTTGCTTTAGACTAATGACTTGGACCTTTTCCAGTTTGTGTACCGTTTTTCATATAATTTATTTTTGAGAATATTTTTGTTAAAACTAACGAAAATATCACGACTTAACCTAACCAATTATGAAGAGCGTACAGTTGATCCATTAGTAAATAGTAAATACTATTCCAGAAACAAACAATGTTATAATTAATAATAGATCAACTGTACGCCCTTGATAATTGGTTAGGTTAAGTCGTGATATTTTCGTTAGTTTTAACAAAAATATTCTCAAAAATAAATTATATGAAAAACGGTACACAAACTGGAAAAGGTCCAATGACTTTCATAAGATGGAAGTAGGTTTAACATAGTTCGTTTAATAGGTTACCACTTAAAACAATGGATAAACTATCTATTAGTGAGACGACCGTAACTTCCTCGAAATGCGAGCGCGTGAGAGGTTCACTGAGGAATTTGGTTATTAGATTCT
The DNA here is from genome assembly GCA_023014485.1 of Bathynomus jamesi. NCBI lineage: Eukaryota > Metazoa > Arthropoda > Malacostraca > Isopoda > Cirolanidae > Bathynomus > Bathynomus jamesi. Next base: position 938,248 of record JAJOZX010000505.1, read on the forward strand.
TCACGTAGGATATACAGTATATCACAAACAACAATATTGACAACAATTCCCAACAATTACTTAATATCAATAAGTACATTTGAGCAAATAATTTAGACCTGCGTCAAAATAACAGGTATCATGCCATGATTTGGGATATTTGCCGAATTAGTCGTTCTCTATAGTCTACAGCAGTGGTTCCCAACCTTTTCACCACAAAGGACCCCTTTTATTTTTATTTTTTTCCCACGGACCCCATGTTTTTGAAAGATTCCGTCTACCAAACAAACTGTTTTTATTAACTAATAATTAACTCGTTTTCTCATTTTTCACTATCAAATAAAGGACATACTGTATAAGAGAGTATGCAATTAAAATATCGTGGGTAAATGTACGATTTCCATTGGAGCCTCTCAAAATATTGAAAGCTCACGGACCCCCAGTACTACCTTCGCGGACCCCCAGGGGTCCGGGGCCCCAGGTTAGGAACCACTGGTCTACAGTATATATTGAGACGGTATAATGTAATGCCCAGCTAATATTATGATGACTAGGATTGCTCCATAACCATCCCAACATCCCGAAACTTGCTCCATTCTGCTTCTTAATCATTTGTATTTTAAACACTAAAATGTAGCAGAAGTGACGTAATAATGGGCATCATTGGTTGTGTTAGAGCAGTTATGTGCACCAATCCAAACACACCTCCGCTGCCATAAGGACCGCCCATTTTATACCTAACAGACTAGCTTGGGACGAGACAGAAGCGTGAGACTTCTTGTAAGCACTGTACAATTTAGGGTGGAGCGAAAAATACTTTTTTTCTAGTATGAGGTTCTAATAGTGATTAAAAGTTGCATTTAGTGGACGATATATACCTGCCAAAATATGAGTTCATTTGTTTAATATGTTCAGCTGCCACCAGGGGGCTAAAGTTAACACAATTTTGGGTAAAAAGGAAAAAAATGCTTCTATTTTAGGTTTATCAAACTATTATAAAATTTTATCTTAGAATTATCTAATAGTTTGATTAAGATTCGTAAATGATAAGAATTCGTTTTGTAAAAATGCCTTTTCATATGCTTAATATCTTCAGCTGCCACAAGAGGGCTGAACTTAACTTAAAAATGACAATTAAGTATGATTCTGTATTTACTTGAAAAAGGGAACAGTAATAAATTAGGATGTCTCTCCTCCTTTATACTGGCTTGAGACAGTTAAGAAACGTTATTTCGTGCCTTAGCGGAGTTACCACCCTTTCCCCAACCAACCTCCCTCTAGAAAGGGTTCTTGCTGAAGACTATTTAGTAATTTGCTTTTGTGTCAAATTTTGGCTGTTTTTTTTCCTTGATTCTAATGAAGCACGAATCCAACCGTCTCTGTTTGTAGGTCCGCAGACTGATCCAGCAGCGTCTGTAACGAGCTTGACGTATCTCTCTACGGCTTGTGTATGACATGGAAACTGAAATAATTCTGAATGAAGAGTAGTACCATGTTTGATGCATGATTCAATATCATCAAGAGAAACTCCTTTGGTTATCGGTGGTTCTGCTATCTGAAAATCTTGCCACATAATGAGATCTGTATAGTCTTTGGCATAAAAATTTATTTCTGGCACCTTAAAATACCTGATAACATCTGTTTCTTGAATGCATGCCCTTGCTTTTATGATACGCCTAAATCCCAACTGACGCACATGCTCCCTTTCATCAGCTATCATTGCAATGAGAATGTTTTCTTGATTTGCGTAATATGCATTTCGCTGAATGACTGAGTCATGTACTCTCCTAAGCTCTTCACGGAGATACCGGCTTCTTGCAATCATATGCCACATATGTTTAGCACCATATTGGCATAATGGTTTACGCTTTATCTGAAACCACATTGGTGCGTATACCCTAACAATGAAAGTAGCTAATTCTTGTAAATTGCCTGAAGGATTCTCTGTGCTTGCATATAACCGCAGAGTCCTGTTTGCTGTGGTGAGCCACCTTGAATGTGATATATTGCCTGGACTCTTATGACTAACTCTTTGAGAATGTTCCACTTGATATAGCCTTGTGAATTTCAAGAAGGTATTTCTGGTCAGTACTTATGTCATCTACATCAACTTCACACATGTCCTCTTGAATTTCAATGGGTTTGAAGTTAACTATGGGAAGCTTTTCACAGTCTGAAAGTGCTCGGCCAATTTCTCCTGAAAATGCTCTTGGTCCAGTAGTGGTACCATCCAAGTGATGAAACAGATGGCGCAATGGAAGTTCATTAAGGTGTAAAAGGCATATCAGCCACTGCAATGGCTTATTAAAGGCTTCTTCCAGTAATCTTATTGTGCCTCCAATACTACCAGTGTTAACCACTGTCAACCACTGTCGAATCACAGCCAACTGCAACGATGTTCCCTATATCAACATTCCTTTCTTTCAAGCAATTCACTAGCGCTGTGCAAATGTATTTAGCTTTGCCACTGGAAGGTGTCACATGTGCAAAGTACAGAGAGTGTGGTTCAGATATTATGCTGATATGCTCTTCGCGTTTGGTTCTTTGGTGGTTAGAGCCATCACTCTCCTGGACTTGAATCATTGTTTTATCCTTTCTGCCATCAAAGTATAATCCCCGCATGGTTTTTGGCTCTCCTATCTGTTATAGTTCCTTTCTCTGTTTTTGTCTTTCACGTCTTAGCTTACTTCTGTCTATAATATTCCCTTTGTCTTCGGAGTAACAATTTTAAGATCTGCCAATACTGCAGAAGCAATAGCAGCCCCAGCTCTGTCCGACATTTTAAATCTATCACAAGTAATTGCTAATGAAGGCAGTGGCTCACGCATCTGTTGTTCTGATATTACATATTGAGTCGAGGTTGTATCTTCCTCATTATCTTCAGATATCTCTTCTAGTTGTTGAAGTTCACTTGTCTCTGTTTCGATTTGTAAGTTGGACGTATTGGTTATAGCAGTACTAGTTGTTTGTGAGGATTCCAGACGTGCTTTTTCCATTTCCTTTCGATGTTCTCTTGCTTGTAATCGTCTTGTTTGTGCTATGTCAATGCTTCCTATCACCATTATTCTGCGTGTTCGTTGGTCATTTAAAAAATCCTGCTCTTTTGGAGGGACTTTCTTACTCTTTTCACATGAGCATCTCCTAAACTCCTTACATTTGCAGGTGCAGATGTCAAACAAAGTGCATTTTGAAGAGTTTTCAAATTCTTCAAGCTGATTTTTGTACTTAGGCTGATCCTTGCGTGACTTGTATGGCTTTAATAAGGACCTGTATTTATCATGGTACACTCGCATCATCTGTAAAACGCGTGTATGTGAAACTATTGGCAAAGAGGCCTTCTTCCAAATATTTTCTACCTTTTTGGAAACTGCCTCTGCTATTTCAGAAAATGAAGGCTCCTTGTTATTCATCTGCTCCTTCACTAAATGTTTTGTGAACAGGTAATCTTTCATAATGCAGTTATAAGTTGGTAGTTGCATATCACTCATCTCACAAGGTACTTCAAATATGGCACACTTCATATGTTCTCTAGTGAAATGTTTATATTTAGTATTTGATGCCATAATATTTTTAAGAAAAATTCAGAATCACAAAATATCCTGTAACATCAAAACATTATATAATTAATATATATATATATTTATAAGTATATATAATATATTATATAAATATATAATATATTATATAAATAAACTAAAATTATATAATACATTATAACAAGCATTTTATAATAAAATCAATATTATCTATATAAATCACTTTAAAATAAAGTTTTATAATATTCCGATCATATTAAAAAACTCTCCGATCAACTGAGCGACTAGGCCTACTACCTAAGAAGACAAGTGTTAACACACTGTTCTAATGACTCACAGAAAGAAATTCCTTCACACCAAAACCCTCCCCCACAACCCTCCCCAAACCCTCCCCCACAACATTCAGTGTTGTCTCAACATGACTCAGTTACTCTAAATTGTGTTAACTTCAGCTCTCTTGTGGCAGCTGAAGATATTAAGCATATGGAAATGCATTTTTACAAAATGAATTCCTATCATTTAAGAATCTTAATCAAACTATTAGATAATTCTAAGATAAAATTTTATAATAGTTTGACAAACCTAAAATAGAAGCATTTTTTTCCTTTTTACACAAAATTGTGTTAACTTTAGCCCCCTGGTGGCAGCTGAAACTTTTAAACAAATGAACTCATATTTTGGCAGGCATATTTTGTCCACTAAATGCAACTTTTAATCACTATTAGAACTTCATACTAGAAAAAAAGTATTTTTCGCTCCACCCTACAGTGTACATACCTAATTCGAAGGTACAGTTTTGGTAGAAAAGACTGTCTATGAAGAAAAAATTCTGAAAAACATAAAAAGATTGCTGATCAGTAATGATTTTTTTTTGTTATTTCATTACTGTCAGGAAAAAGAACGAAAATATACAATATCCAAATAAAAACGGGAAATTCTCAATTAGTAACTTTTATGGTTTTTTATAATTTTTTGCTTCTTTAGACGAAATTATTTCAGAAAATGAATAAATTTATTGAAAAACATCATTGCATCGTTAAAACAAATTTAGTTCTTTAAATTGAATTTAATGAAAATTAAAATTTTTTTACTGATGATATAATTATGAGGGCCATTCAATATATTTTGCCCCACCTTTTTTTTTTTTCCAAGTTTCCTTGTAAGTTCCAGAAATTTTGTACACAAGTAGTTACATACCTTGTTTACAAGTTTTTATTTTTCCACATAGTCTCCATCCTTTTCTACGGCTTTCCTCCACCTCGAAACAAAGGCCTTTATTCCTTGCTGGTAAAAGTCCGCTGGGTTCCGCTGGAGCCACCTCTTAACCTCTTCAACAACCTCATCGTCACTCTGAAACTTTCTTCCACGAATAGCATCCTTCAGTGGTCCAAACAAATGGAAGTCTGAAGGTGCCACATCCGGGCTGTATGGAGGGTGGGGTAACACAGTCAAGCGCATTTTTGTGATGGCCTCTCTTGTTTGCAAACTGTTGTGTGGTGTTGCGTTATCGTGCAAAAGAAGGACGTCTTCCAGTTTTCTCTCTGGTCGAACTCGCTTTATACGTCTCTGGAGTCTCTGTAGGGTAGCAATATATGCTTCTGAGTTGATTGTTTGTCCTTTCTTCATAATGTCCACCAGAATCACCCCTTTCATGTCTCAGAAGATGGTGGCCATAACCTTTCCTGCAGAGGGAGCCATTTTGAACTTTTTCTTGCGTGGGGAGTCTGCTTGATGTCATTGCATGGATTGGCGTTTTGTTTCAGGTTCAAAGTGGTGTACCCAAGTCTCATCCCCAGTCACAATTCGTGAAAGGAAGTCATCTCCTTCTGTCTCGTATCGAACCAACGACTCAGAAACAATTTCTTTTCTTTGGGCTTTGTGGTATTCAGTCAGTTGGCGAGGAACAAACCGTGAACACACTTTTGAGTATCCCAGTTGCTGAATTATCGTATTCACACTTCCTTCACTAATTCCTAGCTCCAGTGATAGCTCCTTGTATGTGACGCGCCGATTTGATCGAATGATGCTGTTAGCACGTTGCACAGTGTGAGATGTCACAGCCGATGCCGGGCGACCGCTGCGTGGCTCATCATCGAGGCTGGCTCTCCCTCTCTCAGATAATCTCACACGTTTAGACCAGCGTCCGACTGTGCTTCGATCAACAACAACATCACCGTAAACGTTTTATAGACGTTTGTGAAAAAAGGGTGGGGCAAAATATACTGAGTGCCCTAGTATATTTAAATTAACATATTTACTTTTTACTACAGTCGGATGGTAGTAAACATACTCATTATTATGTAAAATGGTATCAAGAGAGGTCATAAAATGCACTCGTATTGGAATTAACTTTAAGCAGCTTCCAAGTGTAGTTGGTCAGATGGTCAGTTGGTCATTCTGACTGGTGCGGGACTTTATGACATACCTTTCAACCTATCAACCTTTCAAATGTTCCGTGCAATGATTCCTCATTTCATGAAGGTCAGTCTTGTCGCCGCTTCTCTCGAGTTGGCCTGGTGAAGTAGAGAATGGGTTTCTTTTGCTCTCCACCTCAAATAGCCAGGTGCACCGGCTCATCTGCGATTGTTCTGAGCCAAGTGTCTAATCTTCTTTTGAAGATATCCACCGCAACACCACTCGTGTTTCTTAGTTCCTTGAGCAGCTGGTCAAACAGTCTTTGTCTTCTCACAACAAAAGTATTTTCCTTCAGGGTTGAGGATGTTCCCTCTCTAGCCTTTAATTTTGGAACACGGCACATTTTTCTTTTTCTACCTTCTACTGTTGTTTGGGGGTTTATAGGGTTCAAAGTAAGATTAGCGGCTAGTTCTTCCACTATTTTCCAAGTGTAAATAATGGTGTATCTCTCTCTTCTTGTTTGCAGTGAATATAAATTTAATTCACGTAACCTTTCCCAGTAATTTAGTCCTTTGCATCCATTGATCTTGGCTGTGAAGCTTCTCTGAATCCCTTCCAGCTGTCTAATGTCCTCTTTTTTATATGGGGATGTTAGGACCGAGCAGTATTCCAACTTGGGTATGATCAATGTTTTCAATAGAGGAGTCATTATATTCCTATTCCTTCGTTTAAAGGTTCTCAGTATCTGTCCAGTTATTCTTTTTGCTCTGTTTACTGCTATATTATTTTGTGTTTCAAATTTCGCGTCATTAGTCATTACAACACCTAAATCTTTTGCTTTAGAATTTCTCTGAATTTCATATCCATTTGGGGTATAGTACTCCATGGATTTTAGGGCCTCACTTCTTTTGTACCTCAACAGTTGAAATTTCTCAGTGTTAAACTTCATATTGTGCTGCCTTCCGACCAATTGTAGATTCTGTTCATGTCTGTTTGTTGGAATCCTATATCCTCTAGGTTTCTTATTTTTCTACTAATCTTTGTGTCATCGGCAAAGGATGTTACTGTGCTGTCTCTGGTAACGTCCTCAGCTATGTCAGTTAGCATGATTATGAAAAATAATGGAGCTAATACTGTTCCTTGGGGTACTGAGCTAACGACTTCTGTTTCTGATGAAGATATTCCTGAACTGCCACTCACTGAGGAAATTATATATCCATTTCATTACTTTTCTTGTTATTCCCATATATTTCAGTTTATGTATTATGATTCCATGGTCACATTTGTCGAACGCCTTCGCAAAGGCTGTGCATATTACATCATAGTTTTCATTACTTTCAAGTGCATCAGTAATGTTGTTATATGTTCCATTAGTCGTGATAGGCATGATCTTCGTGACCAGAATCCATGTTGGGTATGATTTAATTTTTTACGAATTTCCAAAATGTCAGATTTTTTCTCTAACTATTCTTTCAAATATTTCAGTGAGATGAGGTGTAAGCGACACTGGCCTATAGTTTTTGGCCTCGGAATGATCTCCTTCATATATTGGAACTATGTTGGCTCTCTTCAGGATGCTCGGTATTTCTCCCGAGTCTAGTGATCGTCTCCACATCGAATATAGGGGCTTAACGATTGAATTCTTGCTGTTTTTTATCAGAGTGGCATTCCATTTGTCCGGTCCTGCCGCCGAATGTGCTTTTAGTTTCCTTATAGCTTGTGTAATATCATCATCTTCATCTATCTTCTATCTTCTTCTATATATATAAAAGAGGAAGTTTGTTTGTTTGTTTGTTTGTCTGTTTGTTTGTTCTCTATTGAAATGAATATGGCTGCACCAAATAGTGTTTAAGGTAGTGAATCAGATATAACTTTTCACGGGGAATCTAATGGTGTGCACAGTAGGTAGGTACAGTAGGTAGGTAGGTACAGTAGGTAGGTACAGTAGGTAGGTAGGTACAGTAGGTAGGTAGGTAGGTACAGTAGGTAGGTAGGTAGGTAGGTAGACTAACAGTAGGTAGGTACAGTAGGTAGGTACAGTAGGTAGGTACAGTAGGTAGGTAGACTAGACAGTAGGTAGGTAGGTAGGTACAGTAGGTAGGTACAGTAGGTAGGTAGACTAGACAGTTTTATTTAGTAAACGGGTAGGTACAGTAGGTAGGTACAGTAGGTAGGTAGGTACAGTAGGTAGGTACAGTTAGGTAGGTACAGTAGGTAGGTACAGTAGGTAGGTAGGTACAGTAGGTAGGTACAGTAGGTAGGTAGGTACAGTAGGTAGGTACAGTAGGTAGGTAGACTAGGCAGTTTAGTTTTGAATGACGGCATAAAGTCACGGGATTTAAGTACTGCTCTAATGTAACTATCTTTTCAAAATTTTCGAGAACTTTTTAAAATATAAGGTTAAGGAATAAGTTTTTTAATTTTAACACAATAAAGCTTAAAATCATTATTTTCGAAAACTTTTTAAAATATAAGGTTAAGGAATAAGTTTTTGCATTTTGACACAAAAAAAGCTTAAAATCATTATTTTCGAGAACTTTTTAAAATATAAGTTTAAGGAATAAGTTTTTGCATTTTGACATTTGAGTGTGACTTTTGCTATGGGTGACAATGGCCCAAAAAAGTTGGAACACCTCGCAATCTTTATGTTTTGACACCCAATGGAAAAACACGTAACATTGTTTACACTGAAGTGCTACAAAATGTCTGATGTTTTCAAGGAATAAAAACAATTACCAAAACTTTGTGTTTATGTGTTCATTTAGTTTTGTTCATCTTTTTACCTTATTTTGACACACCCTTACATCCGGGCAACGCCGGGTATCTCTGCTAGTCTGTTATAAAGTCGAAGTCCATTATATTTTCCCCTTGTCGTTCTTCTTCAAAGAACGTGTTTCTATCGCATATTAGTTTGTCAGTTTTTGGGATACTGAAAGATGATTCTTCTGAGCTCTTAATATTTCAGATATCTCTGTTAGATTATCAGATAAAGCATTGTTTTCATTTTTCAAACGTCCGGTAGTCTTGTGATTTTTCGAATTCCTTTTTGCAAAATTATAGGAGTACTTTGAGTTAACCTTTATCGCTTTGAGTTAACCTTTATCACCTTTATCGCCTTACTGTCTTCATTTTTCAAAAGTTTGATAATCGTGTGATTTTTCGAATTCCTTTTTGCAACATTATAGGAGTACTTTGAGTTAACCTCCATTGCTTCTATAGCGGCTTCTTCTTTCTCGCTATGCTTATCAGTTAGGTCCTTTATGACGCAATCTATACCCTGCAGTTTATCGTTTAATATTTTCTGATACTGTTGTCTTGGCAGTTTCTTAACTTTACAGTTACTCTTTTTCTCTTGCAGGACATTGACCTCTTTTGTCGCTCGAATCTGCTTCTCTTTTCTTTTTGTTGCATTTTTGGAACATGTCTTTTCACAATTTCTAGCGTCTTCTCCTCTAAGGTAATTAGCATCTCTTCCGTTGTCTTGGCATTAAAGATGTTTTTCCAGTCTATTGCTTCGAATTTGCTTCTTTCTATAGTGTGTGTTCTTTCCTTTCCTGTTGCTTTTATATTGGTTATTTCAATAATGTTATGATCATATATTACACAGGTCAACAAAAAAACATTTATTTTTCGTTGCCAAGGAAATTCGTACGAATTTAGGGTATTTTGGGGTTGCTGAATTCCAAAATGAAAGTAGTTTTTCCGATTTGGCTCTAGTTCTTGAGATAATGAATACCCTCAATTAATAGGAAACGTAACCATAACGCGTGCATATGGGAAACTACCGGAACATTCTAGATGGTGAGACCGAATAAAATGCCATTATGTATTTCATGTGTTTACTTTTGTATGATTTGAGACAATTTCAATGCGATTTGTAAGTAGGCTCCGCCTGAACATTAAATTTGTTTGCATTTTTACGTGTTTCAGTGGGGTACCAATTATCTCATAAATTAGAGCCAATCTAGCAAAACCGATGTCATATTCGGAATCAGCACCACAAAGTTACCCCAAAATCACTCTAATATGATTGGCAATAAAATGAGTGTTGACCAGTGTTATAGTTGGGAATATTTCTATGTTATCAGTTAGGTTGCTATTGTTTGTGAATGCCGAGTCTAGGCAGGTGTTTTTTCTTGTATTTTCTGTTATTTCTTGTGTTAACATAAATTCATCAGCTAGAGCTTCTGGTCTTCCCATGTGCCACCTTTGTCTTCATATATACATATATTTTTCCATATCCTTTTATAATTCATAAATGGAAAATTAAAATCATCACAATCACGACATAGAAAAATATTTGGAGTTGGAGAGTGTAGATCTTTTTCCTCTGTAATGGAATCTGAGAATTTTGAGGGTTGGTGTATTCGGGGGTCTATATATTACAATTAGTACCATATTTAATTTTTCGACTTTTGCTACACATTCTACGTAGTTGTTTGAAGTACTTATAGTTATTTCTGCATGTTTCTCGCGTGTATAAATAGTACATCCTCCTTTACGCCTTACTGTTCTGTCGGCTCGGAGGATGCTATACGAGTAGTTGTCAATATGTATGCTTCTTGTCAGCAAAAAAAAACACATTTTCACAGTTTGCCTGGCAGTCCTTTAGATGGGTTTCCGTGAGGCATGCAAAGCCGGCTCTGGTTTCTGGCATGAGTCCTTTCAAGTATGTGACTTTATCCATGGAATGGTTTGGTTTAAGGCCCTGAATGATGGCTAGGCTTATTTTTATTTTTTCGCTTTCGTTTTTCCATTTATGAATGATAGTTCCGATTCGTTTTCCAATGGTGGTGCATGTTTCGTTGCCTTGTGATCCTCCAAGAATTTTCCTCTCTATATCTTTTTCGATACCTGTTGTCCCGATATCGCATTGAATGTCTTTCTGTATGCCTTCTGTACGGCTCTCGGATCCCTGTACTTGTCAGTTGGCTTTGTATTTGCTGGATGGTGTTTAACAGCTGAATTATTCGTTACACTTAAAAAATTGGTAACCCTCTTAGGTGCTGCTGGTTTTGCCTACGCACCTGTCGCACTCCTTTGAGGGTGGTGGCGTTAACGGCATTTTTACACGTAGTTGCACTTCCCATATCTTGCGTAGGTTTTGCAGATAGTAAGATGGTAGAACTTGCATTCTTTTTCAAATTTACAATATCCATTTGTGTAATGGAAGTTACATAAAGTAGGATGTGCATAGATGCATTGCCCATCCCGGTATCTGCAGTACCCTTTTGCATAATATTTACATACGATAGTTTCTACGTTTGTAGTACTTGTCGTTATCGTTACTTGTTTATTTTCTATGTTTTTAGTTTCGATCGTCCTTTTATCGTTATCATTATCATTATTTTTATTATTATCATATTATTTTTATTATTATCATTATCATTTTCTACGTTTCTGGTTCTTGTCGGTCGTTTATTTTCTGTTTTTAGTTTTTGTCGTCTTCTTCTCATTATCCTTGTTAGGCAGTTTTACCATATCACAGATTTTACTTGTTTCTTTTCTTTCTTTTCATTTCTTCATTTCTCATCCACACTGTTTTGCTTTGGAACATTTCGGTCCTCTTTTCCCCCAGTATTCACTCCTTTTCTATCGATTTCGTATTCGTATTCTCTTATATACGTATATATATATATATATATATATATATATATATACATATAAACTACATCATTATTTGTAACTTTCTTTCTTTAAACGTACAAAATGAGATTTACCCGACATTACTTTAAGAAAATGATTATCACAGATGTGAGCGATATGATGTAGGATATAATGTACGATATGATGAAATGATGTATGATGTTGCTTGACCTCCTTCGTAACAGCAAACGTCATGTGATGGAGAGGATCTACGGCTTTACGTGTATGATTCGAACCACGGGTCGCTACGTCAATCATGTAGATGCAGAGGACGGTCTCCTATCCAACTCATACCTAGACCTAATGCTGCTTAACTTCGCCGATCTAGGGGAAGTGGTATTTCGACATGTCTACAATATAGTCTACAATGTGATGTAGCTTAAAGTTATTGCAATGTAAGTTTTCATTGTTAAATAAAGTGTAGCGCACAAAACATGATGCTACTTTACGCGCAGGGAAACTTAAAAGTCATTATTACCCACTTCTTCCGCCATTTCATAGGTTCATTGTGGGAAACACCATTTCCCTATAAGTGAAGTGAAGACACTGAGATCAATGGATTCGAATCCCGATGACGTCATCAAATCCTTCAATTGTGGCTTGAAACGTATTCTCAAAAATCATAAGGACTTAATTCCGCTTTCCACGTCCACTTCGCCTTCTCTTCCCTACCTTTACGGTCTTATTAAAACCCACAAACCTGACAACCCTATGCGTCCTATTATTGGCTCTGTGGATTCTATTACCTATAAACCCTCCAAATGGTTTGTCAAAGTTTGTTCCCATTTCTCGGAACTATCTCTGATTCACATGTTAAAAATTCCATGGATCTTACTTAAAAACTGAATAATATACGCACTGAAACCAACGAGAGAGAGTGATCATTGTTCATTGTTTACAAAAGTGCTGATTGGCGATATGCTTGACTTTCTCTCACAAGAATTACATAAGTATGACCTGCCACTACCTGCATACATCGTTTTGGAACTCCTTAAACTTCGCATCAAAGTCTGTAAATTCACTTTCAAGCGAATATTATCAACAGGTTTTTGGGATGGCCATGGGTAATCCTTTGTCGCCCCTCATCTTCAATATTTAAATAGAGTTTTTCGAAATAACTTACATTCCGAGAATCCTGAGGGTTGGCATCCCTTGGTTGTGGTACGTCGACGATATTTTGTGTATCTGGCCCATGAAGCGTGACCTGGATGACTTCCTCCTTCAGTTAAATAATCAAGTCCCCTCCATTAAGTTTACTTTAGAAGTGGAACAAAACAACTCAATCCCGTTTTTGGACGTGCGTGTACATAGGGAAAGCCCAGGTTTTAAGTTTAGTATTTATCAGAAAAACAAACAATTTGTCATACGTACACTTTTACTCCGGACATGACACCCCCATCAAGAAAGCCATATTTTCTTCAATGTTTCTCCGCGTTCTTAGGATCGCCAGTCCGGAATACATGGAAGCCGAATTAGAAAAATTCAACAGTATTGGAAGTGATTTGTGTTACCTACCCACCTGCCTTTTTGAAATCTTGTTTTAACAAGGCAAAACGAACTTTCTATCGTGTGAATAATAACCCTCGCACTTTGTCGAAGAATATTTTAGTACTTCCAGTTTTCCCGGGCTTTTTAGGCATTGCGAATGTACTTAAACTTTTGAACATTAATGTAGTATTTTCATATGACAATATTATGAAAAATATCATAGTAAAGAATAGTCCTACCAATAATTCAGGCATTATCTATAAAATTGGTTGTAAACAATCTGATTCTTTTTACAGTGGACAGACGGGAAAGGATTTGCACACGCGTGTAAAACAATATTCCGTTAGAACGGGACAGTCATCCAGTGCCCTTTTCGTCCATTTGTCAGAGTTATCCCACTGTATTGATTGGATAATGCTTCAATTTTGTTTCACTCAAACAACATTGTTAATAGAAATATTCTTGAGTCTGCCATTATTCAACTTACAAATAATTTCAACATTAGCCAGGGCCTTTTTACGCTTGATCCTGTTGTTTGAATTCGTTCAGAACGGATTTAGACAAGAGGAGTAAAGTGCTAAAACTGTGGTAGCTTTTCCTTATAAATTTGTATGCTCCTCCTATAATTTTTTTTTTTTGTGACTTATATACACTCTCGAACTTGTTATTTATTTCATTTTTTCTGAGGATATCATTAGACGAAAGGGCTTGAGCACCATTCTGTTTCCTTTTCCTTCGTGGTTATTTTCATCATATATATATATATATATATATATATATATATATATATATATATTATATATATATTCATTATTTATTCATCCACACTTACACTATGGAATCACAGCATGGGGTCGTACAAAGAATTATATACGATATCCGCTAGAAATAATCCATAAAAAATGCTTACGAACTCTCTCAAACAATGATAACAGACGATCTCATACCTCTCCAATGTTCAGAAATTTAAATTATTTAAAACTAAATGACTTGTTTAAACTTACTGTCGGTATCAGTATGTACAAAGTTGCTAATAATAGAAACTATACTTCACCCATTCACAGGGCGATTACCGGCCATTAGACCAACCATAATCATAATACAAGGCTTCCCAATGATTTTATATATAAACCAAATTATTCCATGCAAATTGCAGGTAATGCTCTCTCTTACAAAGGGGCAGATATCTGAAGCGCTATACCTATAAATATCAGACAAGCACTATCGTTAATTTCGTTTCGCCAATCACTAAAGAATCCCTTCATTAACCCCGATTAATGTGTGTGTGTGTGTGTGTGTGTGTGTGTGTGTGTGCATATATGCATATACTGTATATAGAAACTTGTAAATATTACTAAACAATGAAAATTACCTATTATACGAGTACAGTATATGCAAAATTCACAATCTTAAATTCGGTGCAAACACAAGCTATATAAATCATATGTTAAACGTTTCCATTATATTACGCCATAGTTATAATATGCCTCATTTATCTGTATTTTTGTAACTCTAAGATTGTATCATCATTTCTAATTTGTAATATTAGAAATTAATTACACTGGTCGAGAAAATCGAACTTTTTCCTCTCATCAAAGATGTATACACACTGTTCTAGATCAGTTTTGTACGCCGATTCCAGATCTGTTTTGGGATTTCATCTAGCACATCTAGTTATCGAAATATGACTGGTGTTAATTTCAGCACAATTTATCGTAAAAGTGCAACTTTATTCATAAAAAGAAATGTACACCAACCTAAAAACGTTGCGAATACGATTTTCTTTTGTAAACCTTGTCCGGATCGTCGCGGTACAACATCCAGCAGTAGTCTGCCAGCATACTTTCGTTCCAGAAACCTTGGTAGCGTTTTTCCATTGACTGGATGTCTTGATGGAAGCGTTCCCCCTGTTCGTCACTCACCGCGCCAAGGTTTTCGGAAAAGAAATCTAGATACAAATGTAAAAAATGTATTTTCAAGGACATGTGACAGCCCACTTCTTGATATGCAGTGAGCAGTTTCTGAACTCCATCTTTGTATGCGGGAGACTTGTGGTTACCCAAGAAGTTTCCACAAATCCATTTGAAAGCCCGCCATGCTTTTAGTTCTAAGGCATTGATGCTTTCTTCAAAGCCTTCATCCTGCAGAACCTCCCTGATTTGGGGTTCTACAAAGATTCCCTCCTTCAATTTCGCGGCACTAATGTTTTCAAATTTCTCAACAAGGTATCGAAACCCTCTCGAATTGGCCTTACCCATCGCTTTCACAAAATTTTCCATTAAGCCGAGCTTAATGTGGAGAATGCCAGGAAAATCTCCTTTGGATCAACTAAAGGAACGCACTGGACACTGCCCATTCCTGGCTCGTATGTGCTTCTTTGATGCCAGTCACGTCTGATCTAATGATCCGCGGTAGCACTGCTGTCCCATAGGCACAGGAAACAACAGTATTTCGTGAACCCTCCTTGCATGCCCATTAACATACCAATGTGGCGTTAAGTTCCCGTTATGCAGGAGAACCGCTTTCAAGCTTCGCTGTGAGGAATCACTGAATAGGCGCCATTCAGATGGTGTGTGTACCTGTGATAAGTTCTCGAAAAGTCCATTGATATCATAGCAATAGCAGAGCGGACCGTCTACTGTAAAGAATGTCACCAAATCATGGTTTCGTTTTCGATAGTGACACACTCGGAAGTTCTTCTCAAGTAAGTGTTTCTGCTTGAGTCTCGAGGAGAGACGTTCTGATTTCTCTTTGGAGAGGGCTAGGTCTCTAATGAGGTCATTCAACTCGTTTTGGGTAAGCCTCTCCGGCTCCGATTGTTCTTCGTCAGGTGTGTAGTCAAGATCGGCCGAAGGTCCCGCATTTTCCCCAATCGCACCTTCGTCGAATCCCCTTTCGTCTTCTAAAGAATCGAGTCCATGCTGTGGAGGTGCCGGAATCGGCATCGTGAGGGATCAGTCTGATGGCGGAGTCTACGTTCGGATAAACGATGTTATGCTTGTTCTTCACGGAGAATCCAGTTATGTTAACGTTGCAAAAGTAACACTCGTCATGATGGTCTCTCGGCTCTCTCCACATCATGGGTATAGCGAACGGCATCGACTTTTTCCTTTGGTTCAACCAGTCACGTAATCCATTCGAACAAGCGGTACAGTTAACATGTGGCGCCCACGCCTTATCTTGGTTGCCTAGTGGACAGCCGAAGTATAACCAGTAAGTTTTCTGAAGATCCATCGTGATTGTACGCCGTTGTGATTTAGTCGCGAACGAGCCGCACACGTAACAAAATTGTCGGGGTGATTTTTACACTTTCGAGGCATGATGATCGATGTCAATTCAGTAAACAAGCTTCTTACCAGATCACTTTATTTATTCCGACGATTTCCCCTCTATCATTCCATTCCTTCATTTTATTATGCAACTGTCGGGTAAATTACAGAACTAATTATTATTTTGAGGAAGGTGAATTTTAGAAAAGAATTCTATAATCGAGAATTCGTGTCAGTATAATTTTTAGTATCATATTAAAACTGCAGATCTAGGTTGGTGTGACAGTCCATTCTGTAGTTATTTTCCTGTGAATCGTAATTTAAGCTGTGGGCCTAAGGTGATGTGACAGTCCGTACCATAGCTTTTATTTTAATTCTGAGAAACGTAATTACAAGTATAAGTCAGGGGTGTAATCTTGATCATACCTTCAGACACACAAATGCTTATATATATATATATATATATATATATATATATATATATATATATATATATATATATATATATATACAGGGTGGGCCGTAAGTTTCCATACATAGGAAAAATAAACATTTTTTTATGGACAACCATTTTTATTTATATAATATGCTCTACATGGTTGCCATTGTTTTGAAAACACATTTCAATACGTGTTCCCCACTGTTGATGAACACGCATTAGCACAGTTGACGTTATGCTTGTAATGGCGTTGGTGATACGTTCCTTTAGATGATTTATGTCTCGTATCTTTTCCTGATACACCATGGCCTTCAAGTGCCCCCAAAGATAGAAATCAAGGGGGGTGAGATCTGGGGATCTGGGAGGCCACTCCACAGGACCACGCCGACCATTCCAAGCATCCGGAAACTGCTGATCCAAATACCGACGCACGTGAAGACCATAATTTAAATTTTCCTATGTATGGAAACTTACGGCCCACCCTGTATATATATATATATATGCAATAAAATCACAGAACAACACGTGATCTTTTTAATAAGCAAACAACCACAGGGAAAAGGAAAAAGAAACACGAAATCCGAGCGCTTTCGTGATATATTCACATCTTGAGGGACAAGAAAGAAATAGACAGAATTTACCAAGTAAATGAGTTAAATACACAAGCGAAAAATTCCCCAATCGGCAACTCAATTTAAAAAACAATAAAACAATCTAAAGATTTTTTCCCAATAGATAACTTAATCTAAAGGCTACTAAATTATTGAATACATGAAAACTATATAAATGAAATTAGACAATTAACATGTACAGAAAACAAAAATTATTATAAAAGTTATTAGAAATAGTATTTAATTAAAATAGGCAATTAAGTGGCAAGAATCTAAGGAAACAAAAGACATGGTGCAATCGTCGTCACGTGCTCTTTCCAGAATATTCAGAATATCTAAAAACAATCTAAACAATTTTTCAATAGATAACCTGTTCAAAAGTATAATAAACTATCAAGTACATAAAGACTATATAAAAGAAATAATACAATTAAAATGTACACATAAAAATGTTAACAATTATTAAAATAATATTTATTTAATTAAAGCAAACAATTAAGTAGCAAGGACAGATTCTGCCAAATTACGTTCCGTGGTTCAGATATGTAGATGATGTTCTTCGTCTTTGGCCAGAAACTTTAAATCTCAATGAATTCTTACCCAAGCTTAATAATTTAACTCCCTCTATCAATTTTACAGTTGAAATAGAAAAAGACTCATCGATCCCATTTTTAGATGTTTTAATATATAGGTCTGGAAAAAAGTTTAAGTACATACAATATTTACAGAAAACCCACTAATAATTAATTGTTCCTATATACATTATTATTCGGCTCACCACATTAACGTAAAACGAACCGTTTTTTCTACTTTGTTCCTAAGATGCTTACAAATTTGTAGCCCAGAGTTCATTGATGATGAAATTAGTAAGATATATAAAATTGCGTTTGATTTAAAATATCCAAAGAACTGCATAGATAAATCTTTAAAAATGGCAAAGAAAACCTTCTACGAGGTAAAAGACAAGACTCCTTATACCACAAAAAATGTCTTAGCGTTACCATTTAGAGAAAATTTCCTTGATCTGCAAAAACTGCTGAGGACTTTTAACGTAAATACGCGTTCAGAAATTTATATGTAATTAAGAATTCATTGATTAAAAACTCCCCTTTAAGTGAACAGAGTTGTGTATATAAAATTCCATGCACAATATGTAATAAATTTTACATTGGTCAAACTGGCAAGACGCTTGAGTTACGTATTAAGCAGCATAAATACAGTACAAGAACAGGCCAGGAATCTAACGCCATTTTCATTCACGGAAGAGATACTAATCATCCCATTGACTGGAAAAATGCCTCCAAATTAAGTTTTAGTAAATCTATTGTTAGTAGAAATATACTTGAATCGAGTGTGATCAAGAATAATGCTGATTTTGTTCTTAATATTAGCCCTAGGCTTTATAAATTAGACTCGTACATTATTAGAAAGGTGGGGTATTATTTTGACCGCATTCTTGCCACTTAATTGATTGATTTAATTAAATAAATATTATTTTAATAATTGTTAACATTTTTATGTGGACATTTTAATTGTATAATTTCTTTTATATAGTTTTTATGTACTTGATAGTTTATTAGGCTTTTGAACAGGTTATCTATTGAAAAATTGTTTAGATTGTGTTTAGATATTCTGAATATTCTGGAAGGAGCACGTGACAACGATTGCACCATGTCTTTTGTTTCCTTAGATTCTTGCCACTTAATTGCCTGTTTTAATTAAATACTATTTCTAATAACTGTTATAATAATTTTTGTTTTCTGTACATGTCAATTGTCTAATTTCATTTATATAGTTTTTATGTATTCAATAATTTAGTAGCCTTTAGATTAAGTTATCTATTGGGAAAAGATCTTTAGATTGTTTTATTGTTTTTTAAATTGAGTTGCCGATTGGGGAATTTTTCGCTTGTGTATTTAATTCATTTACTTGGTAAATTCTGTCTATTTCTTTCTTGTCCCTCAAGATGTGAATATATCACGAAAGCGCTCAGATTTCGTGTTTCTTTTTCCTTTTCCTTGTGGTTGTTTGCATATATATATATATATATACAGTATATATATATATATATATATATATATATACAGGGTGGGCCGTAAGTTTCCATACATAGGAAAAATAAACATTTTTTTATGGACAACCATTTTTATTTATATAATATGCTCTACATGGTTGCCATTGTTTTGAAAACACATTTCAATACGTGTTCCCCACTGTTGATGAACACGCATTAGCACAGTTGACGTTATGCTTGTAATGGCGTTGGTGATACGTTCCTTTAGATGATTTATGTCTCGTATCTTTTCCTGATACACCATGGCCTTCAAGTGCCCCCAAAGATAGAAATCAAGGGGGGTGAGATCTGGGGATCTGGGAGGCCACTCCACAGGACCACGCCGACCAATCCAAGCATCCGGAAACTGCTGATCCAAATACCGACGCACGTGAAGACCATAATTTAAATTTTCCTATGTATGGAAACTTACGGCCCACCCTGTATATATATATATATAATTTAGGGTGATTCAAAAATATCGATTGTTAGATTTTTTCCGGGCCACCCTCTAATTATGTTTAATTTGGTAAAAACGTAATGGGTGCTACTATAGCGTGATTCTTACCGGTGACTTCGATACTATAGGGTGATTCCTACCCGTTTTGGTTCGAAACTACAGTACTGTAGAGTGTGATTCCTATCCAAGGTATAAATGAAAATATAATAAATATAAAATGCTATTTATTATTAAATTTTATTTATTTAAAAAATAGTTTCGGTGCTACTATAGTATGTGGTCTACCTACGATTGGTTAGGTTTAGTCACGATATTTTCGTTAAAACTAAGGAAAATATCATGACTAAACCTAACCGGTGCTACTGTAGTATGCGGTCTACCTACGATTGGTTAGGTTTAATCATGATATTTTCGTTAAAACTAACGAAAATATCATGACTAAACCTAACCAATCGTCAAGGGCGATTGACAATGGGATGTAAACAAACAATTAGTAAACAAGATAAGAAGCTATAATTAAAAGGTAGACCGCCGAATCGTAGGTAGACCGCATACTACAGTAGCACCACCTAACCAATCGTCAAGGGCGATGGACATTGGAATGTAAACAAGCAATTAGTAAACAAGGTAAGAAGCTATAATTAAAAGGTAGACCGCCGAATCGAGGTAGGAATCACGCTATAGTAGCACCACGTAATGTATACAAAATTTCAGGTGATTCTAATGTATTTTAGGGGTCGCTACCGTAATCTAAATTATTACTTTTCTGTTTACTTTCAGGAAATTGAATTTTGAATTGTGGCGTTTTCCTTATAATATCTGTTCCGTGTGATAAGTGCATTAATGCACATAGAGCTAACAGTGCTGAGTAAACACAACACTCTTGTAACCATTTACACTCTGTTGTGACCGAATATTGAGGGGAACCGGCACTTGTACACTGTACTGTCAGCACAGCTATACTTCAGTAGTCGTCTGACTGTCGTGAGTGTAAGAGGTTCTGCTGTCGACTCTCGTCATGGAATCCCCGCCATCTTCTAGCAGGGGTACTGCTTTGCACACAAGAAAAGATACTAATGTTTGGCTTATTGGACAACCATCAGATACACTTAAAACAACAGTTCTTCCATCAAAGCGAGAAACTATGGCTTTGTTTATGGCTTACAGAAACAAAAAACAAACAATTCGAGAAGCCTGCTTGTCTACTGCAAATGATGTGTTGGCAGTATGGGGAGGAGCACGAATTCCAACTAGAAAGAAGTCGCACGTTGTTGACAAAATTGAGAAACTGTTCAAAGAATGGCAAGGATTAAAGAAAAATAAAGAGAATAAGGCGAAACAATTAAAAAATCTATTAGATAAGCAAACCAAATGGAACCAAGAATTAGATAGCCTGTTTGATATAGCACATGCAGATGCTATGAAGCTAATTGATATTGAAGAACATAAGCTATTTCTAAAACTCCAGCGAGAACAGGGGCGAAAAGGAAAAATGGATGGGATTGATAAAGAGTTTGAAAAGAAAGAAAAGTATGCTAAGAAAAAGGAAGAACAATTAAACATAAGAAAAGCAAGAGAAATGTCGAGATTTGAAGAAACTGTAGTTCTCAGTGACTCAACCAGCAGTTCTCGTGCTGAAAGACAAAATACAACATCTGATGAAGAGTTTACGGTTGATCCTAGTGAACCATCCACCTCAAAACAGACTGTACGAAAGAAACAAAAATCGCTTGATGATACATTGCTTGCAGCCCTTGATGTAACAAAAATGAGCAATAGAAGTGCATCATTAGTGATGATACCAACGATTGAAGGTCTTGGAAAAAATGCAGAAGAATTCAATGTCAGTTATTCATCTATAAGAAGAGCAAGAGAAAAATTTCGGAAAAAATTTGGAGAAAATTTAAAGAAAGAGTTTAAAGCTGATGTTCCTTTAACCATTCATTGGGACGGAAAACTAATAGAAGACATAACAGGACGAGAAGTTGTTAAACGACTCCCTATACTGATTTCAGGAGATGGCATTAATCAACTTCTTGGTGTTCCAAAAATCACTGCAAGCACAGGAGAATTAACTGCAAATGCCGTCCACCAAGCTTGTTTGGATTGAGATATCTCAGACAAAATAAAATGCGTGTTTTGACACCACAGCATTGAATACAGGTCGTAGAAATGGTGCCTGTGTTCTTCTAGAACAGAAAATGAGCAAACGTATGCTGTGGCTGGCCTGCAGACATCACATACTAGAAATAGTGTTAGAAGCTGTTGTTTCTCATTCATTGCCTGCATCATCAGGACCTGATATTTCAATTTTCAAACGATATAAAAGCAGAAGTGATTGCGTTTGCTACCATTCAACTTGAAGAACATCAACCTCGTGACGATTACAAAGAATTGCTGGAACTGACAATCATTTTCCTTGGTGCAGTACCAAAGAGAGGAGTTTCAGTCAGAAGACCAGCTGGCGTTCACCGAGCAAGATGGATGGCAAAAGTCATTTATGCCATGAAAATTTGGTTGTTTAAAACACAATTTAAATTAACACCCAGAGAAGAAAAAGGCCTTAGAGATATCTGCCTCTTTGCTGTACAAATATATGTGAAATCCTGGTTTACAGCGTCAGTTTCAGTTCTCACTCCTCGTCTCGATTTAGAGATGTTGACGAAACTGCAACTGTACAAACTAAAAGATGAACGCATTGCAACTGTTGCCCTGAAGAAAATAATGAATCATTTATGGTATCTTTCAGAGGAGTTAATAGCATTTGCTTTCTTTGATGATGGCGTGCTACACCAAACTAAAAACCGAATGAAGCAAGCATTGCAAAACGGCGCCGAACCAAATCCAGAGAAAAAAGCGGTTATTGACCCTGAAGTTATTGAAAACAGAGAACTGGAAAACTTTGTTAATGCAAATACAAAAGAATTTTTTAATAGACTTGGTTTACCATCAACGTTTCTTAATAAGAACTCTGAAGAGTGGAATGAAGATGACTGCTACAACAACGTAAAACAAGTCATAAGAAAAATTCAAGTTGTTAATGACAATGCAGAAAGAGGAGTTAGTCGATGAATACAACAAACTAATCACAAATGATGAAGAACAGAAACAGTATCTCCTCCAAGTGGTAAAGAAATATAGAGCTGCTCTTCCAAATAAAAACAAGAAGACAATATCATCATTAAGAAATTAACAGTGAAATATAATGAACAAAAGGTTATTATTATTACGGAAATCTTATTATTATTACAGAAGAACTGTCAATTTGAAAATGTAGAATGGTTATGATAGGCCTACCGGGGAACTTCCACTTAAAAAAAAAGGTAACGCACCGTATGCTTTACCTCAAAGGTGGTGTGGAAACAGTGTATATTTCTTATTTTGTGTGTGATTTTCAACTTATGGTAGCGACCCCCTAAAAATTAATTTTTTTAATTCAAAATTTGCATACATTACTTTTTTACCAAATTAAACATAATCAGAGGGTGGCCCGAAAAAAAATTCAAAAAAATTTTTTCCGTCAATTTTTGAATCACCCTAAATTATTATTATTATATATATATATATATATATATATGGGATAAATGTCACAATTAATCAAGTGAAATGAGTGAATGATGCAAACCCACAAGGAAAAAGAAAAATGATTCCAAGGCCTTTCATGTATTCAGAAGTACACCTCGTCATCTTGCCTTCTCCCTTCATTCCCTGACGAGGTGTACTTCTGAATACGAAAGGCCTTGGAATAATTTTTCTTTTTCCTTGTGGGTTTGCATCATATATATATACACAAGGTGTTTCGGGAGGAAAGGTCAATACTTCGGAGGGGTGATATTATCGGTCATTATGAGAAAAAAAGTTCATATGAACATGTGTCTAATTCTGAATGGTTACGGAGATAGAGCTGTTTGAATCTACAAATACAAAAGCATTGTTAATGGGCAATCAAGAAAGAGAAACCAATTACTGTTTCTAACATTTGATGTTTAAACATTGGCATTTTGAATGGTATCAGATACAGAAATGACAAATTTGTTACAGTTTACAATACGTTTTCGAAAATCCCACCGTTAATCTCAATGCACTTTGCAACTCGTGGGCGAAGATCGCGTGTTGTTCGTCTGAGTTGATCTTGAGTTTCCTTTATGCGAGCAGCAGCATCCAAAATGCGCGCGAGCAATTCGTCTGGTGTATCCACCTTTCTTTTGTAAACTTGACTTTTCATCCACCCCCACAAACAATAATCTAACGGAGAGAGGTCTGGAGACCTTGGTGCCCATTGAATGGGACCACCGCGGCCGATCCATCGACCAGGTAAAGTTTGATTTAGGTATTGCATCACCAGACGGGTGGAATGTGGAGAAGCTCCGTCATGCTGAAAGTACATACCAGCGCGTGTAGCCAAAGGAACATCCTCCAATAGTCCTGGCAATTCATTTTGCAGAAATTCTAGGTAATTTTCTCCTGTAAGACGATTCTCTAAAGAAACAGGGCCAATCAGCTGATCATTGATGATACCGCACCACACATTGGCAGAGAAGCGATGTTGAAAATTTGTTTCCACAGTGGCATTTGGATTTTCGTCTGACCACCGATGAGAGTTACGAGTGTTGTTGATACCGTCACGGGTGAAAGTAGCTTCATCGGTGAACAGTATTAATCGAAGCAATCGGCGATTAGCATTTACCCAATGACAAAATTCCAGTCGCATGGCAGCGTCTCCTGGTTGAAGGTGTTGTACACGCTGTACATGATATGGATGCAAGCCTTCCTCACGTAATGTTCGCCATACTCTTGTGTGTGGTACACCGAGACGTGTAGAAATTCTTCGTGAGCTAGTAGTAGGACTACTCTCTACCAACTGAAGAATGTTTTCCACTTCATCCACATCTTGTTGACCTTCACGTTCAGATGAAACATGAGCGCTGGGAAGTGTACCAATCTCGCAATGTGTTGAAAACCCTGGTAAACACTCTTCGATCCGGAATTCTGCGGTTCGGAAACCGTCGACGGTATTCTGCAACAGCAGCTGTTGCACTTCCATCTCAAAAACCGTAGACATACACCATATCTGCATATTCGGCATGTGTGAAGGTGTGTGTCATTCTTAACACTGCTTCAAACACCAAACACTATCACTCACAACAGTCAGCTGTCGATTAGCTTATGTTACATGCTTACATTACAGCTTACATGGTTCAAGGTTATAGGGGAGGGAAGGGGGAGGAAGAGCTGCGCGCGCATCAGATTTAAACAGCTCTATCTCCGTAACCATTCAGAATTAGACACATGTTAATATGAACTTTTTTCTCACAATGACCGATACTATCACCTCCCGAAGTATTGACCTTTCCTCCTGAAACACCCTGTATAGTAGGAATGTTTGGACACTTTTTTTGTTTTAAAACGTTTTAATTAAAATCTAGCTATGGTTGATGGTGATTTTACGCACCTGATTTAAGCAAACAGAAGCGTAGTTATAATTTACGTAAACTTAATTTGAAGGGAATATATTTGTTCATTTTTCTTAAAGCAGTGGAGATGAGATGGAAGAGGGCGATGAACCATTATTATTATTATTATTATTATTATAATACGGTGAAATGAGGTGCGAGATTTTTAATACTTATAAGCTATTTCCACATATTTAAATTGGATAAATGCATCACATTAACAACCTTGTTTGTCATCGCATTCTGCACAACAATATATATATATATATATGGGATGAATTTCACAATTAAACACGTGAAATGAATGAATGATGCAAACCCACAAGGAAACAGAAAAATGATTCCAAGGCCTTTCGTATATTCAGAAGTACGGGACAGAAAAACAAAAAAGATTAGCACATGATTAACAAGAGTTGATTAGAGGCAAAAGGTATTTTAAGAGGATATTGTCAATTTTATACATTCCCGCACTGTTACTGAAATTATTTTAAAAATGGATAAATGCACATTCTAGAATATTCCTTTCAATTATATCTGTGTTTTTAACGAGCGCTTTAGAACTATCCCACTTGATACTATGATTACATCTATATATATGGTTAAACAATGCATTATAATTATTTGCTGTTCTACACGCATATTTATGCTGTTTTACTCTAATATCTAACGTTTTACCTGTTTGGCCTTTCGATCGGATGTACACAATATGACTCAGTATATACACGTCACGGTTGACAAACCATACGATTTCAATCGATTTTAATCGATCCAAAAATTGCTTATATCTCTGTTAATATCAATTTGCACAAGAAATACCATAGAAGAAAATAGATTCAGATTTAAATTCCACAGAAGAAAAACCTATTGTCATCCCAAAGTCCAGGTCATGTGCTTAAACGAATATTAACCCAGCCAGTCATTCCCTATTTTTAAAATTAACGGCCATCCAATGGCGCCCTTCTCCACTGCTTACGTCTGTGTTCACGATAAATGCGTTGCAGTCTCTCGTGATTGGAAGTTTTATCGTTTCAGTCTTCACAAACACTCCTATAAATGTGCCACACGTGAAATGATCATACTTCATCACCCTCTGGAGTGTAACCATGTCCATTTTTAAAAGTCCGTCATGACTCCCCTAAAGCGGTCAACTTCGATTAGGGCCTGAGACTCAAGATAAACTACTATGCTAATAGGGTCGACTAGCGGCTTGTCGAATTCAAGTCTAAGTGAGGTGTTTCCGCTATGCTGTGGGCTTAAGTGTGTGACTATACTCCCGCTGAAGTCAGAGAAGAGATCAAAAGCGTACAGGTTGACCCTCTCGACGAATTCGTTCTGCGTTACCCCTGTACCTAATCCGTCACATCCACCGACGCTATACGCTAAGTTGTTATATGCTCTCGCGCAAATTGAAAACTCGTCATCTGTTGAATAGCTCGTTTCTAGTGACCTCCTAAGGCGAAACCGTTGGCATACAGAGTTATATTTTTAATGCCAAAAATTTTTAATTTAAATGCAGATTTTTTATATTTTCCACTTCACAGAAGCGTGTTCTTGCATTCCAATTAATATCCTTTTAGGCAAAATCTCGAGGGCAACATTTTCTATTTGCTTGGATGTTATTTTTTTTATGCAGGAAGGAGAGGCCAAGGGCAAATGCCCGCAAAAGCGCTCCTCCCATAGAAGAAGAGAGCCAAAATCAAAATCCGGGGTTGTCCAGATGCCTAGACACTCTGCGTTTGAAAGATGAGAGGTCATAGACAGGAGGAAAGATGGATTGAGGAAGATTGTTCTAGAGTCGACCGGTTGAGTAGATGAAAGACTGAAAATACCGATTAACCCTTGCATTAGATAGTTGGACAGAAAAGGAATGAGAAAGTGTAGAAAGTCTGGTACTGCGTGCTCTCCTTAAAGGAGGAGGCATGCAGTTAGAGAGTTCAGAAAAGCAATGTCCGTTATAATAACGATAGTAAAGAGAGCGTGAAGCAACATTGCGTCGAATAGAAAGATATTGAAGACAATCAGTAAGAAGTGGGGAATTGATGAAACGAAAAGCCTTTGATTCCACCCGGTCAAGTATGGCTGTGTGGGTTGAGCCACCCCGCACATGAGAAGCATACTCCATACAGGGGCGAACAAGACCCCTGTACAAAGTCAGCAACTGAGTGGGGGTGAAGAAACTGCGGAGGCGGTACAGCACACCTAACCTTTTAGAAACTGTTTTAGAAAGAGTATATGTGATCTTTCCAGGAAAGATCACGAGAAAAGGAAACGCCAAGAATGTAAATAGAAGAGGAAGGATTTGGTTGTGTGTTGTTGAACAGTGGTGTAGTGCTGTGGGAACGCGTTGGAACGGCGTTCCCTTACTTTTTTCGGTAGACGGAACGGTGTTCCCTCACTATTTCAAATAAATCCGAACTTACAAATCTCTAACGTCATGAAATTTTAATTCCCACCCCTAGAAGAAATATGAGAAAGAATCATTAACTGTTTCATTTCTTTTAGCTTCGACTGAGGCAATGCTAGCCTATAAAGATCTGATGAAACAGTCACCACGGCGTACCAGTTGTTAACTTTTTTTTAGTTAATCATTCCAGTTGTTAGCTATTTTTATTGATCGTACTGGATGTCATATATCTAATGACACTGGAAATACTGCATCTTCAACCTTGGAATATATCCTAATATCCAGTGCATATGACCTCAAAATATCCCTGAAATTGGTCAGATTTCAAAAGATTTCCCGGGGGGCTTACAGTGCCCACGGACCCCCAGCTGTATAGGCTCGCCGCGCTCGCCATTGTCCCCCCCCGCATCGGAGTAACACTTTCAAAATGCGTTCCCTCACTTCTTTATTTAGCACTACACCACTGTTGTTGAAGGTAAGGGATAGTCGTCTGGGAGACTGTGGCGAGTAGACAGATGGAGGAACTGAGTTTTGGAGGCATTGAAAGCCACAAGGTTTTCTCTGCCCCAATTAGATATAGCAGAAAGATCAGAGGCCAGGTGTCCCATAGCCGTCCTACACGAATCATGAAGTGACTGCTGTGAGGGACGCTTTGGGAAGGGGTTGGAGCAGTGAAGAGTGGAATCATCGGCATAGGAGTGAATAGGACAGGAAGTGCGAATTAAAAGATCATTAATAAATAAAAGGAAAAGAGTGGGTGACATGAGAGAACCCTGACGAACACCACTGTTAATAACGTTAGGAGAAGAACAT
Organism: Bathynomus jamesi; assembly: GCA_023014485.1. Classification (NCBI taxonomy): domain Eukaryota; kingdom Metazoa; phylum Arthropoda; class Malacostraca; order Isopoda; family Cirolanidae; genus Bathynomus; species Bathynomus jamesi. The sequence continues at coordinate 966,754 of JAJOZX010000505.1, forward strand.
TGGCTATCTACAACTGCAGCTATCGATCGGCCAGAAAGGAACTTAGAGATGAACACAGATAGAAGGATAAAAACCGAAGGAGGGCAGTTTCAAAATTAAAGATTTTTGCCAGACTCTATCAAAAGCTTTTGATATGTCTAGCGCAATAGCAAAAGTTTCACCGAAATCCCGAAAGGAGGATGACCAAGAGTCAGAGATATATGCAGAAAGATCACCAGTAGAGCGTCCCTTGCGGAACCGATACTGACGATCTGAAAGAAGATTGTGAGAAGAAAGGTGTTTAAGAATCTTCTTATTAAGGATAAATTCAAAAACTTTCGAAAGGCAAGAAATCAAAGTAATTGGACGATAGTTGGAGGGTTGAGAGCGGTCACCCTTCTTTGGGACAGGAATGAAAGCGAACTTCCAGCAGGAAGGAAAAGTACCAGATGAGAGACAAAGACGAAAGAGTTTGCCTAGGCAGGGTGTCAGCACAGAAGCACAGTTCTTAAGAACAACAGGAGGAACACCATTAGGACCATACGCCTTCCTAGAGTTGAGCCCAGATAGGGCAGAAAACCTGAAGGGACTGTAAACACTTTCATTTGGACTCTATTAATCGGATATTTGACTGTGGCAAGCAGTAAATTTTTCTCCATTTCCATCTGTTTAGCAGAGCTTAATTTCACACGCCGTACGCGGAGATATGTTTCCATAATATGAATCACCACAGGCTTCCACTCTCTTCTTGGACAGCATCCAGATTTAAACAAATCTCAGGGCTCTTTCGGGTGAGTTTTAATTTCATATCGACCCCATTCACAAGCAGCCTCTCCTGGAACGAGAAATCTGTGTGCAGTTGTCCATAGCAGTCATAAATTTTCTTTTTAGATTTTTTAAATTTACTCTTTATATGACTTTCATCTTTAGCTGATAATAACCTTCAGTAGTTAAAAAGGTGTCCTTTGCGTCTTTTGAAAAGGTGAGTACATTTTCCAGATAGGAGCGTAGGTGGTAATATACATCACACTGGCTGAATATGGTGTGTAGGAAGTTCGTTTCCGGATATACGGCGTAGTTGTTTTCGTAATCCGACCCATCTGAATGTGCTGTTCACAGTTTAACGTACATGTACACATTGCTTGGGTCAAAAAAGTAATGACCTGCGTTTGGGATTACGAATTCTATACGAGCACACTGAGAGCTAATAGTGTTTAACAGGTTAACTTTAATAAAGTCACCATCCTCGAAAGTCGTCTGTGTAGGAGGAATATCAAAGAGGGCTAGCTCAGATTTACAGCATTGTGAACTACTCGGATGGATGAAACGTGCTATGACGCGGTAGAAATAGTGTTACCTCTCTCGTCAAGCAGTAATCCGTCTATGAGGCCCGAGTGCAGCAACCTTAGCTTATATCAGTTAAAAAAGTGGTCAACCATTAGTTTCATGCGTTTAGAACTTTTTCTAAGTCCTTTTACGTTTAACACCTCGAGTTGGTACCCCCTTCTTCTTCTTCCTCCGTACAGTGCGCTTTTTCTTCCTGGTTTTATTTCGGCCGCCACGCATTTTCCTCTTCGCACCTTTGACAATTTCATCCCGTGTACGCTTTAAATGTTTTTTGAGAGCTTCTTTAGGCTTAGTGCCCTCCATCATGTCTTCTACTGTATTAAGTCCTGATTGTAAGGCCTTTCTTCCAAGACATCTGGCACCACTCTTCAGTAAGGGGACAGCCGTTTGCAATATAGTTGAAAAAATGGATCCAATCCCGCTTCTGCGCTGATGTCTCAGCCCTCGATAGACGGTGAATGGCCTTTGCGTCATTCTGTCGCAGTACGGCGGATGTGAAACTTCACTGCTAAGCTCCCGTCACCGAATGAAAACTTTTTCGCCTTAATCGTCCTTATACAGGGTGTTTCACAACCCATTTGCCATACTTTTGGGGGTGATTTGGGGGGTAATATCGAGTAAAAAAGTTAATACAACATAGGTGCTATTTCCAACCGTTGCAGAGCTATGGACGTTTTAATATGTGCAAACAACAAATCCCTACTTGTGTGTAATTCGATAGATGGCATCACTGGTGGTAGTTTCGGTTAACGAAGTTACCACTACTAATCTTCAGTTTTTTCTTTCAGTTGGTTCTGATCTGTGGTACGAGACACTGTGTTGCGCTAAGGTGAACAATCAAAATGAATCAACAGTTGACACCCGCTGAATACGCTGATATCCATTTCATTTATGGATTCTGTGATGGTAACAGCAGAGTGGCAGTTGAGAACATCGAAGACATTTTCCGAACCGCCGAATACCGAACACGCAAGTGTTTAGTGACACACACCAGAGATTAAAGGAAACAGGAACAGTTGTTCCACGTAACCAAGAACATGTAGCACGACGGCCCGTTGCTGTGGAGGAGCGCATACTGGACCTACTACAACGTAGCCCAACTACCAGTGTTCGAAGGATTTCTAGACGAATTGGTGAATCCGCATCGCGTGTATGGCGAACCATACCATGAGGGGTTGTATCCCTATCATTTGCAACGTGTGAAAGCTCTTCAACCGGATGATTACGATAAACGTGTTCAATTTTGCCAGTGGATGGTCGTGCATCGCCAAATTCTTAATCGCATACTGTTTAGTGATAAAGCACAATTCATTCGGGATGGAATTAACAATAGACGAAATTCCCACTTATGGTCCGCAGATAATCCCCACGGTATCGTTGAAGGAAGCTTTCAACATCGATTCTCGGTGAATGTTTGGTGCGGTGTAATTGGAGATCAGCTGATTGAACCGTTCGTTTTGGAACAACGATTAACTGCTGATATTTATCTGAACTTCCTAAGGAACGAATTGCCGCTTTTGATGGACGACGTGCCCTTGGAGACAAGGTGCAGGATGTTCTTTCAGCACGATGGGGCGCCACCACATTTTGGTCGTCATGTTACAGATTACTTGAATCAGCGGTACTGGAATCGTTGGATTGGTCGTGCTGATCCAATATCGTGACCCCTGAGATCTCCGTACCTAACCCTGTTAGATTTTTTTATGGGGCCTTATGAAAGAGATGGTCTACAAGACCAAAGTACAAACGAGAGAGGAACTCTTGCATCGGATTATGGATGCCACTACTTACATACGAGAACACCCCGAAATGATTCAATGGGTAGTGGACTCTTGTTTGGAACGAGCAAAGCTGTGCATTGAAAACCGAGGCGCACATTTTGAACATTTATAAGATGTATCTCATAAAATGTAGAAATAAATACATCAGCTTAATACTCTCGTTTATTTTTTTCCGTGCACCTTAAAACGTCCGTAGCTCCGCAACGGTTAGAAATAACACCGATATTGTATTAACTTTTTTACTCGATATCACCCACCAAATCACCCCCGAAAGTATGACAGACCGGTTGTGAAACACCCTATGTATATTGAGATACTGGTTAGTAGGTTAGATATGACTTTGACATAATGAGGCTTATCATAATAAATAATTGAGAGGTCGCGCGTCTTAAGGTACCTAAGCGCCACCACAGGCGAAAACGTGTTTTTGATGGATATCACTATTTTCACCCTTCCTCTATCGCGTGGTTTGGGTTATAATGACCTTACGACACTAGAAGTATGGTTGAAAATCTTATGAAGCGAACTACTTTTTTCACCTCTATCGCCAGCTGGACTCTGCCGCCCAGATGTGATGCGCGTTTTAAGGCCCCAATATCCCGTTCAACTGGTGGGAGGTGATGGGGGTGGGGGTGGGACGCTCGGTCTCTGGGTGGCGGGAACAGCAAGAGGAGCGCGTGCCAATGAAAACATGGCAGCCACGCCGCTCTGCTTTCTGATTGGCCACCCGCTCCACGCGCCGAGAGGGACACGACACAAACATCCTGTCAGTACCTTAAGACTCGCGTTGCTGTTAGCAGGCGTCCTGTGTTCGTGCTCATATTGCTGAATATTGCGTGGTTATTCTATTCACCCGGCTTCTAACTATTATGAACGTGTGCAGCAATGTCTCACCGTGCTAGTGATAGTGATGAAAAATCAATGGAATCATTGTGTGCCAGAAATCACACCCAAAGTTCGGCATAATAAGAAAATCAAAAAATTAAAAAAAATATATATAAAATATAAAATATGAAAATCTATTCCAAAAACTCATCAACATCGATTTTAGCAACAAAATATATGCCGGCTTATCTTTGTTTACGATTTCTTAAACTAAATCAGACGTTAGGTTTAAACTTTTCAGACTCCCATTTAAGTCTCTCACAATGTCCTCGGTTGTGTCATAATGCCACGTCCTAGTATTACTTCTGTACTGTAGTACTGCACCTCTAAGAATCATAAAAACGGTTTCTTTCTTATTAATACTTAAAATTTGGTGGTCAATTGAAATTCGCATATTTCAACCTCATATAATTCACGATCCAAATCAATGGGCCTACGTAGTTCTGTTATAAAGTTGGACAGGGTATTGTTAGGGTGTACAGACAAAGAGGCAGAGGAAGGGAGTGTGACATAGAAGTGGTTAGGCGACATGTTGTATACTATTTAAGCTTCATTATTGCATCAGCTTTTATATACTGTATATCAGGGGTGGCCAAGTTTCATGGACCCAAGAGCCACATACGACGTTTTTCAGATGTACGAGAGCCGCAAAATATTTTTAAAAGAATTTAATTATTAAAAACGTATACATATACATATAGTTATACTCACATTATTAAATTGTTTAATTACTGCTTGTAGAAGGCTTAGTTTGGGTCTTCATTTTGGTTGTTAATGCTTTAAAGTCTGGCTGATGTGATGTTAAGGCTGTAGGAAGAAGTTCAGTCAGGTGTTCGTTAGTGATGGCAGCATGATGTTTTGACTTTACAAACTTCATTACCGAGAAGAGTGCTTCACAGCAATAAGTTGTCCCAAAAACTGAGATAAGTTGGAAACTGGTTTTTCTGAGGTGAGGATACTTTGTCTCTGGTACAGTACTTGCTTCCAAAACTCAACTGCAGATAAGCTTTTATGTATCAACTTTAAACCCACGTCCTCCTGTAGCTCCAAATGTTCTGTTTGTATTGAAGCAGCTTCCGTAACAAAAGGTGTGGTAACAGGACAGCCATCGTTGACGACATTAATCAGGAAAGGATTTACAAGAAATTCGAAACATGGTTTTAGCTTCTTTAGTTCATCAAACCTGAACTGAAAATCAACACTTAGTCCTTCTAATTTACCTTTGTATTCCTCCAATTTACTATCTTTTATTTCAATATCAGGAAAAGTGTTTGCTCGGTTTTTCAGGTGGGGAAAGTGGTCAAATTTTTTTGTTACTATATCTTTTTGGAAGAGCTTTATTTTATTCTGGAAACTGAAAACTGTCTGTGTAAGGTCAGAAATGACCTTATCCTTTCCCTGAAGTGCCAAATTTAGATTCTGAAGGTGTTGTATTACATAAGTAAAAAACATCAGATCCTGCACCCATTCGTGATCTTCTAGTTGTGGGTATGACTTTCCCTTTTCTTTCAAGAAATCAATGATAGGCTCCAACAGTGCAACAAACCTATTCAGGAGATTACTAGTTGATAACCACCTTACAATACAGTAGAATGAAAGGTCATCTGGCTTATCTTGAAGATCCAGCTCCTCGATAAAAATTCTAAACGCTCGGTGCGTTTTTGCATTTGAACGAATGAAATTCACAATTTCTAGAACACATCTCATAACACTGTCATACCTAAAGTACTTGCTCACCAAATGACCACGGTGAATGATACAGTGAATAAAGAGACACACATGATACTTGGGATCGCGTGTCAAGAGCCCAACTAGGCCTACATTTTGTCCTACCATAGCTGGTGCTCCATCTGTTGCAACACTGACAAGTTTATTCAATGGTACTTGAGCATTTGGTAATGCCTCGTCAAGTGCGTTCTTATGTCAACCCCTCTGGTGGTTTCTCTTAGGGTCATTAAGTCCAAGAGTTCTTCTTTCACATTTCCATCGCCAGTAACATAACAAACAAATATCGCCAGTTGAGGGTTATCTTTAATATCTGTGGATTCATCGAGGGCCAAACTGAATGCAACAGAATTCTTCAAATCACTCTACAACGAGCATGTAATTTCAGCACTGATCTTGGAAATACGTCTCTCTGTAGTGTGGCGGGGAATAGAAATACTTGCTATTTGTTCTCGAAGCTTTGTGTTATCTGGAGCGAGAATTGCAGTAACATCAGCAATCTTTCTCTTCACAAATTCTCCACTACTGTAGGGAATTTGAGCACGAGCAATATTCCATGCCATAACAAAACTAGCTTCAGTAGTTAAGTCAGCTGTCTTACACAATGATGAAAGTACAGTTTGTTGGGCAACTAGGCTAGATTTCAACATTGTTAACTTAGTCTTCCACAATTCTGATTTGGGAGGAAATTCCGTAATAAAATTTTTATGGTTAGTTTCATGATGACGCTTTACTGTAAGTTACTGGCTTTAAAGTGATTGAGTGCCACGTGGCAGATAAGACACACAGGTTTCTCACCCTTAACAGTAAAGACAAACCTCTTTTCCCACTCCTGTTTAAAAACTCCATTTTCTTCTTCATATTTCCGTTTCTTACACTTTGTCTGCTCAGTCATTTTAATCAACTACTGTAAGGAGTTGTATAACTTTCACTTGTATAGCTGAGAAAAATAGCCACTATTTGATCTAAGAAGCCAATTTTAAAACACACTCACTCGTTACTGCACGCGGCCCGCAGGGTAGCTCGACGGGTACTGGACACTGGTGAGTGGCGATTGGTGTTAATTACATAATTATCCCGCTTAGTGCCTGTCACGCAAAAGAAATTGTCGTATGCATGACGCATTTTACTGTCAATTCAATTTTTCCTTGTTTTTTTTAAATATTTTTTTATGCGAAAAAAAAATTATATTTGTATTATGAATTTTGTCTTTTAGGATAAATACAATAAAAACCAAAATTGTCTCGCGAGCCGCAGTTAACAACCTCGAGAGCTGCATGCGGCTCGCGAGCTGGGGTTTGGCCACCATTGCTGTAGATGGTGAAGCTTTCTGGGTACCCCTAGCCATTTTACCAGGTACATTTTTCTCTTTCCAGAACCTTTGCTTCCTAAAAAAATTTCAGTTTTAAGCACTCTTTTTCCTAAATTAAATGTCACTTTCTGCAACTCCTCGCCATAAAAGCCACCACCAATTTCTTCCCCATTCAAATCCAAATCTTCAACGTAATACATTATCACTTTTATAAAAAGTTCTTCTTTAGGCCTCATAGCTCTACCTTTAAAAATCTCACGAGTCCAACTGATTTTGAAACGTGCAGCGCGTGGTGATGCTCTGCGACTATCTTTTCTCACCTCAGGCTCTGTATGCGTACCCCTTTTTAAAATCTCTTTAGGTGATGTACCAATCGTACGGTGGTGTGAACGGTTGTAGGATGATGCTAACCGTTCCAGAATGCCTATATATCTGTACGTGTTTTTACGTGTGAAATAGCGATGCATGCGTTCCTTTATGGTACGTTGAATTCTTTCGGCTAAAGATCTACAGATCTACAGAAGCTAAGGCTAACAAAGACCCTAAGATCCACTCTAAGGTTAGCCCGAGAGAAAGGAAAGAGTAGGGGGTTAAGAGAAGAGAAGAGAATAAGGGGTTAAGTAGGGAGCAACACCTATCATTCGTGGGTTAACTTTCATTCAGAAAAAGAGAAAAAAGACTTACCATCATCATCCGCCGGCCACTGCCGACAAGTCAGAAAAATAGTCGGAGAGAATAGGAGAGGGGTGAAAGATGAAAAGAAGTAAAATAAGAACGCTTACAAACCATGCAAACACAGTCTTAACTCACAGTCATACCATGCAAACTACAAACATGCAAGAAAAGAGAGTTACAGACATGCAAAGTAAAAAAAAAAAGAAAAAAAAAAAGTAGGTAAAGTTAAACAAAAAGTGGGTTAGTTTACGCCACGAACTACATCTACGTTCGTGTTAGTCTAATTTTTTTTTTTTTAATAATTTTATTGCTGGCATCACACGCTGGCATGTCACAAGCTGGCATTCATCGTCAACAGACTCATCCTCGAGCACCACCACCAGAGCTCCTGTTGCTAACTTTGTTTTTTTATATTAAACAACGTTAGTACTTTTAAAATGTCTGTCAAGACGGTTCTTAAACATATTAACGCTGGTAGAATGAACGACTGACGCGGGAAGATTATTCCATTTATCAATTACTTTAAACGTAAAAACGTTTTTAGCGATATTAGTTATGAAACGTCTGCCACGCAACTTAAATCCGTTATTGCGAGTATTACTATTATCGAAAGTGAACAATTTGTCAAAATTTACGTTATCGATGTTATTAACGATTTTGAAAACTTCAATAAGCTCCCCCTTAATCTTCTAGTTTCGAGTGAATACAGGTCTAACTCTTTAATCCTATCTTCATAAGGCTTATTGCGCAATGACGGAATAAGTTTCGTGGCACGACGCTGAACCCTTTCTAACCTATCAATATCCTCACGCAAGTACGGGCACCAAAACTGAACTGCATATTCTAAATGAGGCCTGACTAGGGACTTGTAAAGGGGCAATATAATATCCTTCGATTTAAATTCGAAATTACGCGCTATGAAGCCTAACATCCTATTAGCTTTTGCGCAAGACTCCAGGCACTGGTTCCTAACCTTTAAATCCTTAGATACGCGTACGCCTAAATCTACTTCCTCGTCAACGCTCGCTAACTCCCTATCATCCATCGTGTACGTGTAATTATTGTTGCGAGAACCTATATGCAAAACTTTACATTTGTCTACGTTAAATTGCATCTGCCACTTATCTGTCCACTCCATAATCCTATTTACATCGTCTTGGATCCTATTTCTATCGTCCTCGTTAACAACCTTACCACCTATTTTAGTATCGTCCGCGAATTTTGACACGTTACTAGTCAATCCTACATCTATGTCGTTAATGTAAATTAAGAATAGCAATGGGCCTAACACTGAACCCTGTGGGACACCGCTACCTACATCTAACCACCCGGATTCACTACCATTAACTACGACCCTCTGCCTCCTAGCACGAAGCCATTCTTCTAACCAGTTAGCTACCTGACCGCGTATACCGTGCGCTTTAACCTTCGCAATTAGTCTCCTATGCCGAACTGTATCGAACGCCTTTTTAAAATCTAAATAAATAACGTCAGCTGCTCTATGCCTATCGTATTCGCGCACTATTTCGTTATAAAATTCTAACAAATTAGTTAAACAAGACCTATGGCGTCGAAACCCATGCTGACTACTATTAATCAAATCTCTACTTTCTAAGTGATCGATAATACGATCCCTAACTACGGATTCCAAAAGTTTACCGACAATTGACGTTAAGCTAATGGGCCTATAATTGCTAGCTACTGCGCGGTCGCCTTTTTTAAAAATAGGCGTGACGTTAGCTAATTTGAAGTCTTCAGGAATAATCCCCGTTTCGAGTGACTGATTAAAATCTTCGTTAAGGGGCCTACGATAACTTCTTTCAAATCTTTCAAATGTCTGGGATAAAAAGCGTCAGGGCCTGGAGCCTTGCTAACTTTTAGCCTATCGATATAATGCGCAATCTCAGCCTCGTAAACAGTTATTTCATCCAAAATAGTCTCGCTACTAAATGGAACGATATCGTCCACGTCGGGGACATTATTTACGTCTTCTACGGTAAAAACTGTCGCAAAAAAGTTATTGAAAATACCCGCCATCGCCTGAGCGTCAGAAGCCAAAGCGTCATTAACATCCACTAGAGGGCCTATGTTATCTTTTACCGGCTTACGATTATTTACGTATTCAAAAAACTTTTTTGGATTATGTTTACTATCCGCAGCTATAAGTATCTCTAAATTACGCTTGGCATTCCTAACTGATCTTTTAACCTGACGTCTAAGCTCGATATATCTATTAAAGTTAGCTGCCGTGCCATTGCGCTTACTAAGTCTATACGCTCTATTACGCTCGTTTATAAACTCTCCTATTTCCCTAGTCCACCACTTCGGCCTACCACGATTTCTAGCGCGCTTGGGCCTACGAGGAATAAACTCCCTTTCAATATTCCTAAAACTTTCTTTAAACGCCACCTAACGCAAATTTGTGTCATTGCCCATAAATAAGTCATCCCAGTCCACTACTCTCATCCTATCAGCAAAACTATCAAAATTAGCCCTACGAAAATCAGGGACTTCTATTACGTTACTATCCTGAGTATTTTTTATAGCTAACTTAAACCTAAGAATTTGATGATCACTACATCCTAAACTCTCGCCTACTTCTAAACCTTCGACTATATTCTCGCCGTTCGTCATCACCAAATCTAAAATATTGTCACCGCGCCTTATGCACAGAATTGGTAGTGTAATAACTAATATTAAACTCTGCCAGCATGTTCTGAAAAGCTCGGCCTATAAATTCTTTCCCCATGTCTGTACAGAAATAACCGGGGATCCTGTTATCCTTTAACATCACTGTTTTTGTAGCTTTAGCCACTGTTTCAGGCAATTTATTTTTAAGAGGTATTAGCCATAAGTATCTAGAGAATACATCTATTAGAAATAGTATGTATTGATAGCCGTCATTATACACCGAATACCATTGCATGTCAGTTAAATCAGCCTGCCAAATAGGATCAATCGATGCGGCTACTGTCTTGGCAGTTTTAAAACCTTTTTCTCACCGGTTTATGACGTGTATAAGCGTCCTGCTCACGCAAAAACCTCTCATCATATTTTTCTCTAAGCCCTCAGTATAGGTCCCTCTGTACAGTCTATTAATTCCCACGTAAGAAGCTGGATTAGAAATATCGTAGTAGTGCTTTCTTAACATGTTAGCCATTTGCGTATTTTAGAGGCGCGCGGATAGGGTTGTGCGTTGCTGATTGGCCTCTTCTTCCTCTTCAGAGATGTTACCACCGTAGCCGAAGGCGTGCTCTGCTGTGGTACAAGCATTGCTTGCCCCAAGTCTTTTAATCTGTTCTGGTTGCGTATCAGCGTTTTTGAAATGTTTATTTGCTGTAGTCTCGCTTTAATATGTTCCCAGCCTACTGGTGATGGCCTAGCCCACTTTCCTCACCAAATCATGTCGATATCAATAACAATGGGTAACAAAATTTGGAAAATTTTCTGTTTATTGTGATTTTTCTGTCGTTTCTTAATGATTTCGGGGCGCTGATTCCAAAAATGATATTGGTTTTGCTCTATCATCAACCGTTTCAAAAATATAGGTTATCACACTTTTCATATGGCAAAGTATATAAAGAAGGCTAACATAAATATTTTCTGAAAATAAAAACACTATTGGAAATTAATGTTTATTGAGCTAAAATTGTTTGACAAACCCAAACTGGTGCAAAGGATATAATATATATCATGATGAGAACCGATAAGAGAATAACAAGCCTCGTTATGCAGTGTGCGTTCCTTAAAAATGCACTGAAGAACGCGACTTCCGCGTATGAACATTCTTATCCTTTCTGATCAGCGACCATACGTAGTCTCCCATCATGGAAGCATCCCAATGGCCCTGGTACCTTTTCTCCATCGTTTGAATATCTTGATGGAATCTTTCGCCATGTTCTTCACTCACATCGCCCAGGTTATCACGAAAAAAGTCTAGATGTGAATGCAGATAGTGTAATTTTAAAGACATACGGCACCCCATTTTGCCATAGCACTTAATCAAGTTTGACACTAACTCCTTATAGTTTGGTGCTTTATGGTTGCCTAAAAACCCACGAACTACATCACGGAAAGCACACCAAGCCTCTTTTTCGATCGGAGTCATCTTGGTTTCAAGGTTCTTTGAATTCAACAGCGCCTTGACTTGTGTTCCTACAAAGATGCCAGCCTTGACTTTGGCCTCAGAGAGTTTAGGGAACATGACCCGAATCTGTTGGAAAACCTCCCCTCCAAAATCTAACGCAGTTACAAACTGCTTAATTAGACCCAACTTAATATGGAGAGGTGATAGCAGAACTATGTCAGGCTTCACAAGAGGTTCCCTGAGTACATTGTACTTTCCTGGTTGCAGTCCTTCACGTGGAGGCCACTGAACTGTTTTATAGTGCTCAGTTGAAGCCCTGCTATCCCACAGACAAAGAAAACATGAATATTTAGTAAACCCTCCTTGTAAACCTAACAGGAAACCAATCATTTTGAAATCACCACACACGTCCCAGTTATATTGTTCATACCTGATTTAAGTGAGCAGTTGTTTGACATTTTCATAGTCCTCTTTCATTTGAACAGAATGTGCAACTGGTATAGATGGATATTTGTTCCCATTGTGGAGTAGAACAGCTTTTAAACTCCGAGTTGAACTGTCAATAAACAGGCGCCACTCTGAGGGTATATGTGTTAACCCAATAGCTGTGAATAGACCATTAACCTCGCTGCAATAACAGAGAGAGCCATTGACATCGTAGAACCTTGCAAACTCTTCATGCCGCTTTCGGTATACAGTGCTCTTGCAGTCTTCTCCAAGCAAATTCCACTCTTTGAGTCTGGAGGTCAGAAGCTCAGACCCTGATTTCGTCAGACCCAAATATCTAATTAAGTCGTCCAGTTCCCTCTGATTTGGAAAGTGAGGGTTTGTACTGAAAGTTACTGTATATTCTTCATCATGACTGTCCTCACCAGCCGACATCTCAGATGAGCTAGCTGCATCCTCATTTTCAACCTGCAAAGCAAAGAAACAAAATATAGGCATAGCTATATATGTAGAAGAGCATCAGCACTAAGAAAAATCGACACATAATGACCCACAGTGTGTAAATACAGAAGGTAAAGTAATGGATAGATACCTGTTCTGGTGGACGTGGTATTGGAAGACCTTCGCCATGTGGTACAGGAGCTATGGACGACGCTATGCTTGGATACTGAAGAGTCTGCCCTCCTTTAACTTTCCTGTACTTAGAAACATCTACCATGCAGTAGTAGCAATCGTCGTGGTGGCTCTTTGGTTCTCTCCATATTCAAGTGTGGAGCAGCAGCTTCCACAGATCACATGGGGTGCCCAGGGCTTATCTTGGTCACCCATAGGCATACCAAAATAGAGCCGATACGCGATCCAGAACTTGGTGCCTTTCACAATCTTGTGCGATACTTGCTTGGGGCCTATGTAATACCCACAAACATAGCAGAATATATCCGGCGAGTGTTTACAAGCTCTAGTTGCCATGCTCTTTACCAAACTATACTACATTAATCATAACCTGCAGATATAGAGAGAAGGGTTATTAAATCTGCAACAGATTACAGATTCCAGAAAAAAGATGTAATCACAACACCGAAATAATGTTCGCAATAAAAAAGGATCGATAACACTCAAATCGTCAGCACAGAGAAGCACAGAAACACAGTACCTCAGTGCTGGTAACCATCAGACAAACAACCTGCTTTCTTTGTGTGCTCACACTTACTGACTTCTCAGACTCTGCGCTCTTCTTTATATAGCACAGTGGAAGTTTCGGGCAATTTCTAGAGCAAGAAACTGTCAACGAACATCCGGATTGTTCTCAACAATTCCTGATTATTCTGATATTGCTGCGCCCATAATAACATTATACTGGTAAAACATGAAAAATGGATTATCTCTGAAACCATTCATGATACACACAAACCAAGGCCAGATTTGGACTCAGCGCCCACAAATGCATATAAAAACAAAAAATTATATATAAACAGAATCAGTGTTACACAGTGTAATGTTCGAACCCTGTACCTTTGACCCTTCAACAACAACCTCGCCTGTATCGGACCATTGTACAGGGTGTACATAAAGTCAGGATCTATTTTTGTGAAGCACTTGGAAATTATATGGAATTCATTCATAAAATGATAAAGTGGTAACATTTATTAAATAATTAAGAGTAGGATTCGACGTGACGCCCATCAGTATCCCTGCACAGCTCAAATCGTTCCGCAGTATTTCTAAACACATTCTGGAGCATTTGCGGGGTTATGTTATCTGCAGCAGTTCGTATACGTGTACGTAAGTTTTCAAGACTCGTAATCTTCGTCTGATAGACGTGCGACTCGATAAAGCCCCATGCAAAGAAATCTAAAGGGGTTAAATCTGGTCATCTCGCAACACAAGGTCTGTTGCTTCCGCGTCCGATCCAGCGATTTGGAAAACGTCCATTTAGATAATCTGAACAATTTTGGCATAGTGACAAGGAGCACCATCATGTTGATAGACGACGGTACTAACAATCCTATCCCCAATCAGCTGAGGTTCAAGGAATTGCTGCAACATGTCCAGATAAATAAGCCCCGTAACTGTAGCTTCAGCAAAGAAAAAAGGACCATAAACCTTAGATTTTGTTAAACCCATCCAGACATTAACTTTAGGTGAGTCTCTTTCCCAATTTTGGACGAAATCATTCTGTCTTTCATCTGCCCAAATTCGACAGTTATGGCGATTTACTTTTCCACACGTATGGAAAGTGGCTTCATCACTAAAGAGAATGTTGTCCATTAAATTATCACTCCAGATTTGTTCTACGAGATCAGCACACACAGCACTTCGTCGAGGGAAATCTTCCTCATGTAAATCATGTAAAACCTGCAAATGATAGCTTTTCTTCTGCAAATTAACTTTCAGAATTTTGTGCACAGATTACGTCGGGAGGCCGAGTCTGTGTCATGCAGCACGAACGGACGTACGTGGCTCCTCAGTGATAATTCCGCGTACTGCATTCACGGTAAGATCTGACATACACGGTCGTCCTGATCTTGCTTCATCATTTACAGATCCAGTTCGTTTAAATTTGTTCACCAATTTTCGTATTTTCTTGTCTATTGGCCCCGGCTTATGAAATCTCCTTCTAAACTTCTCTCTGATGTCATTGTATTTCTTTCCCTCGATTCGCCAAATTACTATTGCCACATGCTCTTCTGTATTCATTCTAAGGGCTTCTGAAAAGAAAAATAGAAAAAAATAATTATTTCACAAAAATAGATCCTGACTTTATGTACACCCTGTACACCCGTTGTTCTTTGCTTGTTCGTCTATGATCAGTTTCGCTTCGATGTTTGACAACTACGAGGAACTCCACCGGTTTCTTATAATCTTCGTAGTCATGAGGAAATTTCTGCAGAACTTCTTCGTATAAGATTCTTTTCTCGTCAGGAGGCCTTTCACTGTTTAGTAGGCTCACCAATTCGCTTTCTATTCTTTTAAACCTGTTTTTACGGGGTTCTAGAACCGAATCTTGACTCTTTGTGTTTTGTAGTGAAGCATACACCTCGTGTGGGAATCCGTAACGACGTAAGCGCGACTTCTGAGAGGGCTTCATTGGTACATTGCATTTTATAACGTTAAGACAGATTTCGCAGATGCATTTTAAAAAGTCGGGGGGTCAATATTTTTAAAAAACAGGTGTTGGAGAGTTTGTGGCAGTCGATGATAGATTTTTATTAATTCACGGTATTTCTTTAATCTCTTTGTCATTCTGGGATATACACCGTTTCAACCTCGTTTGGGGATATATTCGTTCTTAGAAGCACCCTAAACTTGTTTCGCGGGTGAAGGTCACAAACTAAATATCCGTAACGCTGACTTGTAGCTTCTTTATAAACGTCCAAAAACTCTTCACGGTGATTCGGGAACATTTGGCTGACTAATACCCCAATTTGGGATACATCTCGACGCTGAGCGAATAAGATTAGATATTGAGTGTGTAGTGATACATCGCGCATGTATCTATTTTTGAAAAATAGATTCTGATTGATGAAGAACATGTTAAGATGGTGGGAGAATACTGTAAATGTCTCGGCAACCGTTCTATCCATTTCTAACATGAGATCGTCAATTAAAATAACCGTGTGCTCTATCCCCTTTATAGAACTAACATCATAAACACCTTTGTGGAACAAAATATCATCTTGATATTCGTTGAATAGCACCATATAACTTTATGCACAGAGTTTGAGAACAGCTCGTCCTTATCTTTAATGATTTTAAGCATAAACACGGTTTTACCGCAGCCTATAGAACCGGATATAATGCATGTAGAAGGGCTCATGAACCTGAATTTTTCTACAGAATCCATCTCTAACACGTCACACTCTTAAGTGGAACATTTACAAAATATAATAAAATTTTAAGCGTTGCTCCTTATATTCTACAATCTTGTTTTTCTTTTTCCCCAGAACCGTGAATGATTTCGAAGTTGAGGTACTGTACCAACATCATGTACCCATCGTGGACATTGCAAATGAAGCTGATGATAACGACGATATTATAGTTGTTGAAGCTACAGACTGCTCCACCAACATTACGCCACTAGGGTTCCGGAGCCCTCAGCAGTGACAGCCGTAACGCCCACACTCTCCAATTCGGGTAGAAAGCGGGTGCATGAGTATGCTAACAGCCCCATTGTTGAAACTCCTTCCACGGCAGGTATAAAGCATGTAAAACTCTCTACGAGCGCGTCGGCCGTTAGACCCTCAGTAAGTTCTGAAAATGTAATAGAACCTCAACCCTTTACGTCTTACGGTAGATCTCCTACAGTAGCTCCTTCTACAAATAAAACTGTACCCACTTATCCTTATTCAATACCGCCTCCCGCTGTGCCCTCCACCTTGGCAGCAATACCTCAATCTGTAGTCAGTAGCATATCATTCAAACTGGTGCGCAACGTCACCTCCAACTAGAATGGTTGTTATAGAAACATGAAATGTAGTTTAAACAAAATGTAGTGACTTGCTAAATTCTTTCTATTAATAGCAGATATTATGCATTGTATAGTATTCCACTGTTCACAATGGTAATTCAGGTGTCTACACTGTGTCTAACACTGAAATATACTGTACATTCAGTATAACATGACGAAGAGGTAACACATTTCAAGCCACTTCACTGTCACTACCATACTCAGATTCGTTCGAATCACTGGCATCTACCTCTATGCCATTAATGTCACCAGTGCTTTCATTTTCATCCTCCGTGGGTGCTGACGTAGTTGCTAACATATTCTGTGCAATGTCTTTTGGCATTTGGTCCTCTTCAAACCACACACACTCAGCCTACAACCACTATCAGTTGGATCAGCAATGGAATCACCAAGAGGATCGTGCAGATGAGCTCTTTCAAATCCGTTTCACCCTTTGCAAAAGAACGAACTTTGAAGTTGGTAATGTGCTTGAGTCTGCAATTTTCAGTTTTGAGAGAGGGTCCAACAGCTTTGTCGGAGCATACTTTTGTCGAAATATGGCATAACGTGCATCGCCAAGTGTTGAGAGCCTGGGTTTGCCATACATGTCACAAACAAACTTCTCGGTTCCATCTACCAGGTCATGTATTACCTTTGAATGTTCACCAAACTTAGTAAAAATACATTGATAGTCTTTGGAAGATTCAACTTTATTGTAGAACTTGACTTTCCCTTTTCTCATGAAGGCAGATGTATAGTCACATCCAGAAAATGCATGTACAGCTGGAAGTACTTCACACATGGTTCCAATCTTTCGACTTAAGCTTGTGACATCAATGTACTTTCTTGTGTTATCACTATTAAAACCAGTTTCCATTTACGAGTAAACATTGGCAGCAAACCTTTTCATGTGATGACAGAGAATGCAAAGAACATCGGTATCAGTGCAGCGAATCACTACAACTGGTTTTGAATTGAGATCATTGACATGATTCAAGTATAATACAACACGAGTATCAGCTTCTTCTTACTCATTCCTCAATGATGCCACATTATAACTACTGACAACACTATCTTTTGTTGTGTACACAAAGTATTCTTTGCCACAGTTCACATATAATGTATGCCCCTCTAGGTCCTCACTGTACTTATCTTCACTCCATTCGCTGGCTAGGAAGGACAGTAGAGCAGCTTTGAATTTCCTTGATCCCAGTGCATCTTTAAAATCTCTAGGTCTTTTCTGATTTGATCCGGTGATTACTACATCAAGTTCACTTACTTCTCTTCGAGTCTGTTCTTCTTCTCTAATAGATTGTATTTTGTATGTCACATGCAAAATCTATCCTAGAAGCAATACAATTTCAGTTGTATGGATTCAGACGGGGGACCACTTACTTCAAGGAAATGTCTGAAGTGCAATGTTTGAAATGCTGTAGCTAAGAGTGTGTGAAGCCTTTTACACCTATTGAAGTGTTTGCCTGACAGAAGCCCATTTAGAGAGCCTGATGCCAGTACTTCGCTATCTAGCATTATGGTTTCTCCACCACTACCATCAATAAAGAACCCAATGTTACTATAGTATGTCAGCATGATGTGGAAGGGACCGAACATTATGAATACGTTATCGAATCGTGGTGATTTAGTTACTTGTATCTGGGACGCTGGCTTAGCAATGGCCAAATCATACGTGACAATGACATATCTCTCATTACACTCGGAGGCTACATTTTGTGCTATTCGCAGGGTTTCTGCTACAACATCTAAGCGTGTGGTGGGAAGGCTGATGTTTCGCAGGTAGCATACAGTTTGCAAAGGAAGACACTCTGCTGTGATAAGACTGTTCCATGCTGACCACACTGGTAATCCTTCTTGCAGTGTGGATAGAACCATCCACATTATGTCTGTTTCTTGCTTGTTTACTGTAAGGCTAGATAGTTTTGTAGGTGATTTGATAGTGTAATTGGAGGTGGACACTTTCGGTTTTTTTCTATAGGGTTGCACTTCATACTGAGGTGCGTCAAAGGAACGCTCCCTGCAAAATATATCCCTTGAAAACATTGAATGATCCTCTGGAGGATAATCAGCTTTTTCAGCACCAATTTCAGTTAGAGTGGAAACAACATCTGTGACATCTATATTTTGATATGTTATACCTACAGTATTATGGAGAGTACCAGATCGAGAGAGTGCTTCTGTATTCTCATCATTGTTGTCAAAGGCAAGACCTGTGGCTAGTCCTTCCTTAAGCTGTATACCATCTGCTGTGTTTAGCTTCCTGTCAGATACTGTCATGGCCAAATCTGTCTTAAGTTCCTCCGCCTTATGATATCCTATTGCATGTCTAAGCTGATTTAGGATGTTAATCACCTTCTTACTACCTATCTATATTACTACCTTACTATCCTATCTGTGCCTTCATCTCTAATTTCCTTTCTGGCCGATCTATAGCTGCAGTGGTAGATGGCCACTGTTCTTCTCCTGAAGCCATTAACAGTGGTGTTCCTCAGGGTTCTGTCCTGTCACCCACTCTTTTCCTTTTATTTATTAATGATCTTTTAATTCGCACTTCCTATCCTATTCATTCCTATGCCGATGATTCCACTCTTCACTTCTCCACCCGCTTCCCAAAGCGTCCCTCACAGCAGTTCCTTCATGATTCGCGTAGGACGGCTAAGGGATACCTGACCTCTGATCTTTTCTGCTGTATCTGGTTGGGGCAGAGAAAACCTTTTGGCTTTCAATGCCTCCAAAACTCAGTTCCTCCATCTGTCTACTCGTCACATTCTTGGCGTTTCCTTTTCTCGTGATCTTTCCTGGAAAGATCACATATACGCTCTTTCTAAAACAGCTTCTAAGAGGTTAGGAGTACTGTACCGCCTCCATGGTTTCTTCACCTCCACTCAGTTGCTGTCTCTGTACACTGAGTGTACAGGGGTCTTGTTCGCCCCTGTATGGAGTATGCTTCTCATGTGCGGGGTGGCTCAACCCACACAGCCAGACTTGACCGGGTGGAATCAAAGGCTTTTCGTCTCATCAATTCACCAACTCTTACTGATTGTTTTCAATCTCTCTCTCTCTTCGCCGCAATGTTGCCTGATTCTCTCTTTACTATCGCTATTATAACGGACATTGCTTTTCTGAACTCTCTAACTGCATGCCTCCTCCTTTAAGGAGAGCACGCAGTACCAGACTTTCTACACTTTCTCATTCCTTTTCTGTCCAACTATCTAATGTAAGGGTTAATCAGTATTTTCAGTCTTTCATCTACTCAACCGGTCGACTCTAGAATAATCTTCCTCAATCCATCTTTCCTCCTGTCTATGACCTCCCATCTTTCAAACGCAGAGTGTCTAGGCATTTGGACAACCCCGGACCTTGAATTTGGCTGTCTTTTTCTTCTATGGGAGGGGCGCTTTTGCAGGTATTTGCCCTTGGCTCCTCCTTCCCTCATAAAAAAAATATCATACCTACTGTACATATCCACAGTCTTCATGAAACAACATAAATATTAATTAAACTCTAACTGAATTAAGTTGTGGAATATACTATATTCCAAATTAGATGTTTGCAAATGAATTCATTGACTAAATACATAATTACATCTGCCTAATATTTAGCAATTAAAACTTATTCGTAACTAGCCAAACACAAACCATTAAGTAGTGGCTTAATAAGGGGTTCCAAAAAACCTTAGCCTCCCCCATTTGCAGCTTACATGTTTACTTATATCGAAATAGTTTTTAGTGATTATAAAAATATATAAAATTCTTTATTTATTGCAGGTATTAAAATTACTCTAGCTGATAAAGTGATAATATAATGGCTTCTCAATTAATTGGTGAGTCGGAGAGGCAACGTGTGATAGATCGCATACGAGCAATAACATTTCGGGAAGCTCGTGATGCTGGAGCCACCTTTATAACACGTTCATGGGTTGCCAAAAAGTTGCGAAGAAGTGAGGACTTCGTCAAAAGAAATTGGAATAAAACTTTGGATGAATGTGAAATGGATGCAACCAAATCTGGGCGCCCAAATTTGTCACTCTCTCAGGAAACAAAGGACATCATTGAAAGCGGTACGCGTAAGCTGAAAAACAGCTGTGCTAAACTTTCTAGAGAGATCGAAGTGTTGAGAGGAAAGATCGTTAGTGGTGAGATCATTCGACTGTACCGTCATAGGCAAGGTTTAAAGCCTTGGCATGAACTTCCAAGCCAAGAAAAACTCAACTTAACATCGATGACAGAATGTGGTTTGCCCATTATCTTGAAGATTGGGATGTGGATGATTTCATGCATTTATCTGTCTCCGATGAATTTTTTGTTTACGTAACACGTCGGCCTAACTACCAAAATGATCGAGTGTGGGCCACAACACCAGATGAAATCGATGACAATGAACATTATCGCGAATTATTAAAAAGTCCAGACTGTGTTGGTGTGTTTGTTTTGTTCACTGCAAAGAAGCTCATGTGGGTGCTGAAGCCAAATGGTCAGAGTTGGGATGGACAGTATTTTCGTGATATTCTATCCCAGCATGTCATTCCTTTTCTAAGAAACCCAAACAATGTTATGGATGTCGATCAGGTCACACTTTTGCACGATAAGGCCCCCTGGTTTAAGGCATTAGCCACTCAACAGTTGTTGAGGAACCATGAGATCGATTTCTTTGGAAATGAAGAATGGCCAGGAAATTCTCCTGACCTGAACGTCTGTGAACACATTGGATCAGTTATAAAGGACAAGGTTGAATGTCTCTTGTTTCAAGAACCTGCAGCAAATCGATTTTCGAAGGATACAATGACGCAACACATTGAAACTGTTTTAGCAAATTTGCGTAACGATCAAGATCTATTCACGTCACTTTTGGCAAGCTACCCAAAGCGAATTCAG
Organism: Bathynomus jamesi; assembly: GCA_023014485.1. Lineage (NCBI taxonomy): Eukaryota > Metazoa > Arthropoda > Malacostraca > Isopoda > Cirolanidae > Bathynomus > Bathynomus jamesi. Next base: position 988,328 of record JAJOZX010000505.1, read on the forward strand.
GCTGTCTTAGAAGCCAATGGCGGGAACACCAAGTTTTAATTGTTTCTCATTAAATGCAAGATTAAATTCTCTTTTGTAAGGTATGTTTAGTTTTACTGTACCTCTAATGGTTTAGGCCATGGGCGGGGGAGCTAAGGTTTATTGGAGCCCCGTACACACTGTATTCTTTCATGACGCAGTTTATACAAATCTGAAAACAGTGTGGCCACGCAACACAAGAGATAATGTCGCCAGACAGTATGATTGCGATTCCGTTACCATAGAACCGAGCAATTTTCACCCATAGCTGACCATTTGCCGCAACTGAGACAGGTATATTTGGATTTTATGGATATTTTTACGCCTAAAACAACTCACAAGATAAAAGCATTCAAAACTATAAATGAAATATGTGGTTTCATGCCAAAACATTCGTGAAAAATGCATGGTTACCATAGTAGTCAGCCATTTTCATCTACAACGGACCATTTGGCACAACTAAGCCTGGCATATTTGGATTCTGCGGGCATTTTTACTTCTAAAACAACTCATCAGACAAAAGCACACAAGAAAATAACAATTATTTATGAAGTTTCCCAATACCCTAAAAAAATTAAAAACTCGTGGTTACCATGGAAACAAGCAAATTTCACCTAAAACTGACCATTTGCCGCAACTAAGACAAGCAATTTTGGATTCTACAGACATTTTTACCCCTAAAACAACTCACCAAACAAAGGCACTCAAAAACATAAATAAAGTGGTCTTAGCTCCTGGACTATAAGTCATATTCTCATCAGAGTTGCTATCATTACGTTTTCGTGCCTTCCATTTGGTGTCTGTCGCGGAATAGCGACCTTGGAGTAGCCACAATTTGACGTACTTTGTTGGATCAAAGCGGATGAGTGGTGGGCCAACCATTCAGCATTCTGATAAACATTAGGGCGGATGGAGTATTACGTTGGAGATGTTATTTTTTAAAAATAATGATTGACAAATTACGCTTTGAAGGTTGCTTGGGAATAAAATACAATACGTTTTATCGGTATAAGTGATTTCTGTGTATTATCTTCTTGTTTATTTTTGCTGTCATTTCATTAAAAGGTATCGGTACGCCGTACCAGTGCGTTCCGACAAAAAACAAAGAAAAAAAACAATAATTTAATATATATACATATATGATATGGTATAACTCAGAATGGTGTATGTGTATATATATATATAGTAAACCCTCATCGAACACGTGTTTGTCCAGCGCGAATTTGCTTATACTCGGAAAAATAAATGCGAACAATTATTTGTCGAAAGCGGAAAATTTGATTGTACACGGTCCGCCAAACACGATCTAATACAGTAGTATTGTACGCGTGCCAATGCGCGCTCTAGTGTTTACTTCTACATTCTCCAACACTCCCACATCTCCCTCCCTCTCGCGTCACGCCTTTGTCTCAGTCCCGCTAACGCGTTAAGTTCAGTGAAGTTGTGTTGGATTGTTTTTGTCGTATTTTGCCGTTGTTTTGCTATTACCCTTAGACAGCAGTATGGCACCAAAACGTAAAGCATCTGCAAGTGATAGTGGAGAGAAGAAAAGTCATAAGGTTATGACATTAGCCGAAAAAATAAAGATTCTAGATAAGTTGCGTGGTGGTATGAGCATAACATCACTTGGCCGCGAGTATCACGTGAATGAGTCTTACCATACGCACCATTTTCATTTAATATATTTATCCTATGTAGATATCATTATGTTTATGATTTTATTATGTTCTTATTTCATATACAATATAGGTAGGGAAATTCATTTGTGTGTGAATAAAAAATCTACATGTCTAAGTATTAATGGGAGACTTTACGCGGCCGGTTCACGTATCTCCATTTATCACATAAGGTATTTTGTCCAACGCGTATTTACCTAAAGCGCCGTTCTCGAGGAATCTAACCCCCGCGTTGGACGAGGGTTTACTGTATATATATATATATATATACACACACACACACACACACACGAACGTTTTTACTACTAAGTTACTCATTATCTACGAACCACTATGGAAGGATGAAATATACACTTGGATGAATTGAACGCCACCCGGTAGGATGAACAACTGGGTGAATTGAGTGCCGCACAGAAGGATGAACAACTGGGTGCATTGAGCGCCGCACAGAAGGATGAACAACTGAGTGAATTGAGCGCCAGGTGCCATTCCCGAAAATCAAACCCGGGGGATTCTTAGTCAGCGATGCTAACCATTAAACCACCGAGGAACACAACTATTTTCGTCCCAATGATGTGAAAGAAAATTAGTAAACAATTATTCATTTATCATTTCAACAAGATTACTAAATATATTTATGGGGAAACCAGTAATGAACAAAATATAATACATATAAAAAAATCTCATGATTTGTTTGAAATTGTCGAAATTAGTCCTGTTTCGTAAGACGAAATTCCACTATTTAATATTTTAATTATTTTATGAATTAATTATCGATATTTAAACAATTTCATATTTGATTTACGAAATACAAATTTTAAGAAACTGCAGAATTGATGGTGTTTTTCAGTCGTTACCCATGAATCCATTTTCTATATAGTTTTGTTAAAAAAAAAGGGAAAATTATACGTTAAGTAAGGGCTAACTCTTGTATAAAGAAAACATATTCTCTCTCTCCCTCTAAGTTATATATATATATATATATATGGGATGAATTTCACAATTAAACACGTGAAATGAATGAATGCTGCAAACCCAGGTACTTGTGGGTTATCTGTCGCCACTTTTTAATTTAATTTTCCAACTTTTTCACAAATACAGATGTGTGTTATCATGTTGCCATTTTTACAAAAATATTGTTTTTACGCCTCGTGAACAGGCTCTCATCGATCTCAACCACTATTCCTTCTAACCTAACCTAACCTAACCTTAGGTTAGGTTAGGTTAGTGTGTGGTTAGGTTAGGTTAGGTTAGTGTGTTAGGTTAGGTTAGGTTAGTGTGAGGTTAGGTTAGATTAGGTTAGGTTAGATTAGGTTAGGTTAGAAGGAATAGTGGTTGAGATCGATGAGAGCCTGTTCACGAGGCGTAAAAACAATATTTTTGTAAAAATGGCAACATGATAACACACATCTGTATTTGTGAAAAAGTTGGAAAATTAAATTAAAAAGTGGCACAGATAACCCACAAGTACCCAAACCCACAAGGAAACCTCGTGGGTTTGCAGTATATATATATATATATATATAAATATAAAATTTTTAAGTTTCACGAAAACCAGCTTACACTCGGCTAGGTTCGTTTTAATAATTACTCAGTCACGAGGGTCATTTTAGATTGGTTTATCTCTCATGTATAATACTGATTTCTTTGTATGGTATTGGTATAATACCTTCAATAATGACCTTGCATTTGTTATATCGATAATGATAATTTAAGATTAGTATATACCTTAATTAATAATACATAAATCATGAATAGGTTTTATTTTTAATAAGAGCCAAGAAAAGCCTAAAGCTTTAATAAAGGCCAAATTAAATTAAATAAATAGTCCCGTTTCACAATTATTTATGTCATTGTAAATTGTAAAACCAATGTATTTATTTTATTATTGATAAAGGTTATTCAAATTATTCAAAAATGGTTAGTTATTGTTCACAATGTATTTAATAGGATGTTGACCTAACTTAATCTAACATAATAATAACTTGTCGATAGACTGTCAAGTTGATCAGATGTCGTAAGGCCGGGTTATAAGTTATAACCTTATTCTACTCGAACAAATGAGTTTTAGTCAGAGCTTTTTGACAAGGGGGCCGTTGTCTTGTTGGTACAAATACGGGTCCTCATCATAAGATTACTTCAATTAATGCTGGTATTCCACTGCTGTCCAAAATGTCACAGTAACCCCTGGCAGCCATTGAATCCCTCGCAAACGTTAATGGCCCTTGTCCAAACCATGAGGACTTTGTAATTTCTGACTTCCTTGATGAGTCGTAGTTTGGATTCTAATTTAGCTGCAGGTCTAAGATGGGACGAAACGGTTAACATTTGTCAGAATGAACAATTCGGGTGGAGGCAAACTACGGTTTTATATGTATATACTATATTTATATATAAAACTCTGTCTATGACTTTCAATCTCTCAAACGCAGAGTGTCCAGTCATCTCGAAAACGCTGGACCTTATTTTTGGCTCTCTAGGGTAGGGTGGGAGGCGTTTTTACGGACATTCGCCCTTGGCCCCTCCTTCCTCCATAATATATATATATATATATATATATCATCGCAATGTATTTAAAATTGAAAAAAGCCGAATTTACATAAGTTGGATGAAAGTAAATAAAATACAGGGAATAACTTTGATATCAAAAATAGACCTTCCCGGCTTAAGTATTATTTGGGTTGTTCGTGGAAATGGTTTATTTGAAAGTATCCAAATTGTTGCTTGTTCAAGCTGATAATAACCGAAGCTATAATCTATGGAAATCATATCGTCCAGCGCCGAAAAGCTTCTTTGAAATAAATTCCGATTCGATTTTATATCCGATTTAATCCAATAAATCCGGCAGGAGTCTCTACAAAATCGTATCTTTTTCGTGTTCTTTGCTATTGTTTTAATTGGTTTCATTTGTTATTTTATTTTATTATTTAATTCTAAATGATCTCGCATTCTCTATATGAAGGTTAATAAATACGAAGGATTTCATTTAATAATGGTGTGTGTTCAAATTAGATTTATATGCCGAGTTATATTAATTAAAAAATATATACTTATTTAGATTTTTTAAAATTAGTTCAAGGACTAACGAAATTTTTTTTCGGGGTGGGAATTGGGGAAATTTTGTTCATATTCTTTAAAACCGAAAGAAAATTTGAATGATTTTTATATAAATTTGAGTGGTTTAAAAGTTAAATACTGCTGTATTCTGTTAAAGTTAATTAATTAATAAAAATATAAAGGGTTATCATATTTAAACTATTGGCTATATATATATATATATATATATATGGGAATGAACTCAGAATGGTTCCCTGAGGTTTTTTATGATACACACATACCGTGCATGGAACAAGGAACTCTTCTAGGATAATTAAATCCACTATAATCCGAATAAGTAATGGTAAATGACAGTGGCGACTCGTGGTATAAATGTATTGGGGTGCGATTTCATAAAATTGTACGACAACACAGACTCACAATAGGCTAGCGCGAATCCAACTGCCGCTCACAAGAGTACTTGTATTAACATATGCGGCTATGCCAGACGTACAATTCTAGTTAATTACAAATAAGTAATAATTTCAATAAAATACATATAAATGGCTTATATCATTATTACTGAAGTAACTATTAGTAAAAATAAAGTTGTTATTATAAAAAAAATTCGCGATTGTACTTAATTTTCATTACAACAGTAAAATATAATTTGTATTTACTTGAGCGAAAAATCTATCGCTCCATTCGGCTGCAATATTATTTTGTATTCAAACAGCAGTACGCTGTTTGAAGCTATGCTATAAGTTTAGAATATTATGTACTGTATGAAGGCTTACTCAAAATGCCTCATGAATCAAGATATGCCACATGAATTTTTAAAATATATTTCAAGAATATTTATTTTAATATCTTAAAATTAATATATTTTTTATCTGTTAAATTAATATTTATCGTTTCAAGCAAGGGGGAGCGACCGCTCCATCGCTCCTATACGCCAGTCGCCACTGGTAAATGACAAATACTATAGTTTTTTTTTTCATGATGCTAGCCCGACGTGGGCAATGGATCACTCGCAAAGAGGTCCCAAAAATATAGCTTCCCTTACCAGCTATCTGCAAAGCAGACAGGATCCAGCAGATAGCTGGTGATGGAAGCTATATTTTTGGGACCCTCTCTGCGAGTGATCCGTTTTCCACGTCGGGTTAGCATCATGAAAAAGAAAAACTATAGTATTTGTCATTTACCATTACTTATTCGGAATAATCTCTAGGAGCGCTCCATTTTTCAATATTAAACATACACTCATAAAACATATACCATTTGAAAGCTCACATTTTTCTGAGTCTAAAAATGTAGTAATCCAAAAGTATGAATAGCAAATAAAAAGTAACTAGATTTAATTAATTGTTTGACGCGTGACGTCATTAACTACATTATAAAGGTTGGCTAAGTTATAAATCTTCAGTCTGTGTTCTAAGATGGTGTTTTTGGTAAGTGTTACGCTAACCTAACCTAACATGAATATGTTATTACATTATCATTTGTATAATTTAGGTCTCGGGGGTACGGGGGCAGAGCCTCCGTAAAGATCACGCATCACAAATTGATCGGTATAGGGTTTTATATTTAAACCTAGTTACTTTTAATTTGCTATTGATAATTTTGGATTACTACATTTTTAGACTCGGAAAAATGTGAGCTTTCAAATGGTATATGTTTTATGAGTGTATGTTTAATATTGACAAATGGAGCGCTCCGAGAGATTTACCCTTATTCGGACTATAGTGGATTTAATTATCCTAGAAGAGTTCCTTGTTCCATGCACGGTCTGTGTATATCATATATATATATATATATATATATGAAAATAAAAACCCACTCTAAAGACAGAGTTTATTTCCACGACAGTTTCGACGCCCACTGGCATCCTCCTCGGGTGGATGCCAGTGGGCGTCTAAACTGTCGTGGAAATAAACTCTGTCTATTAGAGTGGGTTTTTATTTTCATATTTTGACCTTCACGTAGAAAAAAAGTGAAGTTTTTTTTGCATATATATATATATATATATATATATATAAGAGAGAGAGTGTGTGTGTGTGTGTAAGTATTTGAACAAAATATTCAAAAGAATACTTTAAGTGTCCGGGTGGCGAGTCGCTTTCGGAGTATGTATCATTTTCCGGGGAAACTCCTCAGACATATGGTAGAAAGTACCACACGGTAAAGTGGCGATTGTTATCGTAACCGCATCTTCACTGGGAAGCTGTGCTGAGTGTGGTTAATGACTTTCAACGTCATATCGAAAGGTATGCGACAGCACGAGTCTTGTGTAGCACAATGAGGGTTACGTCCTCCCGGTCACTCCTTTTCCTGAATTTATTATTATAAATTAGCATAAAACAACATTGTTCATTAATTTTTAATATTGAAGTTTTGATCAGGTTTAGAACTTTAAAGCATTATTATTATTATTATTATTATTATTATTTATATTATTACTTTTATGATTAGTTTAATGTAACAGTAAAGAAATATAAGAATGATTTTTTCATGTAGTTTAAATTTGTTACTCATGAGTATTCGTCGAATCCGTTTTCTTTAAATTAAAAGAAAACGATTTGTTGTCTGTTACTTAATCTTTTTGTTTTTCATAGTTTTATATTACCTTTTCAGTTAGAAAATAATTCGCCAATTAATGCTATTATTTATAAATTATTCAAAACAATATTCATATTTGCAACGGCAATAAAAAAACAGCGCGTCCGTACCTCGGTGGGCAATACCACTCCTCCGTAAACTAAGTGAAGACCGAGGTCAAACGTTCGAATCTCGATGATGCTGGTAATACTGTAATAATAAAGGAGTTAGTGAAATGATAATACAGTAATAATAATACTCTTATGTATTTAAAGTTGTTTTGAATAATTTATAAAGGATCTTCTCAGTTTTATGAACTGAAAATTTGGTAAATATTTACTATTACTGTACACCGGTCTCCGGTAGAAAGTTTTAAAAGCTGGTTTTCAATGTTTTTCAATGTGCTGAATTAAAAAATGATACTCATTTCCGTCGTAAATGATTTGTTAAAGAGTTATTGAAGCTTAAAGCTTTTAAAACTTTCTACCCCTTTTTACCCTTTTTTACCTGGGGGACCCCCAGTGGGAACCGGGAGTTTTTGGGTGGGGAGAATCACAAAAACGAGTGATTTCCGAAGATTTTGAAAGTCAGATTAATACAAAACACATCAAAAACCATAGGAAAAACATAAATTTCACCTTCAAAATTAACCGAACCTAAAACAACCTAACCTAACCTAACCTAACCCCTAACGTTATCCAAAATTATAAAAAATAAAAAAATATAAAATCATTTGCGACGGAAATGAGTATCATTTTTTAATTCAGCACATTGAAAAACATTGAAAAACAGGTTTTAAAACTTTCTACCGGAGACCGGTGTAATAGTAAAGAAATACCGAAATTTTTTTAAATAAAAATGCGTTTTTCTTGTGTAATTTTTTTTTATTCGCTAATTTCAAAAATAACATTCTTGTTTTGGAGAAACGAAAAAGAATTGTAAAAATTTGCCATAAAAGCACTATTCTTTTTTTCGTAGAAAAAGTGTAGACTAGGCTTTTTCAACTGAAAAGTTAGAAACAGTGGCGTACTAAGGGGGTTGCGAGGGAGGGCGGTCCGCCCCGGGTGACAGCCAGGAGGGGGGTGCCATCGGGAGAGTTGAAATACCAGTAAAAGTTTTCAAACCAAATGAAAAATTCGCCAAAGTAAGAAAAAAAATAAAAAAATGTTCAAACTATTAACAACAGCTTAATGTTAATTTCCACTATAAAATAAATTTTTATTTTTATTGGCAATACAAAATTTACAAACGAAAAATTAAATATTTGATAAAAATTACAGCGAAAGGCGAACGTTTGTTGACGTTTTAGTCATCAGTTTGTTGAGCATAGCCAGCTGGCTGCAACTGACATTCCAAGTCTTGTTCACTTGGCACTGTGACTCCACATACATGAAGTATGTTTCATTAAATAATTATGATAAAGCATAAAGTGCTGGTGTTTATAACAATATCATGGTACTTATACCAGTGTCCAGTATAATTAATGCTAATTAATAATGATAATAATAATGATAATTAATTGTCTCTGCTTGTCTGGGTTGATAATCTGATAACTCAATGGGTATCTGCAGGCCTGGATTAACCATTAAGCAAAATAAGCACGTGCTTAGGGCACCAAGGGAAGGGAGGGGGCACCACAGAGAAAACTTTTTAAAGTATAAATAAAGTTATAAGTAGGCAACAATAAGCATTATTTTGCATCTTTTGATCCATGTATGTTGAAATGCTATGTATCTTCAAGGTTAGAAAGCAATGGAATAAAAGATGTTTTGTTTCGTACAAATAATGATATTTCTTCATTAGAATTTCTTTTTTCAAAAATTGACCACCAACATCGATTTCTGTAGAAAGAATCGTTTTCAATAAATTTTTGTATTTGCATTTTTCCCTTATAACAGTTTTTTAAAAAATGAATAAAAAAGTGTTGAAAATTTGCATTTTTCCTGTTGCCCTAGTTATAAGTAAATAATTTGCTTATATTGCTTACTGCTATTTAGTGTTAAATAAATAAAATTAAAAAACAGGTTATATTTAATATAGTTGTGGGGTCTGGCCTGGGGGATGGCCTGGAAGAAAACTGAATTTTTAATCTATTATTTCACATTCAGCACTTATTGAGTCTTAATGTCTTGTCAGTTAGACAATGGAAGGGTCGAGGGGGAACCATTGTTGGTCTGTGCTTAGGGCATCAGTTGGCCTTAATCCGGCCCTGGGTATCTGGTTGGAAAAAGTTTGAGAACCACTTGTTTGAAGTTTTTCTGTTGTAATAATTTTTTTTACTTCTTTATTTACTGGATATACTATTAATTTTCATTTTGTCAGTGGTCTAGTTATTTGTGAGTAATGTTCATAGTTTTCTGCTTTTTTAGGAGTCGTGTTTGCACTACCCCCCCCCCCCCCCCCCCAAATAATAATAATAATAATCATGGACAATTTATTCAGTTAATGTATTTCAAGTCATAATAGTTCATGCTTGTTATGCATGTTCATGCTTTATACCTTTTGATTTTAAAATTTTGCAGAAAACATCCACTATGAAGCGAAATCGACCCAGTGGATTCCAACAAAGAAAAGTGAAAAAAACAAGAGAAGAGGTGGCTCAGGCAATGTCCGGATCAATTTTGAAGTATGTGACGCCTTCAACATCAAGTGCAATGGGAGAAAGTCCTGAAGATATTCAGCCTGGTGAATCTGAAGGGCAAATACAAGAAGCATCTTCACAAGAGGATTCAAATGAGAGAGAGCAAGGATTGGAGGATGGTAATTCATCTTCTAAAAGCAGTGAAACTGATGAAGAGGAAGGAGACGCCAGCAGAAGGCCACACCAACAGGAGGAAGACTCTGATGAAGAAGAGGAGACGGATAGATTTTCAATTTATTCTGATATTCCAAATTTGACTCAGATTTTCGATGAATTCTCTGACGAAGATATCAGTGTGGAAATTGGACGACTTCGGAGGCATTTGGAAGCTGCCAAAATCAGCGTTGAAGAGGCAAAGAAATGGACAGCATTGCAGTTTCTGGAGTTTATTGTGAAATGGGATTTTTGTGAATCTTTGCCAAGCTTGTCACTGTGTTTGAGATTCTTTTTGACTGTCTGTGTGTCTATTGCTTCATGTGAAAGAAGTTTTTCCAAATTGAAATTGATAAAAAGTTTCTTTCGCTCGACCATGAGTCAGACAAGATTGACAAATCTGGCTTTACTTTCAATTGAACATGAATATGCAAAGAAGGTGAATTTTGATGAGGTCATTGATCAATTTGCAGAAATTAAGGCTCGAAAGCAGAAACTGTGAATCCTCTCTATTTACCTTTGAAGAATAGGCTCAGCGTTGAGACTGGATTTCCTATGTTTTTTTTATAAAATAAAATGCAGTATTACCTGTTCACTGAATTTTTAATGTCCTGCATTTTTCTTATTTCCAGTTTGCTTATGACAGTACTGTACTGTTTAAAAATCTACTTGCAAACATAATATATTTTTCTGTGTGTTTAAATTTTAAAATTATTTATGGGGGTTGCCAAAGGAAGGATCCGCCCCGGTGCCAAATACTTTAGGTCCGCTCCTGGTTAGAAATATGGTGCAGCATTTTCTTAAACAGCTCTTCATTTTCGTTCTACCGATTTTCATTGGTTGTTTGAGAATTGCATCGGCACGAATCTGGAACATGTAAGAAAGCTATTTAGATTACGTTAGGTTTGGTTGGTTGTGTTAGGTTAGGTTAGGGTTGCCAGACGTCCCGCATTTGATCCAAAATCAATCATTATTAAGCATTGTTTTAATAAAAAAATTCTAATTTTGTTTGTTGTAACCGTTGAAGAAATCTAGTTTCATTTTGAAAAAAAATTGGTCTTAACTGAAAACTTCAGAAAAAATTTTGTCCCGCAGAATGCGGGACAAAATCTGGCAACCCTAGGTTTGGTTGTGTTAGGTTAGATTGGTTAGATTTGGTTGTTAGGTAAGGTTTGGTTGTGTTAGTTTAGGTTAGGTTGGTTAGGTTTGGTTGTTAGGTTAGGTTTGGTTGTGTTAGGTTAGGTTGGTTAGGTTTGGTTGTGTTAGGTTTGGTTGTTAGGTTAAGTTAGGTTAGGTATAATTAAGGTTAGTTTAATTTCTTATCTGGGTAACTTACCTCTCGTAAAAAGTTGTAATCAACCACCGTAGGATGACTCATATGAAGTTCATCTTTGCAAAATTGCTTTAATTAGTACTTTGAACGCAAATTATAATTTTTTTCGTTTCTCCAAAAACAAAAGGATCACCTGAAGATCAGGGCCCCCAGCCTTCCTTAGTTAGCTTTATAAGGCTAACTAACGAAAATATTACGACTTAACCTAACCAGTCATTAGATCAACTGTACGCCCTTGACGATTGGTTAGATTAAGTCGTGATATTTTCGTTAGTTAGCCTTATAAGGCTAACTAAAGAAGGTTGGGGGCCTGATCTTCAGGTGATCCAAAAAGAATGTTTTTTTAAATTAGCAGATAAAACTACACTAGAAAAATGTATTTTTATTTACAATTTTGGAGCAAGTGTAGTTTACGTCCCCCTGACGCAAAAGGGGACACAAACTACACTAGATCAAAGTTGGGGAACGTAAACTACACTAGGATCTTTAGGAGACATTTTTTAAATGAATCCATCAAATAAAATGTTAAAACTACCGAAAATATTACGACTTAACCTAACCAATAGGCCGAGTCGTTATGCTTGAAAATTTTTTGGGGGGAAGTTTAATTTACCCTGTATTACGAAAGTTTGTGTACCTACATAGGAATATCATGACAAAGTTTCAAGCTTTTATGTAAATATTTTGAGGTTCCACAAGTCACAAAGTTTTGGTGATTTTTTCCGATACTCCGTATAGTAAACTACAGCTCTTTGCTGACTTGCCATGATAGTTTACAAGGCAAATCACCCAGAATTCACCACGAGGAGGTGGCTGTAGGTCGAATTCCACACCATGCCCAGCCCAACCTCCCTTCCATTAGTTTCTACATGTAGTTTATTGACATTTGTATTCGCATTTTGACTCAAATGTAGGAATGTTTGATCTTGAAGCAATTCTTGCCTTTATAAAACCATCTCTATTTTCCTGGCCACGGACAGAAGCTGATGCTTCTGTTACAAGTTTGACATGTCTTTCCACAGCTTGTGAATGACATGGGTACTTTTTCAATAGAGGGTTAGTTTCATCACCCCTTACGATAAGCTCTAACTGGGTGTTTGTCAAGCTTTTTGTCAGAGGTGGTTCGTGTCTTGGGTAGTCTCCAAATCGAATTAAATCTGTTAGTCTCTTGCCAAGAAATTAATTTTAGGCCGTCTAAATTCTCTAATGCCCGAGGACACACTTTCCCTGGCTAAGAGAATACGCCGGAAAGCTAACTCTCTCATCACTTGCCTTTCATCAAATAACATCGGGACCTGGGTCTTATTTTGTGTTGGAATATTTCTCAATTTGAAATTAGTTAGGATAGTTGGAAAGTGTTTTCTGATGTTTTCAAGATTAGGATAATTTTCTCCCGTCTTTAGAACTAAAACATCTTTAACCCTTAAAGGAAGGCACCTAAGAACTACGCCTTGTATAAGCCAAGATGAAGCTTTAACATCTATCTCATTGCTAACCAGTTATCCCATAATAGCTTCTAATTTTGAATAAAAAATTTCCATATCACTGTGGTTATCTTTTACGGGTGCAAAATCAATAATTTGTTGAGATAATTCAAATATAATCTCATCTTTATTAATGTAATTACGTTTCAAGAGATCAATAGCTACTTCATATGAATCACCCACAGCTGGTAAATAGGCTATCATGTTATAGGCTGGACCTTTAAGGAAACTAGTTAAGTAGCTAAACTTATCAACAGTTGGAATATAAGGTTTATTACCTATTAAACTCTCAAATTTTTCAATGAAAGACGGGAATTGTACCGTGTCCCCATCAAATGTTGGTACTAGCAAAGTGGGTAACTTAGCCCTAAATTCTTGTGACTCGGGATTTGGCATGCCACTTAAATTTTGTTGAAAGTTAGCTCTACTTTGATTAAAATCAGAAATAGGTTTATTTGGTGTTGAGTCAGTCAAACGAGACTGTAATCTCCTTATGTGTTGTTCAATTAAGGCTACCTGCTGCTCATTATCAGAGTAAAAGTCTATAAGTTATTCATCAGCCATTTCAGGCTCAATTAACTTTGAAATACTCTCATCAATGGCTATTATATCCTTTTTTAAGTTATCCAATTTAATAATTACTAACTCTAAATCTTCCTTGCCTGGTTGTGTAATTTTGTTAAAAGTGTTCATGGCCTTTGTAACAGCACCCAACTTCCCCCTCTTTTTCTTTTTTAATTATTTCAATTCCTCACTGTCCATGTTTAAGTCAAAATTGTTTAACTGGGGATCGTAATGAAATATAGGACAAGAAGAAATTACCAGAGACAAGAGATCAAATAAATTGAGTAATCAGACAAAATAGTCAAGTTTTAAATTTAGTCAAATCCCCCCCAAGTATTTATGTGTCACTCAGGTTTAAGCTTATAAGAGAATGGGACTCCTTAAATATAAATGTTTCCTAGTTAGGCCCTAGGTTGTAGACTAATTAGGCAAGTTTGGTACTTTAGGCTTGATTAGGTTAGGTTTAGGCTAGACCATTTGGCCTAATTCTGCAATTTTTGTTAAGTAAGGTTAAGCCTAAAGTATGTAAATTCCCCACACACAGGCCACCAATGTGAAAAATGCTCTGTATGAATTGGTCCCCAATTAACCCACCCCTAATATCTCCAGTCTAACTATAGAGTAGATTAAGTCTAGCCTTGTAGGGGTCAGCCTAGAGATTCCGGAAATGGTCCAAAGCGGGCAGATAAATTGAGGTCCACAGTAGGATTCCTCACCAAATTAGGTTAGGGCAATCTACCTTCACCTTTGTTAAGCTACGAGTTGATGCTAGGTCTTAGGCCACAATGTAGGCCTAATTTGTCTGACCCAGCTTAATTTAATGCGTTTACTTCTAACTGGGTTAAAAACACAATTAGTCACTTACTGCTAGTTATTAGAGTCCCTTTTGTTTAATTGTTGAGAGCGTACTTGCTGGTGGGGATCTTTTTTCGTCGTTTGTTCTTCGCCCTTCTCTCGTTCCGTCTTGTCGCCCCGTTCCTCGTTTTCGTTCTCCCTTGTCCTCCTTTTCGCGGGGCTTTTTCCACCAGCGTCGTCTTGGTTTTTTCTTCGGTTGGTTGATCGGTAATGTATATCTATTACCGAGCACGCTCTTGTCACACAGTATATAAATACTAGTGTGGAGAATAACTCTGGTGAGCAACCAATTGGTTTCATCCACCCAGTTACTGACATAAAAGGAATTTAATAATTGTTAGATTAACTACGTACCTACTCAGTGAACCATTTTCGTTACCTCCCAACTACCCACACATCAGTTTTCCATAGGACCAATAAAGTTTCTGGGTGAGCAAAATATGCCCCTCTTTCAATAACAGGATCAATGACTGCCTTAAGCTCATCAGATAGGTATCTTGAACTAGATATCATAAACCAGAGGTGCCTTGGTCCCTGGTAATAGTAAGGATTTCGCTTTATATTAAACTACGTTGGGGCATAAACGCGAACAATGAATTCGGTCAGCGTTTTCAAGTTTTCTGACGGCTTTTTGGTCGCAACATAAAGCCTAACTATCCTGTTGGCTGTCGTAAGCCATCTGGCATGGTTCAAAGAACCTGGGTTGCGGTTTTCAAGGTTTTGGGAACATTGGCCTTCTATGACTGCATTACAAATTTCCATGAGATACTTTTGATCTTGGCTTAGATCGAGATCCCCCGGAATAGAAAGCATATTACTTGATATGATTGCTTCAAACTTGACAACTGCCATCTTTTCGCACGCAGTAAGACTTTTGCTAACATTTCCAGCAAGGGCTTTTGGTCCTTTGGTTTTACCATCCAAATAATTAAACAAATGGCGGAGAGGTAGCTCATTGGTATGCAGCAAACACACGAACCAATGAAAAGGAGTATTGTAGTGTACCTCTAGTTGCCTGATAACTCCATTATGTATGCCAGTGTTTACATTGGTTCCATCACATCCAATGACCTTCAGATTGTCTACCTTAATATTGTTACTGTTAAGAAACTTTATCACTCCCTTAGAAATGTTAGTTGAATTTCCAGTCACAGGAGTGAAGTGCCCAAGATATTTTGATTCTGGTTCAGCTATAAGCGTGATGTGTTCCTCAGTAATTGTTGTACTGTAGTACCTCCCATCCTTACAGATATTTGCTTTAGTTAAGTCCTTTCTTCCATCAAAATACAATGTTTCTATACTTTCTTCACTTGATTTACTCAACTCCTCTCTGATCTTCTTTCTCTGCCGTCTCACCTTATTCTTATCCACAACATTGTGATAATCTTCACAGGTAATGAGACCAAAATCTTCCAGAACAGCAGAGGCAACGGCTGCACCAGCTCTGTCTGATATTCCGAATCGGTCACAAGTTTTTGCTAATGAAGGCAATTTGCGAGTGAGCTTATGTGCTTCACCTGATTTCTTTATACCTTCCTCAATGTGATCATCATCACGCTCTCTATCTGTATCTGTTGATGTGTCAGAATCAGGAATTGTATGAAAGTTATTCCAGTCCATTGGCTCTTCCCTGGAAGTGGATGGGTTATTGATATTTCCATCTTCAAATTTTTAGAAAATCTTGCTCTTTCTTGTTCTTTACGCTCAGATCTTATTTGCCGTTTCTTCGTTGTCTGTAAATCAATACTGCCTATTGCCATTTTTCGTGCACCTCTTTGGTCAATTAGGAAAGAACGTTCCATGGCAGGAACTTTTAGCTCTTTTTCACAAGTGCAAGAAAACAGATCATAACATTTGCAGGCAGCAATCTCAAAAAGCCTTTGATTTTTGGATTTGAACGCGGTCAGTTTAGATTCAAAATCTTTCCTTCTTCTACCAGTCTTCATCATATTTTTAGATTTTTCATGACAATCCTTTACTCTGGCTAATATTTGTTGTTCTGATATTGTTGGAATTGATGCACTTTTCCAGATCTCTTTTACCTTTGATGCAACTATTCTTGCCACATCATTAGCATTTGGCTCTTTTTTCCCCTCACTAGCTATAACTAAGAGATATCTTGTTTGTAAATATTCTTTTAAAACGTCTTCTTATAGGGGAAGTTGATTTCCACTGAGCTCAGCTTTCCCAAAAAGGGAAAAAACTGGACTCATGATTTTTTCAACAGTTGCTTTCACTTTTACGGCCTCAGCCATTTCGGGTAATTTGGGAAAGTCACTCTGTTAGTGGAACAATGCGTATTTAACTATTCAAATAATCAATTCTGAAAAGAAAAATTGTATATATAAATTATATATATTCTGGACGAAACACAGTCAAGAAAAAACTTAATAGCAACAAGAATACAAAAAATACAAGAAAATCTTAATAAAAAATCATAATTGCCAAATAATTAATAAAGTTTACGTATTTAAATAAAGTTTTAAAAGTTTTAAAGTTTTTGTAATGTTTTACGTTTTACTTGCAATTTTCAGAGGACTTGCGTAACATCTAAAACTTGATCAATTTAGTTTTTTTAATCATTGTTGAGCATTTATAGTGCATCTACAAATTTCTTGGACACAGGCATGTGGAAATTCACAAATTTAATTTTTCGACCCGGCCTACTAACCAATCGTCAATATATATACATTTAGGGTGTCCCCAAAAAAACTATATACTCTTTATAGCATCATATATTTTATAATTTAAAAAAAAAAAAAAAATATATTATTATAGCAATTGCCAATGAAAGGTAAATTAGTAATCTAAGTGATCAAAATGTTATAGCGAGTTGTTTGCATATAAAATTTAATTAACTACGCCAAGTGTTCAAAATGTTCTCCGGCGGCATGAATGCACTTTTGAATGCGTCGATTAACTGATTCGCAGACATGGACTAATGTGGATGCTGTGATGGTCCCGCACTTTTCCCTAATTGCATCTTTAAGGTGTTCGAGTGTTGCAGGTCTTGTACCATAAACTGCATCCTTCAGGTAGCCCCACAAGTAAAAATCAAGTGGAGTCAAGTCCGGTGAACGTGGAGGATACTCAACGTTTCCTCTTCGTCCTATCCAACGGTTAGGCAACGTTTCATCGAGGTACCTTCTGACATCACAATGATAATGAGGGGGGGCTCCATCTTGTTGAAAGTAAAAGTCGTCGTTTCCAAACAACTTCTGAACTGCAGGTATAATTTCTGTCCGCAGCATGTCGAGATATGCGGCACCGGTAACTGTCCCATTAAAGAAAAATGGTCCAACCAAACCCCTGGATGATAAACCACACCATGCTGTTAATCCTGGTAAATTAACATGTTTATCCACATAAACGTGTGGATTATCAAGTGACCAGTACCTGCAGTTGTGTCGATTTACTGTGCCATTCAGCTTGAAGGTAGTTTCATCAGACCACACGATTTTGTTGGCAAACTGTACGTCTTCGGCTTCCATTGACTGAAACCATTCACAAAATTCGAGTCTGCGATCAGGGTCATCTTCAGTCATAGCGTGTAACAGACTTGGAATGTAGCTTTTCCATTTTGCCGACTTTAAAATCCGGTGAACACCTGATTTGCTGATCCCGGTCTCACGGGCGCATTGCCTAACTGATTTCTGTGGTGATCGATTAAATTTTTGCAACACTAAAACGGAGTTTTCATCACTCGCACTTGATTTGCGTCGTCCAGATCTTCGCTTATGCATATCTTGAGCAGATCCCTCTGCCTCAAACTTGTCACGGATGCTTGTAATGGCGAGACGTGTCGGTGGCTTTGTACCAAATTCCCGGATCCATTGTCGCTGGACTTCGGACACATTCTCAAATTTCCAATACCATTTCAGAACACTTTTTCGTTGCTCCAGTGTCAAACGTTTACGCAACATGGGTTCTTTTGCTGAACTGAATAAAGTTGAATGCTGTAGAGTTTGTATCGTGGAATGAGTGCGTAGGCTAAGTCCGAAGCAAGCTAGTGAGTGACTAGACTACGTTCGGTCCATAGGCTTCGCCATTACAAGACCTTTGATAAAACAAGGCCAGGCTTAGTCGACGCATTCAAAAGTGCATTCATGCCGCCGGAGAACATTTTGAGCACTTGGCGTAGTTAATTAAATTTTATATGCAAACAACTCGCTATAACATTTTGATCACTTAGATTACTAATTTACCTTTCATTGGCAATTGCTATAAAAATATATTGTTTTTTTTTTTTAAATTATAAAATATATGATGCTATAAAGAGTATATAGTTTTTTTTGGACACCCTATATATATATTATATATATATATATATATATATATTGACGATTGGTTATGTTAAGTCGTAATATTTTCGTTAGTTTTAACGTTTTATTTGATTAGGTATATGCGGACAAAGTTGGAGAACACAAACTACACTAAGATAATGTCGGGGAACGTAAACTACATAAGGATAATGTAGGGAACGTAAACTACACTAGGCACCACAGGGGGACGTAAACTACATTTGCTCCAAAATTTTTACAGTTCATAAAACTGAAAAAATCCGATTACAATTGGGTAAATACAATAAGTAAATAAATATCCACTCATATCAGATCAGAAATTGGTCAAAGCATGTAACTCAATTTAGGTTGTCTTCATCTCAAAAATTATGCATTTTCATTGGATTGAAACTTTGGAATGATTTATATGCTAATATAAAAAATATTATGGACGTAAATTCGTTTAAAATGAAGTTGAAATCTCGCTTAATAATGGAATACTAATAAAAATGTAGGATTAAATGTACATTACTATTGTTTATTCATTTCTCGTGTGTAGTCTAGGATTAAAGGTACATTACTTATGATTGTTCCAATACTGATTTCTTTGTATAGTATTGGTATAATACTTTCAATAATGACTTTGTATTTGTTTTATGTCGCTAATAATAATAGTAATTTAAGATTAATACATACCCTAATTAATAATTCTTATTCATGATTTATGTTTTATTGATAATAACTATCTGTTTTATTTTTGGACCTAGTATGTTTCATGGACTGCTCTCGATTTTCCTACGAAATTGCAAACAAGGGCAGTCGATGACCCTGATTTTGTTTCTGCAATCGGTTTTCTTGAGAAACCTAACCTAACCTAACCTAACCTGACATAACCTAACGAGGGCATTGATCAACTCGCTGGGTACAACTATTCGCATTACACTGTTAACCACAGCATGAACTTTATCGACCCATCTACCGGAGCTCACACTCAGCAGGTGGAAAGCTTGTGGAATTCATTGAAACAATCGTGTCGTGAACACGTTTTATTATTTATTTTCTTCATTATTTACTCTCCTTTCTGCTCTCTATTTCATTTATCTTTACACTCTCTTTACTAATTTCCACAATACTTTATAAATTCATGGTAGCCACGCCGAGACTATGAAAGCCGTTACAACACAAAGGGGCAGGGGGGGGGGGGGGGTTCATTAACACTCTTTTTAAACGGTTGTTAACACTTTATTTAATTCCGAAAATGCTTTAATTAATTTGAGGGGATGCGAGTAGGAAATTTTACTATAATATTTTACGTTGGAGATGGGCACAAAACAATTAATTTAATTTTAAGGTTACATGGCCCCAACTTAACGCTTATCGCGCTGCTGAATGACTGACTCTTTTTGAGGGTAGTCCGCTCTGTGGGCCTCTGTTCAGGATTGCCAACTCTTCCCATTTTAAACAATTACAATCTAACAAACATACTTTATCGTAATTTCACAATTATTAGTAAATTTATATTAAACATTATAATCTTAACTAAACAAAAATTAATATTCTTAACTAGGCATTACTACAATCGAACAAACTGCGATGCGGAACAGATCGCGACCAACTTGACTCGTACCTTTGTGAATTTGTATGGCGTAAGCGCCACACCAGCTCGGACTTATTCAAAAAGATGTTGGAGTGTATTGCGTCGTTTCAGTAAATAAATTTATTCAATATCCAATAACATTTTTCTTTATCATTTCTCAAGAAAACCGATTGCAGAAACAAAATCAGGGTCATCGACTGCCCTTGTTTGCAATTTCGTAGAAAAATCGAGGACAGTCCATGAAACATACTAGTCCCTTATTTTTAATTAAAAACACATTAAAGCCTAAAGCTTAAGGGCCGAATTAAAGAAAATAAATAGTCCAGCTTCACAATTATTTGTTATTGTAAAAGTATTGCATTTATTTTATTAATAAAGGTTATTTAATTCAAAAGATTAAGTTACAGACGTAAACGTCTCGGTGCTCCTCAAACAGTATAATGAGGTACAAAAGTCGATAGTTGAACTGAAACACCAACACGTGGTGTCAAATCAGAAAAACGCGATTTCGATAGAACAGTTCCGGTCAGAGTTAGATGCGTTGAAAGAGACGCTCCTCCC
Organism: Bathynomus jamesi; assembly: GCA_023014485.1. NCBI lineage: Eukaryota > Metazoa > Arthropoda > Malacostraca > Isopoda > Cirolanidae > Bathynomus > Bathynomus jamesi. The sequence goes on from JAJOZX010000505.1 coordinate 1,009,124, forward strand.
AAAGCCTAGTTACTCGGAAGTAGTTCAGCAAGCCAGATCTCCAAGAAGCGTGTCGGGCAGCGAGGGAAACGAAATCCCCGCCTCCAACTCCCCCCTGAAGATGGGGTGGAAACGCAGCATGCAGGGGTAGCGGTCAACCCCCCTCCCGTTCAGGAAAGGACTCCTGCTCCCGATATCACAATGAGGAACAGGGACGGTTCAATGCCGAGAGTCGAGGCATTATTGCCCTCTCCCCTGCCTCCCACTACAGAGGAGAGGTGTTCGATTACGCCTCGCTCGGTACGCAGTTCTCCCCCCTCCCACCGAAGAAGGAGAGGCACGCGCGGCCGTCAGGGTATAAACACCGCCAACAGACCCTCACCAAGCCAAAGAGTAAGGGAGGGGCCTCCTATCCCCCAAAGGTTGTGCCACCCATCCCCCAGGCAGGCGAACCCTGTCGCAGGGAGATCGAGGGAGCAGGACGAGTGGGTAACTGTTAATAGGCGCCAGTCCCAAAGGTCTCCTCCACCGGTCTCCGCGGCGAGGCCACCGATGGAGAATCTCACCCTATTTGTGTCGCGAATTCAGCTCTCGAACGAGGCAAGCGATATTCGACACATGATAGAAGAAATCATTGGTGAACACAGTATAGTGATAGTTAATAAACTAAACACGAAATCTCCGTATTATAACTTTTAAAGTAATAATTAAAGGTGTAAATGCGCATTTCAACCCGTATAATATGAGTCAATGGCCCGACGGTATTATTGTTAAGGAGTTTATTCACTTTTCCAGGAGATTTGATAACAGGCAAAAATAATAATAATAATAATAATAATAATAATAATAATAATAATAGGCGCCCTAACGGTAATGCCTGAAAGTTGTACTGTGTATAATAATAATAATCTTACTAATAATAAATTTTCTATCAGTCATGGCGGATAACTTGTTGAAAATAGTCTCATATAATGTAAGGTCAGTGAGGAATTCAACTGTAGATGTTCATAAAATCTGCGACAGTGCAGATTTGATACTCCTGCAGGAGCACTGGCTACCTAAGCAAGAGCTAAAATTCCTCTCTACCATCCATGATGACTTTATGTACCATGCGTCATCAGCAGTAGACTTGTCAGATGAATTAATGTACGGTAGGCCTTTTGGTGGTGTTGCTTTCTTATTAAGGAAAAATTTGTCAAAACATATAAGATTTTTAACAAGCGATAACGTAAGGTTGTTAGGCATTGAATTACAAGTGAACAATGATTGCATATTAATTGTAAACTGCTATTTACCATACAACAACGGCAGTAATCTAGATGAATACATTGATTTGCTGTACAAAATTAAGTCATTATCAGATAACCCCAAATATTCTCACTGTATAATAATGGGGGACTTTAACGCACATGTGAACTCGGAATTCTTTGGAGAATTGGGTAACATGTGCGAGTCGGCCAATTTAAGTATAAGTGATGTAGATGTATTAGGGGTAGCCAGTGGTACCACCAGGTGGATTGATCATTGTCTCACTAGTAATAATCTAAAGGATCGAATTGTTAGAGTTCATATTTTGCATGATTTCCTTCTTTCTGATCATAGACCATTAGAAATATTAATTAACGTTACCAATTTATGCGCAACACGACTTAACAAGAACTCAATAGGTAAGAATAATCGCGTCGATTGGTCCAATGTTAATATGCAGCAGAGAATAGAATACAAAGACAGAACATGTCACCTCTTTAATAATTTAGAAATTTTGCACCTTGGCTGTAATAATCCTTGCTCAAATGATTCTCACTGTAAACTCATAGATAGGTATTATAGTAAGATAATATCCCTGTTAAGAGAAGCAGGAAGCCCCTTGATTAAATCTTACAACTATCATACTAAGGTTATTCCTGGATGGAATGATTTTATTGCCCCCCTGAAGAGGGAATCGAAAGACGCCTACGATTTGTGGTGCTTTCATGGTAGACCCAGATTAGGACCAGTATACATAAATATGTGTAGAAGTCGGGGTCAGTATAAGGCGGCCATAAGGCGATGTAAACAGGAAGAAGAGTCTATTCGAGCATCAAAAGCCTGTGAAGCTCGCATAAATAACGATAATAACAAATTTTGGAAATTTGTTAAGAATCAAACGGGTGTCAAAAATGTCCTCCCTCCGACAATCGATGGGGTGTCGGGGGAGGATGAAATTGCAAAGCTGTGGAAAAACCACTACTCTAACATTCTTAATAGTGTGAGTAGGGATAATCTTAAGATAGATTGCAGCGAAACGATTGTGGAGGGACAAGGGAAAATATTTTGATATCATTTTCTGAAGTAAAGAGGTTAATTAAAGAGTTAAAGACTGGTTCTGCGTCAGGGGTAGATGACTTATCGAATGAGCACTTAAAATATGCAAATGACGTAGTATGTCTGCATATATCATTGCTCCTATCAGCCATGCTTGCTCATAGCTATATCCCTGCAGAGTTCATGAGGGTATATATCTTGCCCCTGGTCAAAAATAAGTATGGAGACATTCTGTCCAGCAATAATTACAGGCCTATTGCTGTCGCTTCCTGCTTCTCGAAACTACTAGAAAAACTCTTGTTACTCCGATTAAATGATTTCCTATGGACATCTCCAATCAGTTTGGCTTTAAAAGGTCCCACTCAACTGACCTGTGTATCTATGTACTTAAAGAAACAATATCTAAATACATTGACAGTAATTCAACCATTTATAGCTGTTTCCTTGATATAAGTAAGGCATATGATAGGGTGAACCACAATATTTTATTTGCAAAACTAGAAGACAGGAAGGTTCCCATGTACATATTAAATTTATTGAAATTTTGGTATTCCCACCAATCTTTCACTGTTAGGTGGGGCAATGTACTATCCGAGTGTTTTGGCTCCTCTTGCGGGGTGAGACAAGGCTCCTTGCTCTCCCCTATGCTGTTTAATGTGTATATTGACGGATTAATTGCTTCACTTAATGAGGCAACAGTAGGATGTTGTATAGATAACACAAGGATAAATAACTTAGTTTATGCCGATGATATGGTGTTAATAAGTCCCTCTGTTAAAGGTCTGGATCGGCTACTAAATGTCTGCGAAGTGTATTCGCAGAAACATGATATTCTTTTTAATGTTACAAAAACTAAGGTTATGCAATTTCATCCTAAAAGCTGTAATCAGCCAGCTGATATAAGGTTTAAAATGAATGGTGAAGTAATTGAGGAAGTACAAGAGTTTAAGTATTTGGGTCAAACTATTACCAGCTCCTTGAGTGATGACTCGGATATAAGAAAACAATCTCGAAGCCTGTGTGCTAAAGCGAATATGACCATAAGGAACTTTCGTTTCTGTACAAGTGAAGCTAAAGACACACTCTTTCGTACTTTCTGCAGTAATATATACGGTCAGCAACTCTGGGTGAATTATAAAAAAGGTTCTGGCAGAACCCTAAATTTGCTGTACAACAGGTCTTTTAGACTCTTACATAAATTACCCCCGAGATGCTCAGCTTCGCAAATGTTTGCTACCCGCAATGTTCCGAGCTTCCCGGAGGTAACAAGACGTGCTCAACACAGTCTAATGCAAAGAATTAAAAAATCAACCAACCCGATCATCCAAGCTATCCATGAGTCCTGCCATTTATCCTCTAAGCTATGGACTTCTTGGTACGAAAACGTCTGTCTGTAGCTCCACTTAACTTCGAAGGTGCAGTATTATTTCTAATCAATTGTATATATTTTTATCCTTAGTGTATGAACTATCATTGTATTAATAATATTTGTTATATGGACTATAGTCTGCCAATAAACCTTTTCATTTTCATTTTCAGTTTCAATAAATCGTTTTCTTTTAATTTAAAGAAAACGGATTCGACGAGTACTCATGAGTAACAAATTTAAACTATATGATAAAATCATTCTTATATTTCTTTACTCATACGTTAAAATAATCACAAAAGTAATAATATAAAAAATAATAATAAGATGTTAAAGTTCTAAACCTGATCAAAACTTCAGTATTAAAATATGGTATTTCTTTACTACAGGGTGTCTCATAAGTCCGGCATCATAGGAAAACTAATAAAAAAAAGGCAAAACAAAAGCTTTTATTTACAGAACGTGCTCAATATGTCCACCATTGTTTTCAATACACAAATTCAGACGTGATACACAGTCAGCAAGCACACGGTGAATGATGTCAGGAGTAATGGTGTTACATGCAGTGGTGGGCACCGTTAACCGCTAATTCGTTAACCAAAAAGTTAACTTCGTTAACCGTTAATCCGTTAAACATGTAACGGAAGTTACCGATAAACCGTTAACGTTAACTTTTATTATAAAAAAAATGAAAAACACAATATATATATAATTTAATTTTCCCTCTTCTTCTCGTTCTCCATTTTGTCCATGAGATGCATGTTGCCCTTCATGAAAATTAGCATATCAAAGTTTTCATCAGACAGGGATGATCTCTTGGCCCTCAGGATGTCCTTGCCCATAGAGAACAAACGCATGGCACAGATATGGCACAGAATATTCGGGAAGTAATTGCACTGAAATTTCTTCGGTCTTCACAGCAGAGATACTAAAGAGTAAACAGCCTCTGGCGCCACACGCTCACATTTACTTCTCAACGCCATCTATTATCTCATAAAGAAACTAATTCACATTGGGACTTGAAAGTACCGGCAGGATCAACCGGGTAGAAAAATAATTATGGAGATTTTAAAGATGTGGTACCTAGAAGTACCGCCAGGACATAAAGGGTTAAGGTGAAAACGCTCCCATTGTAAGACATCAATTGACTTAATTTATGTCATCAAAGTGACATGAGAATTGAAATCTTACCTGATCAGTTTTATGGTTCTTGAAATGTATCAAGGAGACTACTAATAAGGTACTCACAGACATATTATAAATATACATGACTTACTTGACAACGATTATTTTTAAATATTCACTAGCACAAACATGTTGCGCAAGAGACAGACTGCAAATGAAACGAATGTAGTTATTTGTTGTAATTGTTACATATATATTATTGAAAGTGCCTTAAAATGCTCGTGATATTTCTTGAAAGAAGTTGAAATATTCAACTCAAATGGCAAATCTTTCCGCCTGATTTCACAGTCGACCATGTTTTGCTCAAACCAATGCCATAAATAACTACCATATTTGGTAAGACACAAATTGTGGCGACGGAAACAAACATATCGCCTGATTTTGCACTGCGGAAATGGAAATTCGTTCATCACTATTAACAGTGGCGGATTAATTGCGCACCTGCTCAGCACTGAAAATAATAGAAACTTTTAAACGTTTATTTATGAATTTTTTGGTTTAACGGACTTGAGTCAACGGAAGTTAAATGTAACGGAAGTTAATTAGTCCGATAATGATTTTCAAAGTTAACTTAAAAGTTAAATCGTTAACGAAAAAGTTAACTTCGTTAATTAACGATTAACGGATTAACGGTTTGTGCCCAGCTTTGGTTACATGCCCCAATAATGCGCTGCCGCAAATGTTCAACACTCCTAATTTTCTCTGCGTATACCAGCGCTTTCAAGTGACCCCAGAGATAAAAATCTAGTGGCGTGAGATCCGGGATTCTAGCTGGCCATTCCACAGGCCCTCGACGTCCTATCCAATGACCAAGGAATTGTTGGTACAGGTATTCCCTTACTTGGGTGCTGTAATGTGCAGGAGCGCCGTCTTGCTGGAACCATGTTGGGAAATTTCCTTCTTCGTTCAAGACACTGGGAAATGCTTCTTCCTTGAGCATACGTAGGTAGGTGCCTCCAGTGACGTGTTCATCGAAAAAGAGGGGGCCTATGATGCGATCCTTCCAAATGCCACACCATACCATCACCCGAGATGCGCCTTGTTCCTTTGAAGAAGTATACCAGTGAGGGTTGTTTTGAGACCAGTAGCGGGTGTTCTGTCGATTTACCTCACCATTTCCATAAAAAACAGCCTCGTCACTGAACAGAATGGTGGACGGGAAATTGGCATCCCGAGCATATGAATTATGGTTTGTAGAAATAGAAAAATATGAATTTCTCCTAAGATGCCGGACTTATGGGACACCCTGTATTACACCGGTCTCTGGTAGAAAGTTTTAAAAGCTGTTTTTCAATGTTTTTCAATGTGCTGAATTAAAAAATGATACTCATTTCCGTCGCAAATGATTTGTTAAAGAGTTATTGAAGCTTAAACTCTCTAACGGGAAAAGGGTAAAAAAATGGCGCTTCCACTGATTTTAATTTGAATCAATTAGTGGACATGACTTCCTTTGTTCTGTGCTCCTTTGATTATTTTCGCTGTATCGCCGAATTTTGTGGAAATTCAGAAAAAGCTACAGCTTTTCTTCGGGCACACGGTGTTCTTCCTCAAGTGGTGAAGTGTCCTCGTTGTGACTAGGGGTTAGGTTAGGTTAGGTTAGGTTGTTTTAGGTTCGGCCAATTTTGAAGGTGAAATTTATGTTTTTCCTATGGTTTTTGATGTGTTTTGTATTAATCTGACCTTCAAAATCTTCGGAAATCACTCGTTTTTGTGATTCTCCTCACCCAAAAACTCCCGGTTCCCACTGGGGGTCCCCCAGGTAAAAAAGGGTAAAAAAGGGTAAAAAGTTTTAAAAGCTTTAAGCTTCAATAACTCTTTAACAAATCATTTGCGACGGAAATGAGTATAATTTTTTATTTCAGCACATTGAAAAACATTGAAAACCAGCTTTTAAAACTTTCTACCGGATACCGCTGTAATAGTAAATATTTACCTTAAAAATTAATGAACAATGTTGTTTTATGCTAATTTATAATAATAAATTCAGGAAAAGGAATGACCGGGAGGACGTAACCCTCATTGTGCTACACAAGACTTGTGTTGTTGCATACCTTTCGATATGACATTCAAACTCACTCACTGCAGCGACGTGCACTCAGGGTAGGCAAGGTAGGCAGTGCCTGCTCTAGCATAAAATCTAAAAATATAAAAAGTAACTTTTTTCGTTATTTAAACTTCATTCTTTCAGTTCCTTAATGCTTTCTCTTAAAATACATACAAATTTCATGCTAATTCTGTATGTAGCATTATGTGTAATGCTGAAGCAGGCACATTTTGCTATGCTTTTTATCCTGCATATAAATTATAATAGCTAAATTCTTCGTAGCGCGTGCCGTCAATCCAAGCTTTTTCCTTTAAAAAAATAGGAAATAAAGGCAATTTTTAACCTGCCTACGAAGCAACCCATGAGGTGGGCGTATGATGTAGCATTAGAAGATATGCGTAAAAATTTTGGTGTTTTTTATGAGAAGTTTGAAGAGAATTGTATAGAAAATAACCTTGCTGAATCCAATTGTCGCATAAAACATCCAATTAAGGAAGAAAAAGAAAGAGTTTTTGTCTTATATTGAATGATATAATTAAACAAATGGAAGCTAGATATAATGACTTCAAAAATTTGCGGTTTATTACTTTAGTTGATAGCAAGAAGTTTGCCGAAATGGCTAGTCAAGTTGATAGGGAAGCGCAAGAAAGTTTAGAAAAGAATTATGCTAACTTCTTTGATTTCGTAAGACTAAAAGCTGATTTGGCTGGAATCTATAAAGCACCAATGTTACGAGACAAATCTATTAAAGATTTGCTCGTCTTCATTTTTAAAAATGAATTGGAACAAACATTTCCCGAAGCAGTGAAACTGCCGCAATTGGTCCTTACAATTCCAGCTACAACTGTTTCAATTGAGCGAACATTTTCAGCTTTAAAAAGAATTAAAACACGCACTAGGAATTGAATGACACATGAAAGGCTTTCATCGCTTGCTTTAATCTCTATAGAAAAAGAAAGGTTCATGAAACTGGAACAAAGTACTACACACAACTTTTATGACATGGTTACAGAAATATTTCTTCAGAAGGAGAGACGAATGGAATTTGTCTACAAATAATGTAAGTAAATACTATATAACTAAAATTTTATTTTGAACTTTTAATATTTTTATTAATTACCGGGATATTAGTTGGTATAAAATAGCTATGAAATTCTGACCAGTTTTATTAAGTTGAGTAACAATGCGATGCATGCCTAATTTCTATATTTCGATGGTAATTATTGTTAATACAGTTTTCAGACCCTTTGTTGGCAATTGATTTTATTAGTGCCTACTGCCTACCCTGAGTTATTACGCACCGCACGTCCCTATTAAATATTATTCAAAGTCATTAACCGCAGTCGCACAGCATGAAGATGCGGTTACGATGATAATCGCCACTTTATTGTGTGGTACTTTCTAACATGTGTCTGAGGAGTTTATAATACATATTCCGAAAGCAGCTCGTCACCCATCATCTAATACTGTCCAGCGTTCTGAATATATTGCTCAATTACTTACTCCAACTACACACACATTCACTCTCTCTCATATACAGGGTGAGTCACGACGAAATGTCTTAACTTCGGGAGCTTATAGCTGAGGTAATTCCCAGTCAAAAACGGTTATGGAACTATGGATGTTTGAATTTCAAGCATGCGCATGCGTGACCTCGAGCTCAATTGACAGTTACTTCACGAACCGAACTAACTACGCAATAGAGTGTTGTGTTTCGCAGCGTGCAGTTGATGTTTTGTGCGTTCAGTATGCCTTTTACGTTTTCAAATGCCGAATATGCCGATATGGTGTATGTTTACGGATTTTGCAATGAAAATACAACTGCTGCTGTCGCTGAATACCAGCGACGTTTTCCGGATCGACGAGTGTTTAGCAACGTTTTCCGGAGATTGCGAGAGAGCGGTTCATTTCCTAGCGTTACTGTTTTATCTGAGCGTCCGGTACAACAAGATGTGGCTGAGCAAGAAAACATTATTCAGATGGTACAGCGGACTCCTCATGTTAGTACGCGAAGGATTTCCACACGTCTTAGAATTCCTCAAACGAGAGTATGCAGAACGTTACACGAAGAAGGCATGTATCCATACCACGTACAGCGCGTTCAGCACCTCCAACCTGTGGATCGTGCCCAACTGCTGGAATTTTGTAATTGGCTCAATGCCGATCGACAATTGCATCGATACGTCTTGTTCTGTGATGAGGCTCATTTTATCCGCGAAGCTGTCAACAACACTCGCAATTCACATTTATAGTCAGAAATGAATCTTCTTCTCATGCCACTGTGGAAAATAATTCTCAACATCGGTTCAGTGTCAATGTGTGGTGTGGTATTTTCTACGGTCAGCTGGTTGGTCCATTTGTCTTCGAAGGTGGTCTTATAGGTGACATTTATCTACAATTTCTACAAGACGAACTGCCGCCATTGTTAGAAGATGTACCATTGGCAACACGATTGGGTATGTACTTCCAACAAGACGGAGCTCCTCCCCATTTTAGCCGTGCAGTGAGAACGCATCTCGATGATTGCCTCCCTGATCGATGGATCGGTCGTGGTGGTGCACAAAATTGGCCACCAGATCTCCAGACCTAACCCCTCTAGATTTTTATCTGTTGGGGCGCAGGAAAGAGTTGGTGTACCAGAGAAAAGTGGAAACACGAGATGCATTGCTCCGTCGCATTTTGGTTGTTGCAGGCCTCATAAAGGACAATCGTAATGAAATAATTCACAGACGAGCCGCGATGTGTATTGAGGCCGAGGGTAGTCATTTTGAACAGTGTTGTGACGGCAAATTTGTGTACCGAAATCTCTTACTGAAATAGGAACAGAAATTTTAGTTTTAAGATTTTGTTGTTTAAATCTCTAACGCAAAGCAGTTTAGATTATTGTTATTGAAGAATATCAATAGGTTTCTTGCTACAGGGTTAAAAATAAAAATGTTTCAAATTGTTTAAAGTTCGTTCGAGTTTTATTTTGTGTTCTCACGGTAACTGTATCACCCAGGTCAGCCGGGCGGTAAAGATTTATGGGACGGTCGGGGATTGGCCCTCGCTTCACCGAGAAGGGAAAATAAACTGGCCCGCTTCAGATGTAACATAGTTTGTTTTCTTTTGGTTGTGGTTAAACTTTTGAGAACTGACTTCGAATCCACTTGTTAAAGCGGACCATGACGTTGGTCATAAAATTTGAGAAACCAAGTGGCTTCGAAGAAAGGACTTTATTTTAAGTTGATTTTTAAGGAAAAGGAGGAGCTTTCTTTTGGAAGGGAATGTCAATGTCCAATCAAAGGACAATGATTCTTGTTACACCCAGTAAGGAAAAAGAGAAGCTCCTTATTTCCTTATGTATGGATGAAAGCTTTCGTAGGGACGACCTTACGTAATGAAAATGCTTTTGATAGGTCATTCAGAATATTGTAAGGCGGAGTCCTTGAAATTTTAAGGTGTAACTTAGATTTCTAAGTTAGTTGTAGCTCCGTCTTCAAAAACTAAAGTGGCTTGTAAACAAACAAATCTTTAAATTCTGTGACATGAATGAAAATTTCTAAGTTGAGTTAAAACTGTTTCACGTTGTTCTAAAATCGGAATTTCCTTCTTTGTTTTACGCGAACTTGTTTGTAAGCTATTAATGTTAGTCACCAGAAAGAGAACTCTATGAAATTTCTTTAAATTTAATTATCGTTCACAAATGAAATTCTAAACTTGTAAGTTTGCGGAATATTATGTTTCCTCAAGGGGAAGAGTAAAAATCTTGTGGTGATCTTGTTTCCCGAGGAAATCGGTGAAGTTAGTGCATGACCTTTATGAAAATTTATTTGATCTAATTGACGGACTTTTTTTTCGGGAAAAACTGCGGAATTCGCGTAAGACTGTTGTGAGAAAATTTCTTAGTTTTTGTCCGTAAACAACTACTGTACAAGTAGTCTTAGATTTCGGAATTTGAATTTAGTGTTATTTCTAGAGTTACACGCAAATCAAAAAACCCTCTGTATAAATTTTTTTTTTTTAGACTTAAATAATTGCAACCATTTTCTTTAAATCGAGAATTTGATTTTCTTGAAACAAAATTTGTAATAGTACCTCCGTATATTTCTTTTCAATTTATGCCCTATTTTGAGTGAAATAAAGAAACGAACCCGCGCGTGCGCAATAAATGCAATCGGGAAAGGGGTTGTACAACAACAGTTATTGTAAATTCATGAATAAAAACTTTAGTAGGTATTTGTTCGCTTACTCTTATTTTTAGACATTCAAACATCCATAACTCCATAACCGTTAAGAATCGGACCTATGTTTGTATGAAGTTTTTGACTGGGAATGTCTTCAGCTCTAAGCTCCCGAAGTTATGACATTTCGTCGTGACTCGCTCTGTATATTTTAATCAAAAGGATGAAATTGCACTTCAGTTTTGTTTGAGATTGGGTATTGGTTTAAAAATTAAATGCTTTTATAATTTGCTCACTCAGTAATATTGATCAAATGTATCGATTTTCATTTATACAGTATATATTTATACAATGTATATCATTCCTATTTCAAGTTGAAAAATCCTCGATTCAAGGTTCAATTTAAATGTAATCAGCTCGTTCAGGAAATAGTTTCATTATTTTTAACACCATTTCTTGTATATAACGCGTACGCACGCACACACACACACAAAATGTTTGGCTACCCTTCAAAACCGCGACATATTCACCATATTCAGTTCTGTATCGCAACATTTACCCAATTTAAAAACCTAATAAATTTAACCAAACGTTACCTAATCAATCGTAACCAACCTGAACTTTATTTTTCTCCTTTTTCGTGTAAAAAATAGCATCTATAAAGCTAAACCACCGCGACGCGCGACACTTAATGTCGTGATATGCACGTTCGTGTCGCGATGGTGTGCGTGTGTGTGTGTATTCTCAAGATTGTCGCGATTCCGTAAGGGACACACACACACACACACACCAACTATTCAATTATGATTCCAATTCCAATTCTATGCAACAAGGAAATTTCTATATCGGAATCTGATGTGATTCCGTGGCTAATCGAATTCGCACAGCGCTGTCTACTATTATCTCGTCTTTTAATAAAAGTAGCTAAATTAGTTTTTACAGTAGTTGCATGACTTTTCCCTCTGTACATACTGTTATAGGGTCATATAACAGAGGAGAATTACAACTTAACGTGAATACGAATCACGAGTCGCTACATTAACTGAAAACAGTACAGTCACCCATCAACTACTACCCAAATCTAACGTTGTTTAATTTTGCTTATCTACTGCATGGGAAGCAGCAGTTTAAAATAATTCTCCAGGATCGGGAGAACTTCTGAAAAATATAACTATTTTATGGAAGATACTAGCTCTTAATATTTGCTTGTATACAAAGGATTAACAAAAGTAAATAGACACCTTTTTCCCAATATTTTTTATTTGATTATAAACATCAGTAAATAATAGCAACGTAATTAAATCAATATATTTAAAATGGTGTTCCTTTCCCTTTTGCATTTATTGATTCAAGAAATTTGTTATTATTTACTGACTTTTATAATCGAATTAAAAAATTTGAAAAAAAACAAAAACAAAGTTGTCTATTTACTTTTGTCAACCCTCTGTTGAAGTGTAAATCTTATTTTGGCTTAAATTTCATAGATTTAATTAAAGAGTTATATCGTGTTTCACATAAAATAATTTGCTTGCCAGAGCTTTATAAATGAATTCACAGCCTTTCTTTTCTTCATTGGTTGGTAATATTTTACAAAATAAAAGATCAGTCCATTTCAAGCCATTTTAAACTTGTAGAGTGTACTTCCGTTTGTCTCTACTTTACTTCCGTAACCTAACTTATCGGAACCAACGGAACATATTTACCTTTTTCTTTTTTCAAGTCATGACCGATGCAGGATACAGTTAAGTAACACGACCGTCCAGGGATCGTTTGGTCTGTCAATCTGCTCAGCAAACAACTATGAATTTCAATGTTGCTAGGAGTAATCACGTTCTCTTTGATGGAACACCACAGGGAATGCTTTGGGATTTTTGTAGTTTCATGGTAGGAACACTGGCTGACTGATGGAATCTAAGAAAATAGTTGTTTGAAATACTAGTATTTCGCACCGGGAAATTTCACTGACCAGTTCTGTTTTATTAGGTTTGGAGCACGGAGATAAACATGACCCCCATATTTAATAAATTTCAGTCAGATGGAACAAATAGATCACCGGAAACTGTTAATTCTTGTTTAATTTTGCCTAAATGTCAATGTCTCTCCTAAGACAAAGATTATCCTTCATTCGTGGATTGAGAGTGAAATGTATTAAAAGAGATGATACTCAACATTATCATCTCTCAATACATTTCACTCTTAATCCACGAATGAAGTGAAGCACTTTCAGAAAGTCATATATGTACTCCAGGATAATCTTTGTCTTAGGAGAGACATTAACAATTAAGCAAGAATTAACAGTTCCCGGTGATCTATTTGTTCCCTCTGACTGAAATTTATTAAATATGGGACCATGTTTATCTCTGTGCACAATTCCTGCTATTCAGTCTATTTAGACGCCTACGCATGTAAAGCAAGCACCTTTTTCCATATAGAAAGAAATTATATTCTTTATCATAGAAATAAATATGGTTTGCACGAAGATTGGAAATCAATGGAGTCAGTAGTAGTAGTGTGGATTCTGATTACAATAACTACTTCAGATGATGTAGCTCGACATATGCTCAGCAAAGTAGGACTGAGTTCAGTATAACTGTATTTCACTTTCTACGCAACTAGAGCCTTTACCCTGAGTTTATTTCTCAGCGGCTTTTCTGACAATAAATAAAATCACTTGACGTTAGTTATAAAATAATATCAGTAAAGGGCACTGACGATATAAAGTTAATGATATGAAGTAAGTTTAAGCGCGTGGCGTGTGGGTAAAAAAACTCAGGTTCCATTTATTGGCAAATGTTACAAAAAACGGTGCAGTGATTTTTGCTGCAGTAAATTTACTGGTGTTGCCATAAGCGTTTGTTCAACCTATAAAGAGTGTTTCACAACTGGTCTGCCATACTTTGAGGGTTGGTTTAGGTGGGGGGGGGAGGGGGGGTGTGATATCGAGTAAAAAAGTTAATACAACATAGGTGCTATTTCCAACCGTTGAGGAGCTACGGACGTTTTAAGGTGCACGGAGAAAAATAAACGAGAGTATTAATCTGATGTATTTATTGGTCGTGCTGGTCCAATATCGTGGCCCCCGAGATCTCCGGACCTAACCCCGTTAGATTTCTTTTTATGGGGCCTTATAGACCATCTCTTTCATAAGACCAAAGTACAAACGAGAGAGGTATGCCGCTGCTTACATACGAGAACACCCCGAAATGATTCAATGGGCAGTGGACTCTTGTTTGGAACGAGCAAGGCTGCGCATTGAAAACCGAGGCTGACATTTTGAACATTTATAAGATGTATTTCATAAAATGTAGCAATAAATACATCAGATTAATACTCTCGTTTATTTTTTTTTATTGCACCTTAAAACGTCCATAGCTCCGCAACGGTTAGAAATGCACCGATGTTGCGTTAACTTTTTTACTCGATATCACCCCCAAAATCACCCCCCCCAAAGTATGGCAGACTGGTTGTGAAGCACCCTGTATATATGGCTTGGTTCCAGACTTGGGCCGCAAAAGAATGAATTAAAAATGCATACAACAACGTTTCAAAGTACAGTAACTATCTATTGTATATGGATATTAAGGAACATTAGGTGTATTTCGTGCAGTGTTTGGATAAACGTAGCGCATAATTTCATCATATAATTCATTTGGTACTTTTTTTCCTCTTTCACGTAACATTACGGTATTATTTCAAAACGTATACTTAAAACGTTCTTGAAAAGTTCCTTTGGTATTTTAGTTCCTTTGGTATTTTAAGAAATTCCAAAATGCAAAATGCAATTAAAATTTCCGAAGTTTCTCTATCTACAATACTCTGCTTATCTTAGATCTGTATAAGCAAATTAGTGTAAAATAATATATATATATATATATATATATATATATACACTTCACCATACAAGCAAATTATATCAAACCTGAAGGTGTAAGTTAAATCCATGCATACATGGATAGGTCTTATACCTACAACGCGTGTATGACAGTTATCTGCATGCCTGTATATGAATTAAATACAGTAAATAAGCGTGTAATGCATTCGGTACTGTAAATAAATCCAAATAACTCATTCAGAGACGCTTCATTGCAGTTTCAAAGCCGTCAACAACTCTCTGACTTGATAATGGTGCGTCTATCTCACTTCCCTCCAAAATAGACTCCAGATGGTGTGTTTCAGACCCTCGCAGATTTGCCATCGATTACTCCCAAATATATACTCCTGTTTGGGGAGCTTTCGAAAGCATCTCACCGGAAGATATTCACAGTGTCACATTTTGGTTTCTGTAATATGTAGACAAAAGTATCATCATTATATATATATATATATATATATATATAATACATATACATATATTATATATATATATATATATATATATATATATATATATATGATACACACACATACTGTGTGTGTGTGTGTATATATACAGTATATATATATATATATATATATATATACATATATATATATACTGTACATTATTATTATTATTAATATTATTATTAATATTATTATTATTATTATTAATATATAATTTCAATCAATTGCTATAAAAATTACTAAAATTTTTGTATTTAAATAGTGATTAGTAATACAATTTTATAGAGAATACTATAAAGTCTTTGAAAAATTAAAATTGTATGAATAAAAGTGTCTGTAAATTTTGTATTTGATAATTCGTTGTCTTTAAAATAATGTTAAAGTTTTAATATAATTTTATTGGTAAATTTTTATTGAAAAAAATATTTTAATAAAAATGTTCACAAGTTTCCCTTCACCACATCAACAGACAGACAATTACTCTCCGTTCACGTTCGTATATATATAAAAGATGAAATAGTAATGAATTTAAGAGATGACAGATGTATGGCTGATATTGTGGCACCCTGATTACGCGATAAGGGGAAATTTCCCTCAATGTCCCTGAGGGAATTCAAAAGAGGGAAAGAATTCATTCACAAAGTAAGAGTTTTAATGTCTTATTTTGTATATCACGGATTTTATTTCAATTCCTTTCTTTCTTTCGCAATTTTTTCAGAAAGATTCTTTCTCGTCCTCTTAATTCAATATATATATATATATATATATATGGAATATCTTCCATAAACATACATAATTTTGCATAATACAAAATTGCACCTCCACCAAGCTTCGAACCCAGCAACTCTTCAGTACAATGCGAAGGCGCTGGCCATTACGCTACGACAAGGTAAACTTTAGTACAACCTGGTGCATATTTCAACATCAGAGGGAACACAACGCTTTCGCGTCCATAGGTGTTTTCCGTACCAACCTTCCTGCCCTTGAGGCATCTATGGGACTCTGGTGTTACATCTGGTTTGAATGAAATGCTGCCATTATCTTGAGTGCAGTGGGTTAGTAAAGAAAATACCTTTGCACGCGAAAGTGTTGTGTGTTCCCTCAGGTGTTGAAATATGGGTCATGTTGTATTAACCTTTACTTTGTTGCAGCCTAATGGTTCGAATCCTTATGGTGGTACAAAACACTATAGTTTTTCTTTTTCATGATGTTAGCCCGACGTGGGCAACGGGTCACTCGCAAAGAGGTCCCAAAAATGTAGCTTCCCTCACCAGCTAGCTGCAAAGCAGATAGGATCCAACTTTGGGACAGGATCTAGGGTTTAAAGCAGCCTAGCCCCGCTACATTTAGAACCGCAATATAAGCAAAAGACTCGTTGCATTCACGTCGGATTGAATACATCAAAGAAAAAGGGGTAACTATTATATTTTTAGCCAAAAACCAAAACTTAAACCTCAATTGGCAGAATTGAGCGTCCACTTTTCAAAGCACATAACATGTCCGTTTCATGATGCACGGTCTGTGTGTATCATAAAAAACCTCAGGGAACCATTCTGAGTTCATTCCCAATATGTATATATATATTTAATGTAAAGAACGACGCTTGTGTAGAAGAGCGTTCCGCACAAGATGAGGGAGAACGAACAAATGAAAAATGAGGTACCACCCGGGAATCGAACCCGGGATCACCCGATCGCCAGTCAGATATGCTATCCACTACACCATGGACCTCGATTAATCAGAAGTCGTAATTCTCCTACATACGAGCAGAAACCAATGCCCTGAGGGGGCACCTTCGCATGCCGTACATATATACATTTTAACTGCAAACAACACAGTATAATTAATGTAAAGAACGACGCTTGTGTAGAAGAGCGTTCCGCACAAGATGAGGAGGGAGAACGAACAAATGAAAAATGAGGTACCATCTTGTGCGGAAGGCTCTTCTACACAAGCGTCGTTCTTTACATTAATTATACTGTGTGTTGTTTGCAGCTAAAGTGTATATATGTACGGCATGCGAAGGTGCCCCCTCAGGGCATTGGTTTCTGCTCGTATGTAGGAGAATTACGACTTCTGATTGATCGAGGTCCATGGTGTAGTGGATAGCATATCTGACCGGCAATCGGGTGATCCCGGGTTCGATTCCAGGGTGGTACCTCATTTTTCATTTGTTCGTTCTCCCTCCTCATCTAGTGCGGAACGCTCTTCTACACAAGTGTCGTTCTTTACATTAATTATATTGTGTGTTGTTTGCAGTTAAGATGTGTATATATATATATATATATATATATATATATATTAGTGATGCACTGGAGGCAGATTTTGGCCGGAGAGCCGGAACCTCCGGCTTAGTGTTTTTTCCTCCAGCCGGAAGTTCCTGCCAATTGATTTATTTCAGTATTTATATATATGTGTGTGTGTGTGTGTGTGTGTGTGTGTGGTCCATCGTCTCATCTATTTAGGGTTTATATATTATAGTCCTGCTATTTTAAATTATTAAATCTTTAATAACTTAAACTTTATAAAAGTCGACTTTCTATGCTTTGTGTGTGCTAATTTCTCTAAAAATTCCCATTGAACAGAATATCCTCAGGTTATGAAACTTATGATGTCTTGCTGAATGCTGAGTAAAGTAGCCTATATCAAATCAATTATTAATACAATCACTGATCACTCATAAAATAAATTATTATTACAGTCACTGAGAACTGAAATATTAATACAATCACTGACCACTCATAAAATAAATTATTATTACAGTCATCTGAGAACTGAAATATTCGGATAGGTGCAGAAATGAGGTTTTATAGAATTAAAATTAAAAGTTGTTAGAATTGAGTTTGGTGTACTTGGCACCTCCGGCCAGAGGCCGGAGTTTAGTGAGACTTCCGGCCGGAGCAGGAGGTTTTCTAAAACGGCTGGAACTCCTGCTCGGCCGGACCCGGAGATCCGGTGCATCACTACTATATATATATATATATATATATATACACACACACACATTAATTTTTAATGAAAGTAAATATTTAATTATTAATTTTTTTATATATAAAAGTTTCGCTGTCACCAACCAAATTATTATTAAGAACACAAGAAAAATTACAAAATCTCAAAAAAGAAAATAAAAAGAAAAAAATCCCTTGAGAGAAAAAATTACATTAAAGGGAAAATCCCTCGAGATCCTTTTCCCTTTTTGTCTTTTCACCACTTTATTGAAAGACTCGCTTTTAAAAAGGTAGTTCAGCTCTGCAGAAGAAGCTAAGAGAAGTCTAATTAAATATGTACTATATATAGTATGTACTTTTTATTATATGTATACGTTTTTTTATGCAGGAAGGAAGGGCCAAGGGCAAATGCCCACTAAACCGCCCCCCCCCCCCTTTAGAAGAGGAAGAGAGCCAAAATCAAGGTCCGGGTTTTTCAAGATGCCTAGACACTCTGCGTTTGAAAGATGAATTGAAGAAGATAGTTTCATAGTTGACCGATTGATTAGATGAAAGATTGAAAATACCGATTAACTCTTGCTTACAGAGTTGGACAGAAAAAGAATGAGAAAGTGTAGAAAGTCTGGTGCTGCGTGCTCTCTTTAAAGGAGGAGACACGCAGTTAGAGAGTTCAGAAGAGCAATCTCCGTTATAATGGCGATAGTAAAGAGAGAGTGAGGCAACATTGCGGCGAAGAGAGAGAGAGATTGGAGACAATCAGTTAGAGGTGGGGAATTGATGAGACGAAAGGCCTTTGATTCCACCGGTCAAATATGGGTGTGTTTGTTGAATCACCCCGCACATGAGAAGCATACAATGAAAAGGAAACGCCAAGAACGTTAAGAGAAGAGGAAGGATTGAGTTGTACGTTGTTAAAGGTAAGGGGGTAGTGACGAGTATACAGATGTAGGAACTGAGTTTTTGAGGCATTGACAGTCACAAGGTTTTCTCTGCCCCAATTAGATATAGCAGAAAGATCAGAGGTCAGATGTCCCATAACCGTTCCACGCGAATTATGAAGTGACTGCTGTGAGGGACGCTTGGGGGAAGCGGGTGGAGAAGTGAAGAGTGAAATCATCGGCATAGGAGTGAATAGGACAGGAAGTGCGAATTAAAAGATCATTAATAAATAAAAGGAAAAGAATGGGTGACACGACAGAACGCTGAGGAACACCACTGTTAATAGCTTTATGAGAAGAACAGTAGCCACGTACAACCGCAGCTATAAATCGGCCACAAAGGAAATTAGAGATGAAGGCACAGATAGAAGGATGGAAACTGAAGGAGGACAGTTTCAAAATTAAAGATTTGTGTCAGACTCTAGCAAAAGCTTTTGATATGTCTAGCGCAATAACAAAAGTTTCACCGAAATCCCGAAAGGAGAGAGAGTGAACTTCCCATAAATACAAAAAGGTGTATAGGAATATATATATATATACACCAGGACAAGGGGGGCACAAGAGAAGACCAGGAGCAAGCAAAATTGTTGATGGCTCTCACAAATGAATTTATGCTGACACAAGAGATAACAGAAAATACCAGAAAAAATAACTGTCTAGATCTGGTATTCACGAATAACACGAACTTGATTGCTGACATAAAAATAACCCCAACCATTATCTCAGACCACAACTTAATCGAGATATCAATAAATATGACGACAACATTAAAAGACAATACACATATCGCGGAAAGAAGCAAATTTGGGGCCTTTAACTTAAGCTCCAAGACTATAAATTGGGAAGCAATCAGATCGCACATGGCCCAAATAGAGTGGAGAACAGTTTTAGAGAATAAAACAATTGAAGAAATGCTAACAACCTTGGAAGAAAAAACGCTGAGAATTTTAGAAAAATATAGAGCTCCGAAATCACAGCCAAAAGGAAAGAGGAGCTGGCTAGAGAGGCAAAAGTGAAGAATATTCCGCAAAAGAAAAAGAGTGGAGGCGAAGTGACCCAACTGTGGAGATAATGCCAGGAAAGCAATACAAGAAAAACTGGAGGGTATCGATAGGGAAATACAAACCCTGATAAAGGATCATGCAGAGAGGGAAGAGGAAAAGGTGGTAGAAGCAATAGAGGAAAATTCAAAATACTTGTATAGTTATGTTAAAGGGAAACAAAAACGCACGCCACTATTGGGCCCTTAAGGAAGAGAAATAATGAACTAACCGACGATCCAAAAGAAATATCTGAAACATTGAGAGCCTAGTATGAATCAGTTTTCAGTACCCCAAAAAGTGACAAAGCGATACCTGACACATATTCTTTGAAGAGAAATTGCAAGGGGAGTGTATAACAGACTTTGATTTTACCCCAGAAGATGTAGCGAGAGCTATAGTACAAATGAAAGCACATTCAGCTGCAGGTCCGGACAATTGGAATGCATTATTGATTAAAAACTGTAAATATGAAATAGTTACACCTTTATACTGGATATGGAGAAGATCCCTAGACACTGGGGAAATACAGAACATATTGAAAAGAGCAAACATTGTCCCTATATATAAAGGAGGGGATAGATCTCAAGCATAAAACTTTAGACCAGGGTCATTGACGTCCCACCTCACCAAAGTATTTGAAAGAATAGTTACCGAGAAAATCTACGATTTCTTGGAGACACTAGAAAGATTCAACGAAAATCAGCACTGATTCCGGTCAGATAAATCATGCCTAACACAACTAATAGAGCACTACAACATGGTATAATAGCACATAAAATGAAAGACATGGGAATAACAGGCAAAGTGGGAAAATGGATCTACAACTTCCGCAGAGAACGTCTACAGTTCGTCATAATTCAAGGTATATCATCATCAGAATTAGAAGCACGCAGCTCAGTACCACAAGGGACAGTACTGCCACTTCTGTTCATTATCATGCTAACAGCCATAGACAGTGAAGTAAACAGCAACAGTATAGTAACATCCTTTGCAGACGATACAAAGATCAGCAGAAAAATCAGCGATGTAAATGAATTCGAGGCCTTGCAGAGGGACACGAACGAAATATACAAATGGTCAGAAGACAACAACATGACATTTAACACAGAAATTTCAGCTCTTGAGATATGATAGAAAAGAGGAACTTAAACAGGCTGCAAATTATGCTCGAGGTAGAGAGGAAATTCAGAGAAGCACGAAAGCGATCGATCTAGCGGTAATAATGACCGATGATGCGAAATTCGAAACACAAACTCAGATACCTATAAATAAAGCAAAAAGAGTCGCGGGACAGGAACTAAGAACGTTCAAAAGAAGGAACAGGACAATAATGATTCCCCCTGCTAAAAACACTGATTATACCAAAACTTGAATACTGCTCAGTCTTGATGTCCCCATATAAAAAGTTTCTTCTAGTCACTTGAAGAAACTTGGAGACATTTCACAGCAAAGATTGATGGTTGCAAAGAGCTCAACTACTGGGAAAGACTACGGAAACTAAATCTGTACTACCTGTAAAGAAGAAGAGAGAGGTACACCTTAATCTACATATGGAAAATGATCGAAAAACTGGTGCCAAACCTAAAACTAAACCCAATTACCATTCAAACAACACTGGAAAATAGGAAAGGCAGCATGTGTAGTGTTCCCAAATTAAAGGCCCGACAAGGGACCTCTTTAACACTGAAGGAAAATAACTTGGTTGTCAGAGGGCCCAAGACTTTTTAACCAGTTTCCAAAGGACCTCAGAAACGTTACAGGGGCCAAAGTTGGTCTTCAAGAGAAGACTAGATGCTTGGCTCAGGACGGTACCAGATGAGCCGGGTGTATCTGGGTATGCGCGGTGGAGAGCGCAAGAGAGCAACTCGCTCCTCCACCAAGCCAGTCCTAGAGCCGGGGCCACCAGCTTGTCCTTCGTGCGAAGAGAGATCATCACACGGAACAGCAACGAGGTTAACGAGGTGTGTGTATATATATATATATATATATATTATATATATATATAATATATATATATATATATATATATTATAGTATATATTAATCTATACTATAATAAGAGAGCTGTCCGTCCGTCTGTCTGTCTGTCTGTCCGTCCGTCACACTTTCAGAAATTGTGAGAAAAAATTGTGAGAAAAAAATTCAGAAATTGTATTACGGGCGACAATGTGAAGCTCAAGATTTTCATGACTGTTCTTTTCTGTAGTTTAGCAATGGGGGAAGGGTGAGGGTGGGGGGAAGGGTGGGAGTGGGGGGAAGGGTTGGGGTAGGCGGAAGGGTGGGGGTGGCGGTAATGGGGGATGGGTGTGGTAATGGGGAGGGGTGGGGGTAATGGGGGAGGGGGTTAGCCCCCAAGTTGTATGAATGGGGGTGAGGAGGTTTTGGGAGATACCAGATTCAGAAATGTTGACACAATGTGAAGCTCAAAATTTTCACGGCTGGGTTCTTTTTTTGTAGTTTAGTCTGTCTAACCGTCAGCGAAGTGACGGGAACTGTACTAGTATATACCGTGTGACCACAAAAATTGTCCCTGTTTTTAATCGCTTATTACTGAGTCATTATTGCAGCTTCACAAATGAAATAAAAAGCATTCGAAAGAGAACATTTTAAAGTTTTAATTTATTCTACATGTGTTCAAAGTGACGTCCCTGGACATTCTTACATTTCACACAACGGGAAAGGAAGTTATTTATTACATTTTCCAAAAAGCTGCATTCAATGGACTGTACACTCTCTACCACCGCTTGCTTTAATTCTTCGATGGAGGATGGCTCTTGCCTGAATACTTTGTCCTTGACAAATCCCCAGAGAAAAAAGTCCATAGGTGATAAATCGGGAGATCTTGCGGGCCATGGAAACTGCGAGCGATGAGAAATGAATCTTTGTTCAAAAAATCTTGTTAAACATTCCAGTGATTGCCTAGTTGTGTGGGCTGTTGCTCCGTCTTGCTGAAACCACTTGTTACTGCAGTTTTCTTGTTCATAAACAGTGTTCAGCATTTCTACATATCTTTCTGAAGTTACTGAAAGCGGTCTCCTTGTCTCTGGGTCCTCAAAAAAGTAAGGACCATAAACCTTGCTGCTGCTCAAACCACACCAGACAGTAACTTTTGGTGAATGCAGAGGTTTCTCCAAGTGTATATTTGGCTTGTTTTGTGACCAACACCGGTAATTCTGTCTGTTGATGAACCCATTGAGATAGATGTGGCATTCATCACTGAATATTATGTCACTTAATCTTATCTGGTTTTGTTCAATTATTGTTTCAATGCGTTCACAAAACATCAAACGACGCTGGTAGTCTTGTTCGCTAAGCTGTTGCAAACACATAATTTTGAATAACTTCATTCTCAAATCCAACGTGATTATTTTCCGAATGCTCTCCCGTTTGATTCCTGTCACAGCTGATAGTCGTCTCACAGATTTCTTGTTGTCCGTTTCAAGCTGATTTGCGACTGAATCAATGTTTTCAGCGGTTCGCACACCTTTGCTGCGCCCAGAGTTGCCTTTATGCATGTTCTTGATTGAGCCGTGATGTTTCCATTTTGCGAAAATCCTGCGAATCGTTTTAGGATCTATGGTCCTTTGCTGACCGTATTGTCGTCTGAAAGACCGTTGGGTGGCAACTACCGAGCCATGTTTGATCATCTCTTCTGCGATGAAAACACGTTGCATGTCCGACAAATAACCCATGATTGTGGTGGATAAAACTGTCATTTTTTTTATAAGTACTGATTTCGTATCCAGGAATTCGAAAAAATTAAATAAAACTTTTAAATATTCTTTTTCGAAAGCTTTTTATTTCATTTGTGAAGCTGCAATAATGACTGAGTAATAAGCGATTAAAAACAGGGACAATTTTTGTGGTCACACGACAAATAACCCATGATTGTGGTGGATAAAACTGTCATTTTTTTATAAGTACTGATTTCGTATCCAGGATATCGAAAAAATTAAATAAAACTTTAAAATGTTCTCTTTCGAATGCTTTTTATTTCATTTGTGAAGCTGCAATAATGACTGAGCAATAAGCGATTAAAAACAGGGACAATTTTTGTGGTCACACGGTATAATTTGCGCCATATGTACTAAGTATTAGTTTTTTTCTATATTTATATATCATAGATTAATATTATACAGTTTTATATCGAGGGTGGCGCAAAAGGCCCTATCTATTCTGCTGAAATAATCGTATTTTAGGATAAAAATGTGGTAACATAATTAGATGTATATTTATTTATCAAACTTAGGTCTAAGATTCGATGTGAGCACCATTAGTGTCTCTGAATTGCGGAACACATTCTCAAGCATTTCAGGGGTTATTTTAGCGACTGCCGCGACAATGCGGGTTCGCAGATCCTGTAGGTCTGTAACTCTTGTTTGGTAAGCCTCAGACTTTATAAAGCTCCGCGGAAAGAAGTCTAATGGTGTTGAATCCGGAGTTCGTGCTGCCCACTGCCCAGTCCCTGTTTCGACCACGTCCAATTCAGCGATTTGGTAAGAGCTCAATAAGGTACATCGGAACGATATTTGCATAGTGACATGGAGCGCCATCTTCGACTTTGTCATACTCAACCGGACATTAACTTTAGGAGAATCTCTCTCTCATTAGTAGAACTCTGTTGGTTTTTCACTAGTCCAGATACGATAATTATGTCGATTAACCTTTTCGCACGTATGGAATGTCTCCTCATCGCTGAAGAGAATGTGGTTTAATAAGTTTTCGGTATAAATTTTTTCAATCAATTCTGTGCACATGGCGGCTCGTTTTGGTTAATCCTCTTCGTGTAACTCTTGTAGCATTTGAAGATAGTAACTTTTCTTTTTTTAATGTTGATTTTAAAATCCTTAGAACAGTCGTTTTTGGCATGCTCAGTTTACGTGATGCCGTGCGAGTTGACATTCTTGGATTTGTTTGAAAGGCATCTCTTACCAATTCGACATTTTCTTAAGAGGTACCTGGACGTCCAGATCTTGCCCCACCATGAACAGATCCTCTTCTTTTAAATTTATTGATCAGCTCGCTTGAATTGCTTTGTCTATAGGTCCTGGTTTGTGAATTCTTCTTTCGAATTTTTCTCTAATTTCTTTGCACTTCTTCCCTTGGATACTCCCATACTTCCCTTGGATACTTCCATCACACGTTCTTGTGCATCCATCATCCTCTATTTCTATGGCCTGTAGAAAATAAAATAGAAATACAGTATTATTATTGCAGCAAAATAGAGAGGGACTTTTGGACCACCCTGTGTTAATTATTTGTTTGAATGTTCCTCAACCTAACCTAATGAAGATTTTCATTAGTTATAATAATATATATATATATATATATATATATATATATATACTGTACTGCCAAAACGCGTGTGAAACAGCATATTTAATTGCCTTTAATTAATTTATCAGTTGGTATGCCTATTAATAAATATTTTAAAACACTTCTGTTTGTTTAACAAAATTAATGTATTTTTATTCTTTTTATTTTTCTGACAAAAATGCTATTTTAGTTTCTTATTTATAATTAATTTTCTTTTTATTATTCTGTATATAATAATCACATGTTCAGAATCAGATATGCAGAAAATAAATGTGGGTCTCTAAATGATAATATAATATTTTCATTATTCAAATTTATGTGAAGTAAAAATTGTTAAATAAAAAATTAAAATTCACCCATGAAAATAATAGAAGTAATGTTAATCCGATTTCATATTTTATTCGCGCATGACAATAATAAAAAATTTGTAGTTAGTTATAGAATTACAAAGTGAACGTACCCTACAATGATACTGAAGTAGAAAAGTAAAAGAGAACTCGAAAAGCGCTTTTCGACGCAATCCCAAATTAGTCCTTATAATCAATGGGAGAATTATATAAGCGTTACTTTAATTTTACAATGAAATATTTGGTGATAAAAGGGTGAATGAAACTGCAGTTAATGTCGAAGGAACTGAAAATTTTGTTAGATCACCTGAAGATCCGTCACCCTAGCCTTTTTTAGTTAGCTTTATAAGTCTAACTAACAAAAATATCACGACCTAACCTAACCAATCGTCAAGGACGTACAGTTGACCTAACGATTGATTAAGTTAGGTCGTGATATTTTGGTTAGTTAGACTTATAAAGCTAACTAAAAAAGGCTGGGGTGACGGATGTTCAGGTGATCCGTTTTGTTTACATATTAACTTATAATGACATGGTAGACCGTAGATAGATATGTGATAACTAATTAATAACTGCAAAAATAAAAAAAAATTAGTGAGATATTTGGCAACTGGGGTCTTTTCCATTTGGCGGCAGGCGGTTTTTTTTAACCAAATTTTCACCAGTAATACTTTTTTGTGTGCTAAATACGAATCTAACATTCTTTTTTGAGAGAAATGAAAGGGTTAGTCCTGGCCCACCGATAACTGCAGGGGTAGCGAGTAAAGACGCAGCGCATATCTGAAACAGAGCCGATTAGGTTAAGTTAGGTTAGGTTAGGTTAAGTTAGGTTAGGTTAGGTTGTTAGGTTAGGTTAGTTAGGTTAAAATAAGTTAGGTTAGGTTAGGTTAAAATAAGTTAGGTTAGGTTAAAATAAGTTAGGTTAGGTTAAGTTAGGTTAACAACTTAACCTAACTTAAGTTAGGTTATAATTGTTATATTATGTAGATCTTACCTCTCTTAAATAATTATTGAAATCAACTGCTGTAGTGTGGGATATCTCAAGCTCTTTCTCGCAGTACTTCATTCATACTTGTATATTCTTGTGACCAGGAGTAAATGAATATTATAAAAATTGTTCTTAGAGAAATCCTACTTCCCTCTAGCCACGTGTTTTTTCTTACGGGTAATTTCATGTTGCACATCTTCTTATGGCAGGTCCAGCTTACAGACTTCCCGACTTCTTTTATTTGCATTTGGTGTTTTTTCTTACATAATTTCTTCCTTGGGATGATGTTAAATTCTTGAAAAAATTTCACTGCATCTTCTTCTGATATAATATTCACAAAAATCCACTGTAAATTATAATTCACGTCCATGATTACTCGTATTTCCAGAAACAATAATGAATCGCGCGGAATGCTTAAACATATCGAGTTGCCATAATTATTCTACAGATTTTGGAATAATTAAATTTATATAAACAAATAATTAATATTCATAAAATAATTAATATAATATAAATTAATAAATTATTATATTATAATACAATATTATATATTATTGCAAAAATATATAGAATTTCGCAGTGTAAATAGTTCGTGCGCGGTATAAAGTAGTTCGTATTTAAAATCTTTTTTTCGATACTTTCCTTTCATTTCTCTCAAAAAAGAATGTTAGATTCGTATTTAGCACACAAAAAAGTATTACTGGTGAAAATTTGGTTAAAAAAACCGCCTGCCGCCAAATGGAAAAGATCCGGCAACTGTTCAGTTATTTGGTAACTCTGGCTTCTTTCTCTAGCTCTCGTTGATGTCGCCTCAATTAATATCGCTTTTCGAAGTAAGTTTGTATATTCTTAACAGCAGCTCATAAGACGGGAGTGTGCAATGTTTTTGTCAGCTGTTGTGCTAATGAATTAATTATTAGTTATATATTACTAATTAATTAATTAGCTATATATTACTTAATTTATAATCGCGAATCACTATACCAATATTAAGTAGCAATTTCGAGACCTTGCTTACGTAAAGGTCGGGGACCATTCAAAAACCACGTGGTCCTTAAAGGGAGGGGAGGGGTTCCTTATTTAACCACCAAGGGCCATATGGGGGAGGGGGATCTTGACGTTTAACCACATGGCCAATACTAAGCATTAAAATATCCTATAATCCCAGAGGACCAAAGAGCACATACAGCCTTGGGAAGAAATACAGTATAAATGCCCTACACTGTATGCTCCAATTAATATGTATGCATCCAATATGTTAGTATGTATAATTTTTTGAACATTCAAAATTACATTTTTTAGTAAGGATATTATTTTCAATTAAAGAAACAAACAATTAAT
Organism: Bathynomus jamesi; assembly: GCA_023014485.1. NCBI lineage: Eukaryota > Metazoa > Arthropoda > Malacostraca > Isopoda > Cirolanidae > Bathynomus > Bathynomus jamesi. Next base: position 1,037,409 of record JAJOZX010000505.1, read on the forward strand.
ACAGTATATTTAGAAGATATGCCTTTTAATTGTTCATTTACCTCATTACCTCTCAATAATATAATCTAATATGGCACCTTACATTTCACATAAGATTAAGAAGGGGTGGGGTTGACATCAGAAGACAACGTGGTTTTGGATGGGGTTTAAGTCATTGGCCAGAAATGACCACAAGGGTGGATGACGGGTTTGAAACCACCCGAAAGAGGACCACGTGGTTTTTGAATGGCCCCTTATGTCTTCTGCTCAAGGCCCGAAGAGGAATCATGGGCCCTGGTGCCACTTTTGACTCCGTGCCCCTTTACCTCCGATTAGAGGTCTGCACGGCACGGGTAGGACCTAAATAAACCCGTGCTCGGTCGGGTATGGCTGGGCTTGTTGAAACCATGACAAACACGGGCCGGGTATGGGCTGAAAATATCGTGTTTGGCTACGAGCCTGGGCGGGTACGGGCTTCAACATTTTTCAAATATGTAGTGAATGATAAAAAATAATAAGATAATTTAAAATATTTGTAAATTAAATAAAAGCGCTGCTAATATTAACTTTATAGTTGCTGCTTGTCATCATACACGATTTCGATAGTCACACATCTATAATACTATAGAATATAGATGACATAGTGTTATAGGTCGGTGACAGTGTCAAATGCAGGTCAGGTCGAGCCGGGTACACGTTAATCTTGTTAACCTTGTTGCTGTTCCGTGCGTTGGTCTCTCTTCACACGAAGGTCAAGCTGGTAGCCCCGCCTCTAGGTCTGACTTGGTGGAGGAGCGAGTTGCTCTCTTGCACTCTCCACCGTACATAGCCAGGTACACCCGGCTCATCTGGTACCGTTCTGAGCCAAGCATCTAGTCTCCTCTTGAAGACTTCAACTTTGACCCCTGTAACGTTTCTAAGGTCCTTTGGAAACTGGTTGAAAAGTCTTGGCCCCCTGACAACCAAGCTATTTTCCTTCGGTGTTGAGGAGGTCCCTTGTCGGGCCTTTAATTTGGGAACACTACACATTCTGCCTTTCCTATTTTCCAGTGTTGTTTGAATGGTAATTGGGTTTAGTTTGAGGTTTGGTACCAGTTTTTCGATCATTTTCCATATGTAGATTATAGGGTACCTCTCTCTTCCTCTTTACAGGGAGTACAGATTTAGTTTACTTAGTCTTTCCCAGTAGTTGAGTTCTTTGCAGCCATCAATCTTGTCTGTGAAATGTCTCTGAGTTTCTTCTAGTTTATTAGTTTCTTCCTTTTTATATGGGCACGTCAAAACTGAGCAGTATTCAAGTTTTGGTATAATCAGTGTTTTTAGCAGGGGAATCATTACTGTCTTGTCCCTTCTTTTCAACGTTTTTAGTACCTGTTCCACGACTCTTTTTACTTTATTTATCGCTATCTGATTTTGTGTTACGAATTTCGCATCATCGGTCATTATTACCCCTAAATCGATCGCTTTCGTGCTTCTCCGAATTTCCTGTCTATCTTGAGCATAATATGCAGTCTGTTTAAGTTACTCTTTTCTACCATATCTCAAGAGCTGAAATTTCTGTGTTAAATGTCATGTTGTTGTCTTCTGACCATTTGTATATTTTGTTCGTGTCCCTCTGCAAGGCCTCCACTTCATTTACATCGCTGATTTCTCTGCTGATCTTTGTATCGTCTGCAAAGGATGTTACTATACTGTTGCTGTTTACTCCACTGTCTATGTCTGTTAGCATGATAATGAACAGGAGTGGGGCCAGTACTGTCCCTTGTGGTACTGAGCTGCATATTTTCGATTCTGATGATGATATACCTTCAATTTTGACGACCTGTAGACTTTCTCTGAGGATGTTGTAGATCCATTTTCCCACTTTGCCTGTTATTCCCATATATTTCATTTTATGTGCTATTATACCATGATCACATTTGTCCAAAGCTTTAGCAAAATCCGTGTATGTGACAGTGTAGTTGTCATTGCCTTCCAGTGCATCTAGGATATTGTTGTATGTTCTATTATTTGTGATAGACATGATCTACCTAATCGGAATCCGTGCTGATTTTCGTTGAATTTTTGCAGTCTCCAAGAAATCATAAATTTTTTCTCTAACTATTCTTTCAAATACTTTGGTGAGGTGGGACGTCAATGACACTGGTCTATAGTTCTTTGCTTGAGATCTGTCCCCATCCTTTATATATAGGGACAATGTTTGCTCTTTTCAATATGTTCGGTATTTCCCCAGTGTCTAGGGATCTTCTCCATATCCAGTATAAAGGTGTAGTTATTTCATTTTTACAGTTTTTAATCAATAATGCGTTCCAATTGTCTGGACTTGCAGCTGAATGTGGTTTCATTTGTACTATAGCTCTCGCCACATCTTCTGGGGTAAAATCAAACTCTCCTTGCAATTTCTCTTCAAAGAATGCATCTATGTCAGCAGGTATCGCTTTGTCACTTTTTGGGGTACTGAAAACTGATTCATACTGGGCTCTCAATGTTTCAGATATTTCTTTTGGATCGTCGGTTAGTTCATTATTTCTCTTCCTTAAGGGCCCAATAGCGGCGCGCGTTTTTGTTTTCCTTTTCGCATAGCTATAGAAGTATTTTGAATTTTCCTTTATTGCTTCTACCATCTTTTCCTCTTCCCTCTCTGTATGATCCTTCATCAGGGTTTCTATTTTCCTCTCGATACCCTCCAGTTTTTCTTGTATTACTTTCCTGGCATTATGTCCTCAGTTGGCTAACTTCGCCTCCACTGCAAAAATATGCAGGTTCCATATTTTGTTTAAGTCCTGCAGATGTCTGGGTGGTAGAATTTGCATCTGTCTCCAAATTTTCAATGACCATTATTATAGAAGAAATTGTATATTGGGGGATGTTCAGATATACATTGTCCTCTTTTAAATCTGCAATTATCTTTTATATAATATCTGCATATAATTCCTTCCCCATATTTACTCGTGGCCTTTGTTTTTTGCTCCTTATTGGGGGCAGTTTCACTCCGTTTTCTTGATTGCCCTCTTGTCTTTTCCTATTTGTGCTATTTGTGTTAATGTCCTTCGTTGCCCTTATACTATCTGTTGTCTTTATACGCTCTTTCGACTGCATGGTTTCGGCCTCGTTGTGTGATGGTATTTGATTTTTTATACTTCGCCTTTCTTCGTTTCTTCTGTTTTCCTCTGTTCTTTATTCCCACTTTCCTCTTTCATTTTCTTCTCGTAGTCTTTTTCTGCTTTAAATACTGTAAAAGATTTTATTTCGGTCATGCAGTTTTCGCAGAAAAATTTTATTCCATTAAGTTGCTTCGTGTTCGTTCTAACGGAGAATTTTTCATCTTTTCATTCTAGGCATCTAAAATCAAAAGCAGCTGACAAAAATCGCACCTCATCGCTTTTGTCTCATCTGTTGCATCATTTCATAAAATCGTTTCATAAAATTCTTACTTCATTATGATAAAAAGACACTTGTGTGCCAGTTTTGAAAAAAAAATTAAAATATAGCAAAAACCTTATTAAATAATGAAAAGTTAATGCATAGTGACACAAAAATATTAGAATATCTTGTTCGGTGTTACAAAAAATAGAATAAATTCATTGTTTATCGAGTACTGCCAATATAGTAAACCTTTATGAAAGACTTTTTAACTCTGCCTCTTAGTATTTAGTTGGTCCACCCTTAACCCTAATTATGGCTTCCAATTGACGTGGCATCGAGTCGACAAGTCTCTTGCATTCTTCTGTAGTTATCGATTGCAGGTTGTTATCAAACACCTCTTCAGTTCACTAAGTGTTCCTGGTTTACGCTTTTGGACCTTCTGCTTAGCAATATTCAAAGGTTTTCTATCGGATTAAGAGGGGGAAATTAGCTGGCCATGATAGTACTTCAAGCTCATGAGCATCAAACTATACAGATGTTGCGCGAGCCGCATGAACTGGAGCCAGGCCATGTTGAAAAATAAATCTTTCGTTTCCATGAAGTATTCTAAGGTTTCTTGATAAACGTGACTATTGAAAATTCTATTTACAAATGCAAGTGATCCCACACTATTTGCACTCGTGCAACCCCACACTAACACATTCACAGTAAATTTGACCGATCGCTTCAGGCAGCTTTCATGATACATTTCAAACTTTCTTCACCAAACTCGCAGACTCCTGTCACCAAATGAGACAAAATTTTGATTAGTCTGGAAAAAGTAATTTTTGCCACTCGTTTGCAGTCCATGCAACTCATTCTTTGCACCAGGATAGTCGTTTTCTGTTTTGCTTCGGATTTAACATCGACTTAATTTTCGGTTTTGGTGACCGAAATCCCATTTCATAAAGGTGGCGAATGTGTTAATGTTAAGAAATCAGATGTAACAGCAGCCGTGAAAAAATTATTGTTAAAAACTTGAATGAAGGTCAAACAACCCTTGAAATATCAAAACAGTTATCCAGAGACCATCAAACAGGCAAGAGTTTCGTAAATAGCATTAATAAAGAGAGAATAAGGACCAAAGGTAAAGGGTTTAAGTGTATAGCAAGTAAATATTTCAAACAGTAGAATTCCAGATTTATCCAAAAGCACACGTTGTCGGGTCCTTCGTCAAGTAGGTAGGGATGCCAAACCTATTTCCCTGCCTCCTTTAATTGCAAAACATAAGAACTAACGCTTGCAATTAGACCAGCAGTACATGAAAATAGATTTCTCTACTGTAATATTCACAGATGAATGTTGGGCAACTATGGATGGTCCTGATGAGTGGTCTAGAGGCTGCGTTTTGATGAATGCGGCTTGGGTGACAGCAAGGAGGGGGAGGTATTATGTTCTGGGTTGGCATTGTAGATGACAAAACTATTGGACCTTTTAAAGTAGACGGAGGTATAAAACTTGTTGGAGATAATTATTGTAAATTTTTAGATGCCAACCTTTTCCAATGGTATAAGAGCGAACCTCTAAATTTCAAGCAAAAAACCATCTTTATGCATGACAATGCCCCTTCCCACGCATCCCGCGTCACTATCAGCCATCCGGCGAAGAAGGACTTTAAGGATAATAGATTGATGAACTGGTCATCAGCATCTCCAGATATCAACCCTATAGCAATACACAAGCAAAGAGGCATTATGGGAGACAATAA
>JAJOZX010000505.1:1045000-1075000 GCA_023014485.1 Bathynomus jamesi
GACCTGTACCCCATGGTCCTGGAATTCCAATACCCGACCCACCTCAAACCCTGGACTTCGATGATTCTGATGATGAATCAATGACCAATGCCAATGACCAGTACCAGTCGTATATACCTCAAAATACCGCTTCAAATGAGCCGAGGCCTCTCAACCAGGCCAAACTTAATGATCTTACCAGGGATTTAGGACTTTCCAAATTAGCTGCCGAGATCTTGGGCTCACGACTTCGAGAGGACAACTTGCTGGCTCCGGGAACAACATTCTCCTGGTATAGGAAACGAGAGGAAGAATTCCGCAAGTTTTTTGCAGTGCACGAAAATACCTCTTCCTTAGTGTACTGCTGCAATGTTGAGGGGCTAATCGAATCCTTGGGCCTGCCATATAACGCATCAGAATGGAGGCTATTTATAGACTCGTCTAAACGAAGTTTGAAAGCAGTACTTCTCAACATTGGGAATAGGGTTGCATCAGTCCCTGTAGCACATTCCGTGCAACTTACTGAGAGCTACGATAACATGAAAATTTTACTGGATAATCTCGTATACGACCAACATAACTGGAGGATCTGTGGAGATTTGAAGGTAATACTAATATCATAAGTAAACTATTGCTATTGACTATGTTGTTTTTCCAAAGGTTATTTGAGAGCGTATAAGAACACTTAACTTCCCCACAGAAGTGAGACAGTCCAATGCATAGATTTTTTTATCTGATAGAACAAATTCTCTAAATTCTTTAAATATTTTCATTTTTTTTCAGATTGTGGCATTTGTATTGGGAATGCAAGGGGGATACACGAAATACCCATGTTTCCTCTGCAAATGGGATAGCCGAGCGGATGAGAAGCACTATGCACAGCGTGAATGGGCATCCAGAGAGAATTTTGAACCTGGGTCGCATAATGTCGTTTCAGTGCCCCTTGTACCACCAACAAAAATTTTGCTGCCACCACTTCATATTAAGCTGGGCTTGATGAAAAATTTCATCAAATCAATGAATAAGGAGGGTTTAGCATTCCGATATCTCGAGAGTAAATTTCCTCATATATCTGATGCTAAACTAAATGCTGGGGTTTTTGATGGTCCTCAAATTCGAACTTTGATCAAGGATACTCAGTTTGAAAACGCAATGACTCCAACTGAGAAGAATGTCTGGCAGGCATTCAAATCAGTTGTCACTGATTTTCTTGGCAAGCGTAGAAGTCCAGAATACGAGTCCGTTGTCGAAAACTTGATGGAAGCTTTCAAAGCTCATGGGTCGCGCATGTCCATAAAAATGCACTTTTTGTGGTCCCACTTGGACTATTTTCCTGAAAATTGCGGGGATTATAGTGAGGAACAGGGTGAACGATTTCACCAAGATATCAAAATAATGGAAGAGAGGTACCAGGGAAACTGGGATATCAATATGCTGGCGGACTATTGCTGGTGTTTGAAGCGAGACGTGCCCGAAGAAAAACACAGACGGAAAGCCAAAAAAACTTCATTCCTTCCTCAATAAACTTTTTTCCATATTCATTGTATGAATAAAAGTATTTATTCACACAATGTTTTCATTTTTCACGAGTGTTCTTATAATATTACTCGTATCTACAGTGTTTAAGCTAAAAAAATCAATAAATTTGGGGATAAAATTGGACTTATAATAAATGGCCAATAGAGAAAAAACCTGACCTGATTGAGGAAAACCAATGTCATTTTCGAATTCAGCATGGTCGAATTATATAATATGAGTTGAAAAAACCCTCACAGCAGACAAAATAATTTCATATGCATACCAGTGAATTGTCGGAGGGAGGACATTTGACTGGAATCTAAATTAAAAGTACAAAATGAATAATTAAAATTAAAAAATTAAAAAATTAAAATAGTAGTACACTTAAAATAACGGGTGATGATAATATAAATTACAAAAATAAAAAGTACAAGATTTATCAAATTTAGCAAAAGCGAGAGTATACTTTTGGCGCCACAGCTGGCATATGACTAAACAAAAAGAGTACAAGAATGAGTAGTTATTTTAGTTGGTTGTTTGGATACGGGGGTGTTACTTGGTTAAAATAAATTTAATTTAAAGGAGTTATTGTTACTTATAGTTTGTTTATTTCTAAAAATGTAAAATGATTCTAAAATCGTTAAATCTTTTGGGTTAATGCGCGTGCTACAATTTTAAATTTACTTTTTACTTTTAATTTAGATTCCAGTGAAGACGATAAATGTGTTGCCGAAACGTCTGCTAAAATATTAAATAATTATGTATATAAATGTACGAAAACCTTTGTATTTTAACTGTTTTTGTTCCTCAATTTTTTTTACGTTTTATATTATACGTTGGAATCAAACTAATTTTCTTATTTGTTAAATTTTTCCAAACAAACAGTAATTTTTCCTATCTATCCTATGCATGGTACAAAAGATAAGGACGAATATAACTGAAATAGTTCTCTGTACGAATACTTATGAGCATCACTATGAGGCAATATATATATATATATATATATATATATATATATATATATATATATATATATATATATATATATGCGACAGCACAGTAACATCCTTTGCGGATGACACAAAGCTCAGTAGAAAAATAAGAAACCCAGAGGATATAGGTTATAGGATCTCTACAAATCGACATAAACAGAATCTACAAGTGGACGGAAGACAACAGTATGAATTTTAACACCGAGAAATTTCAGCTGTTACGGTACAGAAAAAGAGAAGACCTAAAATCCATGGAATATTATACCCCAAATGGACAGGAAATTCAGAGAAATTCCAGAGCAAAAGATTTAGGGGTTGTAATGACAGATGATGCGAAATTTGAAACACAAAATAAGATAGCAGTAAACAGAGCAAAGAGAATAACGGGACAGATATTGAGAACCTTTAAACGAAGGGATAGGAATGTAATGATTCCTCTACTGAAAACACTTATCATACCCAAATTGGAATACTGCTCGGTCCTAACATCCCCATATAAAAAACGAAGACATTACACAGCTGGAAGAGATCCAGAGAAGCTTCACAGCCAGGATCAACGGGTGCAAAGAACTAAATTACTGGGAAAGGTTACGCGAACTAGACCTATATTCACTGGAAAGGAGAAGAGAGAGATACACCATTATTTACACTTGGAAATAATGGAGAAACTAGTCCCTAATCTTACTCTAAACCCTATAACTCCCCAAACAACAGTGGAAAGTAGAAACGGTAGATTGTGTCGTATTCCCAAATTGAAGACGAGACAGGGAATCAGCTGCCCAAAGACCTAAGAAACACGAAGGGAGTTGCAGTGGACATCTTCAAAAGAAGACTAGACGCCTGGCTCAGAACAATCCCCGACGAGCCGGGCGTACCTGGCTATGTGAGGTGGAGAGCACAAGAAATCAACTCACTACTTCACCAGGCCAACTCAAGAGGAGGAGCGACAAGCTTGAACTTCGCGAAATGAGGAATCATCGCGCGGAACCTTTGTAAGGTTGTAAGTAGTGATGCACCGGAGCTCCGGCTCCGGCCGAGCAGGAGTTCCGACCATTTTAGAAAACCTCCTGCTGCGGCCGGAGGTCTCACTAAACTCGTGCCAAGTACACCAAACTCAATTCTGACGACTTTTAGTTTTAATTCTATAAAACTATAAAACCTTATTTCTGCACCTATCCGAATATTTCAGTTCTCAGATGACTGTAATAATAATTTATTTTGAGTGATCAGTGATTGTATTAATATTTCAGTTCTCAGTGACTGTAATAATAATTTATTTTATGAGTGGTCAGTGATTGTATTAATATTTCAGTTCTCAGTGACTGTAATAATAATTTATTTTATGAGTGATCACTGATCAGTGATTGTATTAATAATCGATTTGATGTAGGCTACTTTACTCAGCATTCAGCAAGACATCATAAGTTTCATAACCTGAGGATATTCTGTTCAATGGGAATTTTTAGAGAAATTAGTACATACAAAACATAGAAAGTCGACTTTTATAAAGTTTAAGTTATTAATGACTTAATAATTTAAAATAGCAGGACTATAATATATAAACCCTAAATAGATGAGACGATGGACCACACACACACACACACACACACACACACACATATATATAAATACTGAAATAAATCAATTGGCCGGAGGAAAAAAACACTAAGCCGGAGGTTCCGGCCCTCCAGCCTCCGGCCAAAATCTGCCTCCGGTGCATCACTAGTTGTAAGGTTGTAAGGTATATATTTATCGTTAGAAGTCTTGTCTTATTACCAACATAACATTACAAAAACAATTACACGCAATGTTATAAACTGTAACACACCCATGTTATAAGTTCCACATAAAAATGATTCGGTCAGGTCAGGTATGATTATGATTAATAGAGTTATTCAAAGTTCACTTAAGTTTAATGTACAAAAACTAAATAGTGCACGGTTAGGTTACAATGAGGGAGGTTAAATTTGGTTAGATTAGACTTTAGACTTTAGAGTATACTCTTGCTTCTAATTTTGTTCCTAATATATATTTAATAGATAGTTACTAGTAACTGTACATTCGTATCAATGATGAGGCCTAGATACTGGCACAGCGTTCAGACCAATTAATTCGACCCATTGCTCTAATTCCCGAATTATCATTAGCCAGCATCAATGGGAGTCGAACCCCCGACCTCAGTGCCTTCACTTCCCTTATAGGGAAACGGTGTTACCCACTGATCTACGGCGCTCGCTACGTTAGTATCATACGAGACAATAAACCAAAGGCATAAATAAATTAAAGAAATTACGACCTCTTGGTCCAATTTGTGTAGAGCATGCCTGATGTGGTATAAATGCAATTAGGATTGGAACCGGTACACTTCTGTTGTCTCGCGTATGAAACACAAACTTGCGATGCATCTTGCTCCTGATAAATCATGCACCCGGGCATATAAAGACAGGAAGGTTTGCAATGGAAACGAACGACACAACCAAGGAAATAATCATGAATTTGACCGGTCAATGAATGATGACCTAAACCACTGTTGCTTCCAGTGGTAATAAAGGGGTCATTCAAAAACCACATAGTCCTTTTTTGGGTGGTTTTCAAACCCGTCCACCCCCCTTGTGGTCATTTGTGGCCAATGACTTACCCCCCCCCCACCACCACACCAAAAAACCAGGTGGTCTTCCGATGTCATCCCCACCCCTTCTTAATCTAGTGTAAATTAAAATGCAAATTAAAATAAAGCAAATTAAAAATAATCAAATTAAAAGTATGGCGAATTTGTTTATAAAGATTCGAGTCTTCTGGAATTTTCTGGAGTTTACGAAATATATATATATATATATATATTATATATATATAATATGATAAACAATATTATAAACAGGATATTTTAATGCTTAGTATTGGCCACGTGGTTAAACGTCAAGCCCCCCCACCCTTCCCCCATGTGGCCCTTGGTGATCAAATAAGGAACCCCCTCCCCCCCCTTGAAGGACCACGTGATTTTTGAATGGCCCTAAACCACGTACGGAAGCGTCGTCAATACGTTAACCTACTTTATATTTGGCAATGACGCTGCGAGCTGCCCGTACCCTAAACTTGTAACTTTGGTTTTGCTCCCACCCGAATTATTCATTCTGACGAAGGTCAAGCTTTTCACTCCACCTTAGACCTACAGTTTAACGTGGAATCCGAACCACGCCCCACCAGCAGCCCAATACATTAACCACTAAGCTGTCCAGGGTACCTATTTATCTACCAACCAATTTCTTTATTGTGTGGAAGGATGAACAGCTAGGTTTTGCTGCGCGCCGCCTGCCGTCACTGGGTCTCGATCTCGCGGCCGATGAATTCGTAGTCAGCGATGCTAACCACTACACCAACGAGGAGTACAAGTGAGGTGGAGTTTGAAATACAATGAAATCTTTACTTGCTATTTAAAATTTATTCTATAAGTAATTTCTAGTCAGAATGATTATATATATATATATATATATATACACACACACACACACCGGGTGTGTATAAAGTAACGCAATTGAAGAGAGAAATCCAATTTAAATTATATTAACGCAAGTGAACATGGACAAGTAATACTTATTACGTGTACTTTATAACAACTATATATTCGACAGTAAAAACAAGTTGAAACTAGTTTAAGCCAGTTCAAGTCAGATTTGTCTCTCTATTTGCGTTACTTTATACACACCATATATATATATATATATATATATATATATATATACACACACACAGTGCATCGAATGTGATGTCTGTTTCTATAACAAAATGACCAACCGTACAAATCAATCTCTTTGAAAACATTAAAACGACCCATGCACAAACGAACTCGGCCAAGCGTTACCTAACCTTCGATCTCCGTGTTAACCCCTTTCGCTTAACCCTCTTGCCTTTGCGTATTGCACCCATCGTGCATACAGTAATGAAAGGTCACAAAATCACTGCCCGGAAACTCCCCTAAACAGAGGCACCTGTGATTAATTACCATAATTGAGGGCAAACGGTGTATAACGCGGTTACCCCTTTAGCCACCCGTAACGACCGACCATTACCGCGGTGTCACCCTCCAATTACCCTCGCAATTACCTCGTCAGTTCGAGGGTCAAGTGGGAAAATCAAGATCTCTCGGTCGTCGAATAGCAATTGGGTCTTGTCTTCGAGCTGTTGTGATTGCGGGCTAGGCGCGTGCGCGGGTTCGATCTCTCCCTCAGCAGGTGATCGCCGAGGGTCGCCGCTGATAAACAGGAGCGGCGACTTCCTCCGCGAGCGAAGTAAAACGTCGATTCAAAGACTGAGGGACGAGCAGGGCGAAAGGGTAAAGCGTTGCAAGCTCTCTTTTTATCGATGACACAAACCGAGATTGAGGCTCGAGCGGACGTGATTTTTCTCGTTGCATGACGAGGGCAGGTGACCTCCGTCCTTAGAGGGGAAGTGGCGAGCCTACGCGCCGTTGCTATCTGTCCGTGGGACAGCTGACCTCCGTTCCCAGGCCCAGATGAAGAAGAAGGGCGACAAAAGTAAGGATTAATATTTTCGTAAGCGGATTTTCTTAATGCGGAAGTGAGTTAATCTTAAATTTATTATGAAGCAAAATACATTAAATCCATTTTATTATGAATCGTAATCGTAAACGGACCAATACAAATAATTGTTTATTTATTTATATCTCTTTAACATTAACTTTAAACAAAAATTATTAAAAATTAATGGAACTAATGTAATGCTACCTTGAGTCAAATAATAATAATAATAATAATATAATAATAATAATAATAATGATGATAATGATAATAAAATTCAATTAATACAATTCCTTTCAATAAAATATATTTATTGAATAAGTTACCAGAAGATATTTTAATTAATGAAGTCGTATAAAAAATTACACATTAAATCACATAATCTTGACATGGAAAAAAAAAAAAGGAGTTTTTTGCACAGACAAAAATATAAACAAATACTTTATAATTAAAAGTAAAATAATTTATTACTAACACTGAACACTTCAATTATAATTAATAAATAAATAGAATCTATATATATATAAAACTCTATAATAATCTAATTTATATTACTTATTATATTACATCCCACATAACAGTCCTAATATATATATATATATATATATATATATCGTAAAGAACGACGCTTGTATAGGAGATATTCCGCGCAAGACGAGAGAGAAAGAACGAAACAAATGAAAAAATGAGGTAACCACCTGGGAATCGAACCCGGGATCTTCCGATTGCCGGTCAGACGCGATACCATTACACCATGGACCTCACTCTTCCAAATGCCGTAATTCTTCTACATACTCGCAGAAACCAATGCCCCAAGGGGGCACCTCCCGCATGCCGTAACATTATATACATTCAACTGCAAAGAACACGCAGTATAAATAACGTAAAGAACGACGCTTGTATAGGAGATATTCCGCGCAAGACGAGAGAGAAAGAACGAAACAAATGAAAAAATGAGGTAACCACCTGGGAATCGAACCCGGGATCTTCCGATTGCCGGTCAGACGCGATACCATTACACCATGGACCTCACTCTTCCAAATGCCGTAATTCTTCTACATACTCGCAGAAACCAATGCCCCAAGGGGGCACCTCCCGCATGCCGTAACATTATATACATTCAACTGCAAAGAACACGCAGTATAAATAACGTAAAGAACGACGCTTGTATAGGAGATATTCCGCGCAAGACGAGAGAGAAAGAACGAAACAAATGAAAAAATGAGGTAACCACCTGGGAATCGAACCCGGGATCTTCCGATTGCCGGTCAGACGCGATACCATTACACCATGGACCTCACTCTTCCAAATGCCGTAATTCTTCTACATACTCGCAGAAACCAATGCCCCAAGGGGGCACCTCCCGCATGCCGTAACATTATATACATTCAACTGCAAAGAACACGCAGTATAAATAACGTAAAGAACGACGCTTGTATAGGAGATATTTCGCGAAAGACGAGAGAGAAAGAACGAAACAAATGAAAAAATGAGGTAACCACCTGGGAATCGAACCCGGGATCTTCCGATTGCCGGTCAGACGCGATACCATTACACCATGGACCTCACTCTTCCAAATGCCGTAATTCTTCTACATACTCGCAGAAACCAATGCCCCAAGGGGGCACCTCCCGCATGCCGTAACATTATATACATTCAACTGCAAAGAACACGCAGTATAAATAACGTAAAGAACGACGCTTGTATAGGAGATATTCCGCGCAAGACGAGAGAGAAAGAACGAAACAAATGAAAAAATGAGGTAACCACCTGGGAATCGAACCCGGGATCTTCCGATTGCCGGTCAGACGCGATACCATTACACCATGGACCTCACTCTTCCAAATGCCGTAATTCTTCTACATACTCGCAGAAACCAATGCCCCAAGGGGGCACCTCCCGCATGCCGTAACATTATATACATTCAACTGCAAAGAACACGCAGTATAAATAACGTAAAGAACGACGCTTGTATAGGAGATATTTCGCGAAAGACGAGAGAGAAAGAACGAAACAAATGAAAAAATGAGGTAACCACCTGGGAATCGAACCCGGGATCTTCCGATTGCCGGTCAGACGCGATACCATTACACCATGGACCTCACTCTTCCAAATGCCGTAATTCTTCTACATACTCGCAGAAACCAATGCCCCAAGGGGCACCTCCCGCATGCCGTAACATTATATACATTCAACTGCAAAGAACACGCAGTATAAATAACGTAAAGAACGACGCTTGTATAGGAGATATTCCGCGCAAGACGAGAGAGAAAGAACGAAACAAATGAAAAATGAGGTAACCACCTGGGAATCGAACCCGGGATCTTCCGATTGCCGGTCAGACGCGATACCATTACACCATGGACCTCACTCTTCCAAATGCCGTAATTCTTCTACATACTCGCAGAAACCAATGCCCCAAGGGGGCACCTCCCGCATGCCGTAACATTATATACATTCAACTGCAAAGAACACGCAGTATAAATAACGTAAAGAACGACGCTTGTATAGGAGATATTTCGCGCAAGACGAGAGAGAAAGAACGAAACAAATGAAAAAATGAGGTAACCACCTGGGAATCGAACCCGGGATCTTCCGATTGCCGGTCAGACGCGATACCATTACACCATGGACCTCACTCTTCCAAATGCCGTAATTCTTCTACATACTCGCAGAAACCAATGCCCCAAGGGGGCACCTCCCGCATGCCGTAACATTATATACATTCAACTGCAAAGAACACGCAGTATAAATAACGTAAAGAACGACGCTTGTATAGGAGATATTCCGCGCAAGACGAGAGAGAAAGAACGAAACAAATGAAAAAATGAGGTAACCACCTGGGAATCGAACCCGGGATCTTCCGATTGCCGGTCAGACGCGATACCATTACACCATGGACCTCACTCTTCCAAATGCCGTAATTCTTCTACATACTCGCAGAAACCAATGCCCCAAGGGGGCACCTCCCGCATGCCGTAACATTATATACATTCAACTGCAAAGAACACGCAGTATAAATAACGTAAAGAACGACGCTTGTATAGGAGATATTCGCGCAAGACGAGAGAGAAAGAACGAAACAAATGAAAAAATGAGGTAACCACCTGGGAATCGAACCCGGGATCTTCCGATTGCCGGTCAGACGCGATACCATTACACCATGGACCTCACTCTTCCAAATGCCGTAATTCTTCTACATACTCGCAGAAACCAATGCCCCAAGGGGGCACCTCCCGCATGCCGTAACATTATATACATTCAACTGCAAAGAACACGCAGTATAAATAACGTAAAGAACGACGCTTGTATAGGAGATATTCCGCGCAAGACGAGAGAGAAAGAACGAAACAAATGAAAAAATGAGGTAACCACCTGGGAATCGAACCCGGGATCTTCCGATTGCCGGTCAGACGCGATACCATTACACCATGGACCTCACTCTTCCAAATGCCGTAATTCTTCTACATACTCGCAGAAACCATGCCCCAAGGGGCACCTCCCGCATGCCGTAACATTATATACATTCAACTGCAAAGAACACGCAGTATAAATAACGTAAAGAACGACGCTTGTATAGGAGATATTCCGCGCAAGACGAGAGAGAAAGAACGAAACAAATGAAAAAATGAGGTAACCACCTGGGAATCGAACCCGGGATCTTCCGATTGCCGGTCAGGCGATACCATTACACCATGGACCTCACTCTTCCAAATGCCGTAATTGTTTCGTTCTTTCTCTCTCGTCTTGCGCGGAATATCTCCTATACAAGCGTCGTTCTTTACGTTATTTATACTGCGTGTTCTTTGCAGTTGAATGTATATATGTTACGGCATGCGGGAGGTGCCCCCTTGGGGCATTGGTTTCTGCGAGTATGTAGAAGAATTACGGCATTTGGAAGAGTGAGGTCCATGGTGTAATGGTATCGCGTCTGACCGGCAATCGGAAGATCCCGGGTTCGATTCCCAGGTGGTTACCTCATTTTTTCATTTGTTTCGTTCTTTCTCTCTCGTCTTGCGCGGAATATCTCCTATACAAGCGTCGTTCTTTACGTTATTTATACTGCGTGTTCTTTGCAGTTGAATATATATATATATATATATATATATATAATAATTTATTATATATATATATATATATATATATATATATATATATATATATAAGGGTGTCCCAAAAGTTCTGCCCCACAGGCTAATGTCATGCTGTACAGTATACGTTAGGACTTTCGGGACTGTATATATACATTATACAGAGTTGGGCAGTAACGTTGTTACAGTACGACGTTACATTTTATTAACGCCAGTGGTAACAAGTTGTTACTCGTTACATTTTTAAATGAGTAACGATTTGAGTAACGACACTATTTTTTGGCAAGTAACGGCTAAAGTAACGTCGTTACTTTTTTCTAGTAACGTGCCGAATTATATATATATATATATATATATATATATATATATATATATATATACCACACCTTTCAACCTTTCAAATGTTCCGTGCGATGATTCCTCATTTAAGTGAGTTGGTTTCTTGTACTCTCCACCTCACATAGCCAGGTACGCCCGGCTCATCCGGGATTGTTCTGAGCTAGGCGTATTATCTTCTTTTGAAGATGCCCACCGCAACACCACTCGTGTTCCTTAGGTCTTTGGGCACCTGATTAAACAGTTTTGGTTCTCTCACCACAAAATATTTTCTTTCAGGGTTAAGGATGTTCCCTATCTCTCCTTTAATTTGGGAACACGACACAGTCTTCCTTTTCTACTTTTCACCGTTGTTTGGGAAGTTATAGGGTTCAGAGTAAGATTAGGGACTAGTTTCTCCATTATTTTCCAAGTGTAAATAATGGTGTATCTCTCTCTTCTCCTTTCCAGTGAATATAGGTTTAGTTCGCGTAACCTTTCCCAGTAATTTAGTTATTTGCACCGCTTGATCTTGGCTGTGAAGCTTCTCTGAATCCCTTCCAGCCGTCTGATGTCTTCTTTTTTATATGGGTATGTTAGGACTGAGCAGTATTCCAATTTGGGTATGATCTGTGTTTTCAGTGGAGGAATCATTATATTCTTATCCCTTCGTTTAAACTTGGTTCTCAGTATCTGCCCAGTTATTCTCTTTGCTCTGTTTACTGCTATCTTATTTTGTGTTTCAAATTTCGCATCATCAGTCACTACAACCCCTAAATATATATAATGAACAAAAACACCAGAGAAAAATAAACATCCTTCAAGGTTTAATCAGTACCAACGTTTCGGAATGCATTAGTTTCATCTTCAGGGCTAAAATAATAAAAGACCAATTCAAATACAGATACGAAATACAAAATACAAATGCAAGTTAATTAATAACAATTTAAAATAACAAAGTTAAAACTATAAAAAGGTAGCAAAGAAAAATGGAAAAAGCATTAAAACTAAAAGGTAAATGGATGAAATAAATAAATAAATACCTTAACTAAAACATAGCAGAACTACCGATGATTCGGCATTTATTTCATCTATTTACCTTTTAGTTTTAATGATTTTTCCATTTTTCTTTGCTACCTTTTTATAGTTTTAACTTTGTTATTTTAAATTGTTATTAATTAACTTGCATTTGTAATTTGTATTTTGTATCTGTATGCGAATTGGTCTTTCATTATTTTAGTCCTGAAGATGGAATAAGTGCATTCCGAAACGTTGGTACTGATTAAACCTTGAAGTAAGTTTATTTTCTCTCTGGTGTTCCTGTTCATTATTAAACTGCGTTTCCACGCCGTCAATGAATAGCCGATATATATATATATATATATACACCTTTGGTTACACCTTTGGTTAGCTTCCGCCCGAATTGTTCATTCTGACGAAGGTCAAGCTTTTCACTCCACGTTAGACCTACAGTTTAACGGTGGAATCCGAACCACGCCCCCCAGCAGCCCAGCGTCTTAACCACTAGGCCACCTAGGGTACCCATTTATCTACCAACCACTTTCTTTATTGTGTGGAAGGATGAACAGCTGGGTTTTGCTGCGCGCCGGCTGCCGTCGGGTTTCGAACCCGGAGCCGATAGATTCGTAGTCAGCGACGCTAACCACTACACCACCGAGGCGCATATATATATATATATAATGAATAAAACCACGAAGGGAAAAAGAAACACAAAGTGGTGCTCAAGCGCTTTCGTCTAATGACATCCTCAGGATGTCACTAGACGAAAGCGCTGAGCACCACTTTGTGTTTCTTTTTCCTTCGTGGTTTTATTCATCATAAATATTTTTCACGTGTCACTTTCGTGAAATAATTTTCATATATATATATATATATATATATATATATATATAAAATAATATAT
Source organism: Bathynomus jamesi (assembly GCA_023014485.1). Taxonomy (NCBI): domain Eukaryota; kingdom Metazoa; phylum Arthropoda; class Malacostraca; order Isopoda; family Cirolanidae; genus Bathynomus; species Bathynomus jamesi. The sequence goes on from JAJOZX010000505.1 coordinate 1,058,355, forward strand.
TAGTTTGGTAAGTTTCTGATAAAATCCTTAATCCCTCATGGATTAAGATAATAGAAATTCTTCAGTTTTTATCTTCATGATATCGTTATCCCAAAGCGTTTACATATAAATATTATTGAGGTATTGAAGGAGAGTACTCGAAAAGAATGAATCGTTAAGACAGTAAAATTCTTAAAGAATATATATATTCTTTAAGAATTTTACTGTCTTAATGATTCAATCTTTTTCGACGTACTCTCCTTCAATACATCAATAATATATGTACCGTATTTCCCGGCGTATAACGCGCACCCTAATTTTGAAGAGAAAATTTAGGAAAATAAAATTTAGGAAAAAATATACCTCCTACTTCAATTCACATGTACAATTTTAACGAGTTAATTTTAACGCAGGGTGATTTTTGGAGTATTTTTGGGGAAAAAAAAAGTGCGCGTTATACGCCGGGAAATACGGTGTGTGTATATATATATATATATATATATATCAGCAAAGAACCGCAGGGAAAAGGAAAAGGAAACACGAAATCCGAGCGCTTTCGTGTTTCCTTTTCCTTTTCCCTGTGGTTTTTTGCTTATTAAAAAGATCACGTGTTGTTCTGTGATTTTAGTGCATATATATATATATATATATATATATACACACATATATGTGTATGTATATATATATATATATATAGAGAGAGAGAGAGAGAGAGTTCACAAAAGTAATAGACACTACGATAATAATCTTGAAGGGCAAATGGCAAAGTTCATCAATGGAATACTAGAACGTGGGTCAGCGTTACATACTGCAAAGGGGAAAGGAACATGATTCTAAATATGGGTGTCTTAAAATGAATGTACCAAAAACAAATGTTATTTGTCATTTTATTTTTACAGGTATGAAAAAAAAAAAACGTGATTAAGGTGGTTTGGAATATTATTAACAGTTGTTTATATTTACATTAATTACAGGGTTTTCCAAAATGAATATATTAAAAACAAATCTTAACCCTTTAACGCCCGAATTGTTTGTAGGGTTAAGTTATGAATGCGTGTATTTGAAACGTTATCAATACGTAGCGGTCGTCCTTTTAGGTTAATTATATATTTATTAGTTCAGCTAGCAGCAAAATCCAAATGTCATTATATTCTGAAGGATTATAAGTTTTAATTAATTCAGTTAATAAACTTTTACGTGTCTTCCATCATTAGCTATCATATAATTCATCTTATTCTGCGTTCAAATTTTGAAAACACATTTTCCATCACAGCTTCAGGGATGGACATGACAACATCACGGATACGATGTTTTAGCTCCTGAAGATCCTTTGGTTTGTTATGATAGACTTTTGTTTTCAAGATGCCCGAAAGATAGAAAGTCAAAAGGGTGAACGAACGGGCCATTTTGTAGGTCCATCCCTATCAATCCAACGCCCCGGAAATGTTTCGTTCAAAAATGTTTCGAGCAAAACGTGGTGGTACTCTATCTTGGCGGAAGGTTGTTTTTCGTAGCAAACAGGGAGTTTCTCGCGACTGTGGAATAAAAACTCCTCAAGCATCTTTCGGTAAGAACCGCCAGTTACAGTTCGTTCATTAAAAAAATAAGATCCATAGATAGGAAAATGTGAGAGAGCAAACCAGATATAATGTACATGTAAAAACTTTTAAGAAAATTCAAACTCTCTTTCATCACGTTTTTTTTAAATTTTTTCCACACCTGTAAAAATAAAACAACAAATAATATTTGTTTTTAGTGTCAAGTTTGACCTTCATCAGAATGAACAATTCAGTCGGAAGCAAAACCAAGGTCTTATATATACATATATATATATATATGGGTTTGAACCCGAGGCCGATGGATTCGTAGTCAGCAATGTTAACCACTGCACCATTGAGGTGTCAGTTCAAATGTGTGTGTATATATATATATATATAATATATATATATATATATATATATATATATATATATATATATATATATATATATATATATACTGTATATACACCTCCTCAACCTCGTTGATGTTCCGTGTGTCGGTCTCTCTTCACGCGGAGGTCAAGCTGGTGGCTCCGTGGAGAAGCGAGTTGCTACTTGCGTTCTTCACCGTACATAGCTAGGTATCATCTGGTACTGTCCTGAGCCATGCATCTAGTCTTCTCTTGAATATTTCAACTTTGACTCCTGTAACGTTTCTGAGGTCCTTTGGAAGCTGGTTAAAAAGTCTTGGCCCCCTGACAATTAAGCTATTTTCCTTCAGTGTTGAAGAGGTCCCTTGTCGGGCCTTCAATTTGAGAACACTACACATTCTGCCTTTCCTATTTTCCAAAGTTGTTTGAATGGTAATTGGGTTTAGTTTGAGGTTTGGTACCAGTTTCTCGATCATTTTCCATATGTAGATTATGGTGTACCTCTCTCTCTTCTTCTTTCCAGGGAAAGCTCTTTGCAACCACCAATCTTTGCTGTGAAATGTCTCTGAGTTTCTTCTAGTATATTAGTTTCTCCCTTTTTATATGGGAACGTCAAGACAGCAGTATTCAAATTTTGGTATAATCAATGTTTTTAGCAGGGGAATCATTACTGTCCTGTCCTTTCTTTTAAACGTTCTTAGTACCTGTCTCGCGACTCTTTTTACTTTGTTTATCGCTATCTGATTTTGTGTCTCAAATTTCGCATCATCGGTCATTATTACTCGCAAATCGATCACTTTTGTGCTTCTCTGAATTACCTGTAAATCTGAAGCATAATATGCAGTCTAAGTTCCTCATTTCTACCATATCTCAAGAGCCGAACTTTCTTGGTATTAAATGAAATGTTGTTGTCTTCTGACCATTTGTATATTTTGTTCGTGTCCCTCTACAAGGCCTCCACTTCATTTGCATCGCTGATTTTTCTGTTGATCTTTGTATCGTCTGCAAAGGATGTTGCTATACTGTTGTTGTTTACTCCACTGTCCATGTCTGTTAGGTCTGTTAGCATGATAATGAACAGGAGTGGGGCCAATGAACAGTAATATATATATATATATATACACACTTTAGAGTGCAATAACTGCACTTTGTAAAGTTAAAAATATGAAAAGGTAATTTATTGTGAAACTAGCAACCATTTGAAATTGAACCCTCGTCGCAATGTATGATCAGAAACAATTGCTTTGACTCAAACTTTACAAAATTTGATCATTGCATTTAAGCATTTACAGTATTATAAAGGCGATCCATTATAGCGGAACATGGTCAAACATTGTCAAAAATTCATGGTCATTTTGAACAGCCAATCCCGTAACTTTTCGGATCATGCTGTTAGCTCAGTGGGTAACACCGTTTAACTGTAAGCGAAGTGAAGACACTAAGATCGGGGGTTCGACTCTCGATGGTACTGGTAATAATAATAATAATAATAATAATATAGAATTTAATAATGCAATTGGCTGCATAGTTTGGCTTGAGCTCTGTCGCAGTTTCTGGCCCTGTTCTTTTATTATTATTAAGGCAATGACTTTTGATAACTCGAAAGGGGGACTCAAGCCCTACTGACTCCCAGTTTTTAATAAACTGTAATTTCAAATCTCATATATATATATATATATATATATATATATATATATATATATATATATATATAATTAGTAGAATGATGTTTTATATCTGTTTAATTGGAAAGTTTATGAGATGAATTTACTTCTGGTCTTTTTGTCAAAAACTTTACTAGGCCTAACGAAATATATATATAAAAAAAAACTTTACGGAGTTATATTTAAAGTTAAATGGAAGCAGAAGAGAAAGTTTTGAATATAAATATGCGTTTCTCTTGAGAGTGTAATATATATATATATATATATATATATATATATATATATATGAAGAGCGAGAGTGCGATACGCAGTTTAAAAGCGTATAAGTGAAGTAGTGTAGCGTGTCAACAGTTGCTCCTGCTAAACTTTCAGTATATAATATATATATATATAAAGTTCTTTCGAATGTAAGCAAATTCATGCAAATTATGAAGTAATTTCAAACTACGCGGTCAATAGACGGTGTTGCCATATCCTTGGTTGTAACTCCCAAGGCATTTTCCGCAACAATCAATAGCTGGTCCCTAATGTCGGTCGTAATCCAGAACATTTTGGATCGAAGACACTCCCACAGGAATCCTTTCTTGCGTTCCGCTATTTCGAGATGCTCTTTCAGTCTGTCGTGTAAAATCAAGGAAGTTTGTTCATTACTTTCGTCATCTTCGTTTTGGGATTCCTTCAGTATCTTTTGAGCTTCTCGTAGTTGCTGTAATGTCTTTAACCCTCTCTTCGTTTCTGGGATGACCGTATCGCAATGGAGTCTCAAGGCTTCTGTCATTTTTTCTATTCCTTTTGAAGTGACATCTAGAGTGTCAGTCACTTACTCGATTATGCCCGAGGTTTGTTGAGAAACCTCCAAATCGCCTTCGTACATTTTCATCAAGTAATTTTTAAGTTAACGCGTTCCCGCGGAGGTTTTCTACAGGGATGAGTTTAAATGAATAACGAAACTCAATAGTTGGGAACACTCAGCCATGTGTTCATCCAGTTCATTTGTGTTTTGTTAATACATGCGGTTGTACCAACTTCTTAAAAGATCTAACGGATGTCTCAGTTCCCTGTCATAAACCTCACCTACTTTTTAAAGACTAAGATTCACTATACGCTAAATTTCAAGTTTCATATTCAACCAAAAGGAATTCAGAAGATTTTCAGATTCGAGTGCCGAGTTTGATTCTTTTTCTTCTTCTTTGGTATTCTGTTGTTCATTCTCCATCGAGTTTTCAGATTACTCCTGGTCGTTAAAGGGATTCATTTCCTTACTCGCTCGTTGGTTCTACTTCACCAACTGATTTTTTTTTATCAAAAAGAAGTGATTACGCTAATACTCTATGACATTTTATATAATATATATATATATATTCTTTACTCTCGCACTCGCATCACTCCACGTGCTCTCTCCTCTATCAGATCTTTAGGTTGTGTACCACTTAAAGGGCAAAAGTTTCATAGAAAGTTCTTTTTTTTAATTTTTGTTTATATATACAGTGTATATATATTTTGTCAGCTTTCACTCTGGTCCAACTACAGAGTACAGAACAATAACCAGATGTGATACTAAATAGAGTTAGGATTTGCTTAGCAACCAGAAGTTGCTTGGGACATTTCTAAGAAATGATGAACCTTTAATTGCAGAAATAAAATCTCATACTTGAACATTACTTAAAGATTCATTACAAATAACCTAACCAGTTTTAAGTAAAATGGCTGGCTGCTAAGCAAATTAGATTTTCTAAAAGCGATCTCAAAGCCCAGCTATATCTAGTTGAGTGTACGTTCGCATTATAACGTAAATTATTTCATACAATATATTTTGAAAAAAAAATTTCAGCCAATGACATCGTAATATTTATTCTAAGCTAACGAGCCATTTAAATTTTGAATAAAACTTTGCAATTTTGGTCTCACTGGCTTTGGATGTGAAGCTCAAAATTTCGATGACTGTGGTACTTTTGCAAATTTATGGTCTCACTGGCTTTTCCTCGAATTCACAAAAAGTATGAAATTTTGTACAGTCGTGGCCTGACTAGATAGAGATAGGCTTTGATATATGTAGCACACGTATTGTGTATAAATTAAAAAAAATAATGAATGTAGATTCTGTTGTTTTTTTTAATTAAGACTTCCACTTCGATGGCATAAAAGAAGTGCAATCCAAGGATTGTGAACAGTTCAACCTTATAGGTTATTTAGCTTCTTCAATCGTTAACTTTATTGACCCGAGCTTATACAAAAGATTATATACATGGTGTCTCAGAAGTCGCGCACTATGAACTTTATTCAGATTTACAAAGTTTACAAGTTAAAAAGGTTTGTAAGTGATGTTTAATTACAATATATGTTCGATAGGGGGGCCTTCCTGAGCAATGCAATGTTCAAGCCTTCTTTTCCATGACTCTTGAACATCTTTTAACACTGCTGGTATGATGGACTCGCATGCATGAATAATACCTTGTTTGAAATGATCGATATCACGAATTTTTACAGCTTAAACAATCGCTTTCACACGTCCCCAGAAGTAAAAATCCACTGGAGAGAGGTCTGATGACCTTGGTGACCACTCAACAAATCCTCTTCTCCCTATCCAGTGGCCAGGAAGCCGTTCGTCTAACCCAGTGATTCCCAACGTGGGGCGCACGCCCCACAGGTGGCAATTTGAATATTTTGGGGGGCAATTTGAAAATGCTACAATAAAATGAAATTTATACATAATAATAAAATTATAAAATAATGAAATTTATACATAATAATAAAATGAAATTTATACATAATAATTCAACTCGTTTGGCGAGAGAGCTACTGTTACCATTCCCATCTTCATATTTGGTGGAATGTGGTTTTAGTGCTGTAAGTGACTTACTACAGAAAAAAAGAAACCGACTGGATATCACAAAACGAGGAGACTTAAGATTGAAGCTAACTAAGTTAGTGCCTGAAATCAAAACCATTTGTAGTAAACATCAAGCTCAAGGATCTCACTAACTTGAGATTATCAAACTTTGAATTTGCCGTATTTTTACCTAATATTGTGAATTTAAAGTGGTATTATTGATTAAATTACTTTTTTGTGAATTTAAAATTGCAACTTTTCAACTGAGAAGTTTTATTTCAAGGAAATAATATAGTTAGCTTCAATCTCAAGTTTCTTGACTCATATTTAATGTAACTCATATTGAATGTACTCATATTATTGAAATTTAAAATTATAACTTTTCAACTGAGAAATTTTATTTCAAGTTTATTTACTCATATTGAATGTACGGTAACTCATATTAAATGTACTCATATTATTGTAAATTTTAAATAATACCTTTTCAACACCAAATTTGTTTTTATATTAATGGGGGGCATCAAATTTTTTGAGGTGTCGAGGTGGGGCATGGCGCAAAAAAGGTTGGGAACCACTGATCTAACCATTCTCTTACTGCAAGGTTATAATGAGGGGAGGCCTGTCTTACTGAAACCAAACTGGAAAGTCGCCGTTTTCGTTTAACAGTGGTGGAAATCTACAAATAATCAAAAGACTATCTTAAAACAATGAAATTATTATTAATTATTAAGTTAAATAAAGCTATATTAGCCTATGGTGAGCGACTTCTGAGACACCCTGTAAAATAACAAAATATGAAACTAACGATTTTTCATTATTTAGTGCGTTATCCTGGCAAATGAATATTAGATACTCACCACCTAGCGTATCGAGTAAGAACTAAACTTTGCACAAAGGCACGCTCGCATGATTTACAAGTTTATTAACAAAAACTGAGTATTATTACATTAATCCTAAAAAAATACAAGTCTACATATTTAATTTATTAACTAATCCTATATTTGATTGAATATTAAATTATATAATAATAAATATTAAAATATAATTTAAACTGATGACGTTTTTTTGGGGTAACTTTTTTTACTTCCAAACACTAAATGACAAATTAAAAAAGCTAAAGCAAAAGTGGGCGGAGTTTCGGATCTTGTTAGCCAAAGGGCTCGAGCTTATAGCTGAACGCCTTAACCTCTAACTCTGATTCAGAGTTTTATGCCTTATTACAGAATAACAGGCTAACAAAGACCCTACGATCTACTCTAGGTTAGCCCAAAAAGGACGTAGCGATAAAAAAAAAGAAGCAAATGAAAATAAAGCATATCGAAAACTTTCATACCATACTTACACTTATAAATGTGTAAAGTAGTTAGTAACCTTAGTTTTGCTTCGGCCTGAATTGTTTATTCTGACGGTTAATCTTGTTACACCACCTTAGACCTACAGTTTAATGTGGAATCCGAACCACGACCTACCACGGGTGGTCAGAAACCACAAAGTCCTCGCCCGGACTCGATCTCACGACTTCCCGATCAGCAGACCAGCGTCTTAATAACTAAGCTATTCAGGGTACCCATTTATCTACCAACCAGTTTTTTGTATGAAAGGATGAACAACTGCGTGAGCTGAGCGTCGTCTGCCATCGTCGGGAACCGAACCCTGGGCCGGTGTTCGTAATCAGCAATGCTAACCACACCACCACCGAGGCGCAGTAGTAGTAGCAGCCAAATATGTATGTGGGACAAAAGCCCCCTAGTATAGCTATACTACTGTTTTTATTCTTTATTATTTACAGTTTATGAACACTTCTCTGACATGTAAAATATTACCTTTATTATATCATAAGACTGCAATAAGGAAGGCATTATAAGTATTATACAGTAGCACACATTAACGCTAATATTTACACAACCATAAAAAATTACATTATAAAAGGATCATCATGCCTTATCTAGGCAAAGTCAGCTTTATAAGTATTATACAGTAGCACACATTAACACTTGCATTATAAATTTATAGCTCACTATTTCAGAGGAGCACAAAATTATTTACACAACCATAAAAATGAACATTATAAAAGGAACATCATACCATATCTAGGGAAAATCAAACAAATAAAGCACAATATTAAAAAGTTCATTAAGTGTTAAGGTTCATTTAAAGTTCATTTTACTTCCACCTAATGCTGTGACCTCCACCATTCAGAAATTCCTCCAAGGTCTTCCTCTCATTCACATAGTCCGGACATAGGTTCTTCAAACGCTGTTGATGCTCCTTTGTGGCACGTTCCTAACCTAACCTAACCTAACCTAACCATTCAGGTAGACAAAACAGTAATCAACTAGAGTGAATCAACATAGACAAAGATTATAATATTTGTTTAGGATTACTTCATAGCACACGAACAATAATATAAAAAATGGAGGCTTTTGTCCTACTTTGCACTTTAACTGAGGGGCTTTTGTCCAGGGCTTTTATCCTAGGGGGATTTTGTCGGGACCCCGCCAAATATAGGGTGTTTCAGGTCGACCCTAGAAATATGGAAAATAAACACGTCATATTAGTTACGGAATTACTATGACAAACTTCAGATACCAAATACCAAATACAAACTACAAATTGGCGGAATTTTAGAGTTCACTTACACCATGCGTACACTTGTCTCGTGTACCCAATTACGCATTAAAAGAAAGTGGAAAATAAAGGACAGCATGAAACGTTAGCTTACTGAAGCTAGTTTCCTACCTATATTTATGAACAAAATGGAACATCACCAACCCCAGCTCCACCCCAAACAACTCCCCCTATAACCTTCCTTTATAGGCTTATTCGGAGGTTTTGATTCCCAGATGTTCTTGCATTGACAACACCCAGTGCTCTGTAACCAAACCCGACCAACGCCTCCTACTACATTTACATCTAAAGGGATATCACTGCTTATATCTTTATGCACAGACACTCATAGTCATACTTATCTCAGAGGTTGTCCTGTTAACACATTCACTACCAAAGACGAAAAATCTCGTCTTGAACGTATACGTTATAAGCTTTATTTTGGTATATTTTGTTTAGAGATACCTTTAATTTTAATTTTTTTTAAATTTTGGTGAGGCCTTGTAGTTGGGTAAAAACTTGCAAAAATGTTGGCGGTGGCTGGTTACCTTCTTAAAAAGTGCTGCCGGTGAATGTGTTAAGTTAAAACTTGTTGAAGGTTAATCTTGTTGTTTGGGCACATACCGTATGTTCTGTATAATTAATTTATAGAAAAAATGTCCCACATGACCGTTAGACAGATTAACCCTAGTGTCACTGCCAGAGAGAGAGAGAGAGAGGAAGAGAGACTAAAAACTCTCATGACCATACTTACACTTAGCCAGCGTTCATAGCTCACTGGATAATACTGTTTCCTTATAGAATGCGTGCCAAGTTATTATGCAGTTATCATTTTCTGACAACTTTTTATAGAAAAGATGTATCATATTTAATCTTCAGCACTTATTCATATACCAGAGAATAGATTGTTTTAATTTAAGACATTATTCATTCATAATTAAAATAGTTATGTTAAAAAAATCGAAAAACTGGTATCTCGACATGATACAAGTAATGTAGCCTACTTCAAGTTTTGAATCACAGATACCTCACTAATTGTAGTCTTTCTTATTTCCAGAACATTGTCAGTAATAATCATGGGTAAGAATCAGATCTGCCAGCAGCCGAGAAAAAATTATTGTTAAGAACTTGGGTGAAAGTCAAACAACCTTTGAAATATCAAAATAGTTATCCAGAGCTCATCGAACAGTGAAGAATTTCGTAAATAACATTGTTAAAGAGAGAGAGAGAATAAGGATCAAAAGTAAGAGGTTTAAGTGCATTACACCAACGGTCAGTATCAAAAGAGGGGTTCAGAAACACCCTCTCTTACACAGTGTTGGGCACTAAAGCGTTAATCCGATAACAGTTAATTAACGAAGTTAACTTTTTTAACGGACTATTAACGGAAGTTAATTTCCATTTATCATTATCGGACCAGTTAACTTCCGATAACTCGATATTTAGTCTGTTAAAGTCCGTTAACACGTTAACTGCGAGGAGTCATTCACGGAAGATCACCGCTCCGCGAATGAATTCAAACCGCCATAACTTCAGTCTGCCAATTCCGTCCTCTGCCGCAGTGGAACGGCTCTTCTCTCTCGGCAAGGACGTCCTGAGGCCCAAGAGGTCAAGACTGGCAGTTGGGCCTAACTTTGAGAAGTTGGTCTTTCTGAAGGGCAACCAGCACATTGTGTCATAGTCTTTAATAAATGTGCCTAAAATTTAATTTTACCTTTCAGTTCCCGCCATAATAATTCTCTGGTAAATTAAAATTTAGTTAATGGTTAGTGGTTACAAGGGTTTCAAAACATGTAATCAGTACATTTTTTATTAAAAATTAAAAAAAAAAGTTATTAAGCAAAAAAGTTGCAAAACTTGATAAAAATACAGTTAAATACCTATTTATTGTTGGATTTTGCATAAATAAACATTTTCTATGGGTTTTAAAGCTTTTTTCCTTGATTTTTTTAAATGTTAGTAAAGAAATAGTTATCGTTAACGGATTATCGTTAACTTCCGTTAACTTTGTAGTAAAATTATCGGATTATCGTTATCGGAGTTAAAAATTGGGGTTAACGGATTATCGTTATCGAAGTTAACTTTTTGGTTAACGGTGCCCACCACTGCTCTTGCATAGCAAACAAATATTTCAAATAGCTGGAATTCCTGATTTATCCAGAAGCACACGTTGTCGGGTCCTTCGTCAAGTAGCTAGGAATGCCAAACGTACTTCCCTGCCTCCTTTAATTGCAAAACATAAGAACTAGCGCCTCAATGAGACTAGTAGTACATGAAAATAGATTTCTCTACTGTAATATTCACAGATGAACGTTGGGCAACTATGGATGGTCCTGGTTGGTGGTCTAGAGGCTGGGTTTTGATAAACAGAAAAGACACCCATGCGGCTTGGGTGACAGCAAGGAGGCGGAGGTATTATGTTCTGGACTGGCAGTGTAGATGACAAAATAAGTGAACCTTTTAAAATAGATAAAGGTGTCAAACTTATTGGAGATAATTATTGTAAATTTTTAGATGCCAACTTTTTTCAGTGGTATAAGAACCAGCCTCTAAGTTTCAAGCAAAAACCATCTTTATGCCGACAATGCCCTTTCCTATGCTTCCCACGTCACTATCAGCCATCTGGCGAAGAAGGGCTTCAAGGATAATAGATTGATGACGTGGCCACCAGCATCTCCAGATGACCCCAGGGCCGTATCCAGGGGGTTATTGAGTGTCTGTAACCCCCCCCTGGTTGTCCCAGAAAAAATTATATATAGATTATATATCTGATTTCTAAACTATAAACCCTGTGACCAGGTTGGGGCCTTGGATTATGTCATTAAAACAGTACAATAGCCTCGGCATCATGAATTGATATCTGTTTATTGCATCTGATTTTACACTTCATGGTCATGTAATGCCATATCAGTCTTATAGTGACAGAAAAGGCTCCTCTCCTGAATTTAATACAGAATGAGTAGTAGTCAGGAGTCAGTCATCCAACACGTTGACATGGTAATTCGTTTTGGGTGGCTTCTTGCAAACATGGTGATAATGGTAAATATTTAAACCAATAATTAAAAACAACTCTTTTGGGCAACAAGATTTAAAAAATTTCGAGGGGCATGACCTCGGACCCCCCTAGCAGGGAGCGCAGCTTTACCGTGAGCATTTTGTCCAACACTGTAACCTCCCCCTTTTCTCATGCTCTGGATACGGCCCTGTAACCCTATAGAAAACCTATGGTCGATCGTGAAACGGAGGGTATATGATGGTAGTAAGCACTAAACAAGCAAAGAAGCATTACACTGGTCTGCGTTTGAAAAATCTTTTCCTGAGGTCAAGGTTTTTTTAGTTGTTCTTTTATAATTTTTGCATGCTGAATTAAAACTGTAACTCATTTTGCTCAATCAGGTCAGGTTTTTATGCTATCTCAATTTTAAAAAAATAGATAATTCGAAAATAATCGTTATGAAATTAGCGTTTATTTTTTTAAAACGGACTTAAATTGACAGAAAATGTACAAAGTATATAAAAAATGGTACACGAGTACAGTTAATGTGGACGAAAGAGCTTTTCCAAAGACTTTCGTCTGTGTTCCACAGCTGGAACGTCTCTCTTGAGGCACCAGCAGTAGTCCGCGAGCATGTTCACATCCCAGCGGCCCTGGTACCTCTCTTCCATCATTCGAATATCCTGGTGGAAGCGCTCTCCTTGCTCATCGCTGACATCACCGCAGTTGTCCGGAAAGTAGTCTAAATGCGAGCTGAGAAAATGCATCTTTATGGACATACGTGCACCAAGAGCCTGGAAGCTCTGCAGGAGCTCCTCGACAACACGTTCGTACTCTGGACTTCGGTGGTTGCCCAGAAAATTCGTGACAATGGACTTGAATGCGAGCCAGGCATTGACTTTCGTCGAATTGAACATCTTTCATTAGCTCCCTGATCTGAGGGCCGTCAAAAATACCTGCTTTCAGTTTGCCCTCACTGACGCGTGGAAATTTCTGATTCAGGAAAGCGAAAGCTCGGCTTTCTTTGTTGAGTGCTCTGACGAAATTCTTCATAAGTCCGAGCTTGATGTGCAGCGGCGGAAGTAGAATCATCTGCGGATTCACGAGAGCGTGTAACAGAACGTTGTGCGAACCTGGTTCCAGGCCACGTCTTGCTGGCCAGTCGCGTTGTACGTAGTGTTGCTTGTCTGCTCGGCTGTCCCACAGACAGAGAAAACAGGGGTATTTGGTGTAACCGCCTTGTAGACCCAGCACTAGGGCTATAACATATATATATATATATATATATATATATATGAAAAATTATTTCACGAAAGTGACACGTGAAAAATATTTATGATGAATAAAACCACGAAGGGAAAAGAAACACAAAGTTGTGTTTCTTTTCCCTTCGTGGTTTTATTTATCATATATATATATATATATATATATATAATATATATATGTATTTTTTTTTGTAGACACGAACATACCTTTAGGTCTCCGCATATCATCCAATTGTGATGTTTGTACTTCAAAGCAGTTAGCAAAAGCTCCATGTTACTATAATTTTCAGTCATCTGCACCGAGTGACCCACCGGAACAGACGCGACCTTGTTACCATTGTAGAGTAGTACTGCTTTCAAGCTTCTGCTTGAGGAGTCGATGAAGAGCCGCCATTCTGTAGGGTCATACGCTAAACCCATAACTGCAATGAGGCCGTTGACGTTGTTACAGTAAACCAGCGAAGCTTCTTCGTCCAACGTGAAATATTCTCGAAACTCTTCTTCGCGGCTGCGATACCAGAAGAATGTTGTTTCTGGAGCTAACAAACGATTTTCGCGAAGATGTGACCCTAGCAACTGAGCAGATTCTTTGGACAAGCACAAATCTCTTGTCAAATCGTTCAACTCAGCTTGGCTCAAGAGTTTGGGTTGACTTGTCTCGGCAGTAGGTTGGTATGTACCAGATATGTCACCGTCATCCATTTCTTCATCTGAGTCGGACGACGAATCAAAGTTGTCGGGCGGTGTTGGAATTGGAATTTCTGGTCCATGAGGCACTGGCTTTATGGCAGATGGCACGTCTGGATACTTTACGTGTTGCTTGTTTTTTCGATTTATGCCTAAAAGGAAACAGATAAAGACAGAAAGATAAGATAAAGACATCTCATATATTGTCAGGCATATTTTTGTAAGTATAAAATGAAATTCATACTAAATTCATACTAACTTACCTTATAGGTTTGTCATACAGAAATAACAGTCAGTAGTATGATCTCTTCCTTCCCTCCACACCATTGGGACACCAAAAGGTAGACACTCTACCTTCTTGTGGCTCCAGCGCCGCAGACTTTCAATGCACGTTTTGCAGCATATGTGAGGGGCAAAGGCTTTGTCCTGGTCACCAAGTTTAACTCCAAAGTAGGCGTGATAGCTTTTCCTCACAAAATGTGTGATGTTTGACTGCCGGTCTGACATAGTGACTTTACCACAGATGTAGCAGAATCTGTTTGGGTCATTCTTGCACATTCTATTCATGCTGAAAAACAGTAATGACAATCGTAATTAGAAATAAGTTGTGTCTGTTTATTATATAGAGCTTGGCTAACACTTGGCTAAAATGTAAGTCTGTTTTAAAAAAATAAACTTGCTCATTTCATAACGATTATCTAATTTTTTAAAAATTGAGATAGCATAAAAACCTGACCTGATTGAGCAAAATGAGTTACATTTTTGAATTCAGCATGCAAAACTTATAAAAGAACAACTAAAAAAACCTTGACCTCAAAAATGACGCAGACCAGTGTTATGGGAGGCAATAAAAACAGTTTTTATGAACATTACACCAGCGGAAATTAGAAATCTCACAGGGTCTATAGATAAAAATGTTTGTGATGTGAATAAGAATAAAGGTGGTCACATAAGCATATAATATATTTTAATTTTGTTCTATGTTTAATTAAGTAATGTACGTTGAGCTGTTCTGGATATTTTTCCTCATATATCACTATACGAGTATATCACCAACAACACAACCTGCACCTTTGCACGATGCAACAATCCTGTATCTAGACTACCAAACTGAATTGCGAGAGAGTTGTCTATAAGACCACGCCCCATCAGTGCCACATTCAACAAAAGAGTAGAAAGGACGCTGTCAGCATCCCCCCCCCCCCCCCGCAAAAAAAATTATTCCACAAGAGCTCAAAAAAGCTGGCTCTGAAATAAATGACAATTTTTCACAGACCTTATAATTATGAGATGGATGTACTATATACCTTACCCTAATATATAGAAGGAATGCTACATTAATCAGCCTAGTCATCGTATCGCCTTGGGATAACAATGGCTCTTCCTCTTCTAGATTCTCTAACAATGTTGAAGTTTACAATATCGGACAAAATTCTAAAGGGTGATCCAGAGAAATGGGACCCAAAAGAAACCCCTGTAACTCTTAAAGTATAAGTCCTTTTATAAAATCATACGCATCATTCGAAAGAGGATAGTTACAAGTTTGTACAGGATTGTATAGGTTTTGACAATACAAGACAAGATAAGATACAAAACAAAATAAAAGTGTTAGTTAAAACTATCCCTTCAAGATGACTGCATGGACTGTGGAACAGCTGCGTTTCATAACTGAGCAATATTATGAGCATGGAAGAAGTGTAGTTTCAGCTCAAAGATCTTTCAAGACAAATTTTCAGATGTCAAAATCACCTCCTAAGAAAGTAATCCGTCGGTGTGTCAGAAATTTTTCCCTAACTGGCAGCATTGGAAAAAGAAAACCAACTGGAAGAGTGCGCACAGCAAGGATAGACGAGATCATTAACAGAACTCATGAAATTGTACAGGATAATCCTAACATAAGCATCAGACGTGCTTCTCAGCTGTTAGGAGTTGGATATGGAACAACACACCGTATATTCAAGCAAAATTTAATGCTCTTTCCATATAAAATTCAAACAGTGCAACAACTAAACGATGGAGATTTCGCACGAAGACGACAATTCTGTGAATGGATCCAACAGAAGGTAAATGACACCACCAATTTTCTAGCAACTTTGATTATGTCAGACGAAGCCCATTTTCACTTGAATGGAACTGTAAACAAACAAAATTGTCGTTTCTGGGCAACAGAAAATCCATTGAATATTACCGAAGTCCCGTTGCATAGTCAGCGTGTAACTGTTTGGTGTGGTCTTATTGCATCTCAGATCATAGGGCCGTACTTTTTCGAGGATTCCACCGGAAACACGGTCACTGTAAATGGTGATCGCTACGAAAAATGTTGACCGATTTCCTTATTCCTAAATTAAGATATCTTTGTCTAGAAAACCACTGGTTCCAACAAGACGGAGCTACCTGCCATACCACGAGGAACTGCATGGCAGTTTTGCGTCAAACGTTTCCAGGCGAGTTAATCTCAAGATTTGGAGACGTTGAATGGCCCGCAAGGTCTCCGGATTTTTCTCCCTTAGATTATTATCTCTGGGGATATTTAAAGAGTAGGGTCTACAGAAATAACCCAACGACCTTGCAAGAATTGAAGGCCGCCATCACAAATGAGATACAGGCCATACCACCGCACACTCTTGCAAAAGTGATGCAGAACTTACAAGCGAGAACACTGGAATGCTTGGCAACTAATGGAGCACATTTGAAAGGAGTCATTTTA
>JAJOZX010000505.1:1080000-1085000 GCA_023014485.1 Bathynomus jamesi
GGTTGCTCGCAAAGAGGCCCCAGAAATATAGTTTCCCTCACCAGCTATCTGCCAAGCAGATAGGATCCAGCTTTGGGACAGGATCTAGGATTTAAAGCAGTGGTTCTTAACCTTTATAGGCTGCGACCCAAATTCTAGTCGTGGGGCTAGCTCGGCGACCCATGACTTCAAACAGTTCACTCGCAATAGATAATAAAATAAATAATGATTAGGGGTAACATAAATGCAAATAAAAGGCAATTTAATGACCCAATCAAAATAGCTTGGCGACCCAATTTTGGGTCGCGACCCAGGGTTAAGAACCACTAGTTTAAAGCATCCCAGCCCAACTATGATATATTCAGAACCTCAATATAAGCAAAAGACTCGCTGCATTCATCGGATTGAATACATCAAAGAAAAAGGGGTAACTATTGTATTTTTAGTCAAAAAACAAAACTTAAACCTCAACTGGCAAAATTGAGCGTCCACTTTTCAAGGTACATAACATATCTGTTTCATGATGGGATTGAACTCAGAATGGTCCCCTGAGGTTTTTCATGATACATACAGACCATGCATGGAACAAGGAACTCTTCTGGGAAAATTAAATCCACTATAGTCCGAATAAGTATCATGAAAAACCTCATGGGACCATTCTGAGTTTAATTTGAGTTCAATTTTTTAAGTCACAAATTATGAGGACCATTTGCAAAAAATTTCACTTTTTTCTACGTGAAGGTCAAAATATGATAATTAAAACCCACTCTAATACTCTAATAGACAGAGTTTATTTCCACAACAGTTTCGATGCCCACTGGCATCCTCTTCAGGTGAATACAGAAAGAGGATACTCGAAGAGGATGCCAGTGGGCATCGAAACTGTTGTGGAAATAAACTCTGTCTATTAGAGTGGGTTTTAATTATCATATGAGGACCATTTGGTTTTCAATAATTATACATTTAACTAAATCAATGATTGACAACTCTTAATACATGAACTGCAAGAAAGCCTTGGAAATTTTATGCAAGATTGTTAGCGGAAGAGGCCTTTGTACGCAATAATGTCCTTTATTTCACCTGATACTAGCGGTGAATATTGAAAACATTTATAAAATGTTACGGTTTTAATCCAAGCAAAACTTCAAAAAGCCATCCATTGTGGATTATTATATTAGTGTTGAACAGTACTAACCTTGTTCGATGGTACTTTTCCAAATACATTTCCACTTCTGGGTTTTCTTTTTTTTTTTGTATTTCAAAAGGTCATACTGGAATGTGGTTCAGACATAAGAAAGGTCGTCACTTCATAACCAATATATTATTACACTCTTCAACAATGATTTTGTCTCAGGAATTTTGTCATTATTATAGAGTTTTTAACGCTGATTACCAAAATGGTCTTATTATTTTCCTATCACATATAGTTTTTGAGAAATTTCCATTTTTTTGTTTTGGAAAAACTATTCAATTTTTGTAGTAAAAGCTGTTCATTTATTTTATTATCTCTCAACTCTGACCACATGTGATGTTTGTCTTATTACGTCGTGTGTATTGCTACTCTTATAGTATGTGTGATGTTAATATTTTTTATAATATTTAATTAATTATATCCAATATACAATATTATACACAATAACCTTTGGTTAGCTTCCGCCCGAATTGTTCATTCACTCCACCTTAGACCTACAGTTTAACGTGGAATCCGAACCACACTCCACCAGCAGCCCAGCGTCTTAACCACTAGGCCACCCAGGGTACCCAGGGTACCCATTTATCTACCAACCACTTTCGTTATTGTGTGGAAGGATGAACAGCTGGGTTTTGCTGCGCGACGGAAGCCGTCATCGAGTCTCGAACCCGGGGCCGATGGATTCGTAGTCAGCGACGCTAACCACTACCAAGGCGCAATAATTGTACAATATTTTTTAAGATTTCATGAAAACTACGCGTGATACGCCAAAATGAATAACATTTTCGGAATCAGCAGCGTCGACTTCATATAGACCAGCTTTGTTTGTTGCTGAGACAGAATAAAAGTTCGTATGCACTAACGTATGCACTAGCGTACATAAGGGTCAGGGAGCTTGGGACTCCCGCATTGCATTTCATGATTCTAAAAATGAGTATTACTAAAAACTGTATCAAAACTATAAATTTGGAAAAGATACTCTGAGCAATAACAATGCTCAAATATTGATAATATGAAGAGTATTCGAACATAATCAAATGGAAAATTTAATATTCATTCAATTCCAGTACAATGCATCATAATAATAATAATAATAATAATAATAATAATAATAACAATAATAATAAATCAGGTGGAAAATTTAGCATTGAATCATTATCAAAATATGACCACAAAGATATCAATTTATCGATCAGTAGATATGATCAAAGATATTTAAACATTGTGCATCGCTCTTGCTTTGTGCATTTCATAATTATTTTGGCGAGCTGATAATTCGCCCCCCCCCCCACCTTAAGCAAATCCTGGGTACGCCCCTGTTCGTATGTACTTATATATGTTGCAGGAAATCTGTATAACTACAGATTTTATGGAATCCTTAAAATGTTCAAGGATTTCATGTAAGATTACGTCGTGATATTTTCGTTAAACCTACGGGAAAATTATTGAATGCCTGGTTAGGTCAACTGTACGCCTTTGACAATTGGTTAGGTTAAGTCGTGGTATTTTCGTTAAAACTAACGAAAATATCAAGACTTCACCTTACATGAAATCCCTGAACATTTTAGGGATTTCATGAAATCCCTAGTTACACAGATTCCCCGTAACATATATTTTTCAGAAGCTCTGAATCCGCTTGAATTTAATAAATTTTTTTCACATTTGTTAACAACCTCTATTTATTTCGGTGTACATATCATAAAGCAGAATAAATAGGTAAGAATTCACAGACACATGTTATTTTGGTATTTGCATTTCATCACAAATAACACAAATCAAATCATATGTATATGTTGATGCATATATATACTCATACGCTCATATATACTGGTATATATACCAGGGCTGTGAAGTCGGAGTCGGAGTCGTGGAGTCGGAAGCAATTTTGGTGGTGCTGGAGTCGGAGTCGGAGTCGGTAAAAATGTACCGACTCCGACTCCGACCTCAATATAAATTTTAATAAAATATGTTTTTGTGTGTGATATCACTGGCAGCTATGGTGGTTAAACCACTTAAATAATAAACACAATGTTTTCCATTTCAGACACTAATGCCATTAATTCATTTTTTCTTTTCAGATAATATTTTTTATTTTTAATGCTTATTTAATTTCGAGTTCTTTCTAAATTTCATAAGTTTTTAACTTTCAAGTCTAAAACCCCTTTCACAATGGCAAAGACACTTTCAACAAAGTCTGCAGTTTTTTAATATTTTACAATAACCACAGATGGGAAACATTTCGTGTGTCAGTGTATGATAGAAGATGATGATGATGAAAAATTATGTGAAGCAAAAATCAGTGGTTTTACTGGCTCTGATAAAAATGCACCAACCAGAGCATCAAATTTGAAAAGACATTTGCAGTGTTTCCATCCCAAAATTTTAGAAGTTGTCATTGAGAAAGATAGTAATAAAACCTTCCAACTACTTCAAAGTTAACAAAAGATCAGAAATCTACTGAACGACAAGCACCACTTACAAGATTCTTTACTACAGACAAAGTTACCGTAACAATGACCACAGATGATGATGCTTCACGTGGTGGTGATGAAATGCCTCTTGTGTAATTATCATCATAGCAGATTTAGAATTAATATACCTTCGGAGTCGGAGTCGGAGTCGGAGTCGGATAGACAAAAAATTGAGGAGTCGGAGTCGGAGTCGGTTTTTTATGTGCCGACTCCACAGCCCTGATATATACTCTTATTTTATTTTAGTAGGTGGGTGAAATCTTTATGTACCTGGGTAACTTGGGTGGTCAGTTGCCCACATACAGAAAGATTTCACCCACCTACTAAAATAAAATAAGAGCTTATATATGAGTATATATGTATCAACATATACATTTGATTTGAGTTGTGTTATTTGTGATAAATTACAAATACAAATAAAAACTCTTAACCCACTAAAATTGTTTTAGAAGTAGCCCTGATCCACAGATAAAAAAAAAAAAAAAAGCGTCGCCAGAGTTGCCTTCAGTTATTATTGTCTACAGTTTTATTCAACATTTAATTTTACGCGAATTTATAATTTGTATTTATTTACAGTGCGATATATTTTTCTCGTTATACATACATACATAAATGTACATTTTAAATAGGCCTACGTACGCACACAAATAAACGCATACAAACAATGCTAAAAAAAATAAACTGAATGATGCGGAGAGAGGATTGCTCGAGTTTGGTGAATGGTAGCGCTGATAGTCATCAGATGTGAATATCATTTCATTGAAGACAATAACTCGTAATACCACAGTAAAAAACTATATCAGCAACGCGTCAACAAACCAGCGCGCGTGACATCTCTGCGTTAAGCTCATTGGTTACAACATTCCTTAGGACGTCACAAAAATACAACTGTTAGCGCTGTTAACACTCTTTCGTTGTCTCAAATCCTTCGTGTGTTCATGATCATATATCTGATGAACCCGAGAGTCGAACGCAGTTCTTTTCTAAAGGAAGTGATCTTGTCAGTTTATGGTATTTAAAAGTATAGAGATAATCCTTTCATAATTCGGAGGATTAATGCATGATTTTATTGCGAGAAAGTACGTATAGATAGACACTCAAAACTATTGTTTAATCTAATTGTTTCTTATATGCATCTATCTAATCTGATTTTTCATTTGTCTGTATCTGTAAAGTGTATATATATATATATAAAATTTGGTTAGCTTCCGCCCGAATTGTTCATCCTGACGAAGGTCAAGCTTTTCACACTCCACTTTAGACCTACAGTTTAACATAAAATCCTAACCACGCCCCACCAACAGCACAGCGTCTTAACCAGTAAGCCATCCAGGGTACCCATTTATCTACCAACCCCT